>OX637398.1:2400000-3000000 GCA_951799425.1 Ilex aquifolium | reverse complement strand
TAAATTTTATAATTTTTGTTATTTAAAATTATTTTCAAAAATATATAACCAAACATGTTTTACAATCTAAAATTTTTTAAAAACACTTTCTTAAAACTCTTCCCAAAAATAATTTAAGATATTATTTTTTGAGATGCAAACCATACACGTCCCCCGCCTTCTATTTTCTTATTTTTTTTGATAATTATTTTAAACTTCACTATTTTAAAATACTAAAAAAAAAAAAAAAAAAAGTTTTGGTGTATGTGCCATTGTTGCTTGTTGTCATGCTACGAGTCACTGCTCTGCTTTTCTTTGGGTAAGTGAGTCACTGCTCTGTTAAACGATCGTACACTTGTATTCACGACGACAACCCAGAACACTTCTATATTTCCGTCTCTCTCTCTCTCTGTCTCTCCAGTCTGAGCTCTGTGTTCCTCTCCAACCTCCATTTCTAGCCCCCTGTTCCAATCATGCCAAGGTTTCCCAGCCACTGTCACATCCAATCCCTCTTTTTCTTCAATATTTTAGTCATTGTTTTTTTGATGTTTCTTTCCTTCGTTTGATTGAATATTGTTTGTTTTTCTTTTTACTTAATTTTGTTTTGATTCCCAGGTGGTTTGAAACTTTCCGGCGAAACAAGACTCAACCCAACAGCACCGACATTGACGACGACAACGATAACCCAATCGAATGCCATGCCTGTACTCAGGTGGGTGTCCCAGTTTTTCACTCCACCACCTGCGACATCGCCCACCAACCCTTTTGGGAAGTCTCCGCCGGTTCATCTCTAATCCCAATCAGAAACCGTTTCAACCGAAGAACCGTCAGAACCCGGTCCAGCGTCAAAAGGCGATCGTCCCAGTCGTCGGGTCGAATTTTAGACCCACGGAGTAAGAGGGTACAAAGGTTGAACCGGGTCATAGTACTGGCACGTGGGGTTGCATTGGCCGTAGACCCTCTCTTCTTTTTCGCGGTGGCGGTGGGTGGTGGTGATCGGCCTTGCATATACATGGACGGTGGGGTCGCGGTGGTCGCCACCGTCCTCCGCACGTGCATGGACGTCGTGCATTTGTGCCACCTGTGGCTTCAGTTTCGGTTGGCGTACTTGTCAAAGGAGTCCTTGGTGGTTGGCTGTGGGAAGCTCGTGTGGGACGCACGTGCGATTGCTTCGCATTACGTGTGGTCGCTCAAAGGCATCTGGTTCGACGCCTTCGTGATACTGCCTATTCCACAGGTTAGCATTGTCAATTTTATAAATTACAGGGGTAGTTCTGTAATTTAATTTTGGAATTCAGATATTTTAGAAGGAAAAGTGGCACGTTTCTGCATGGTAAGGTGGGCAAACGTGAAGGGGAGTTTACTTCTGGCACGAATAAAGAGTAAGATTGGATAATTAGTTTTCATTTGATTTATAAAATAGTATTAATAAAAATATTATTTAATTTTATATTTGTATAATAAGTTTGGATCAAGGTTGAGATAATATATAAATTTATAATTATAATATTAAATTTATGTTTGAATTAAGTAATAGTGTATGATATTAAACTAAAAATAATAAAATAAATATTGAAGATAAGAATTTGCATAATATGTAATTTTTATATAAAGGTGTGACTAGGGGTGTCCATGGGTCAAGTCAGGCTAAGCCCGTGAATTTTTTTTTGGGTTGGGTCTGGATAGGGTAAGCCTAAGCCCTTACTCAGACAAGTTATTGATATGGTATGGTCGGGCTTTGGGTAGGGGTAGGCTACCCCTAATCCAACCCGCCACTCATTTAAAAAATTTTCAACTTAATATTTCTATAAATTACATTTTTAAATTAAAAGTAAAGTCAAAATGGACAAAAAACTAAATAATGAATAATTTTGTTTACATAGAGTAGAGTCATATATTACCACCAAATTTTCAAAGTTTTAATGGTCAAATTTTTTCAAATAATTGGGTGGAAGAGCAGACGGGCTGGGTGGGCTCTTGGGCCGGGTTTTAACAGGCTTTTGCGTGCGAGCTCATGGGTCGGGTTTTGGCTGGGTAACGGGTTTGAGGGCAAGTTAAGCCCTCTCTTGAAGAATATTGGGCTCGGGCTCAGGCAGGTTAACTATCAAGTCTATCGAACTTCGGGCTGGATAACGGGACTAGTGAGCCAACCTAACCCATGGATACCCCTAGGTGTGATTCTAAGTTTGCAAGGATAATAAAGTTATTGCATTTTTAATACTTAACTTGTTAAAAATAATACCACCTACTACATGGTTTTCATTACTACATAATATTATGTGTTAAATGACAATATTGAATCAAGTCTGGTTTAATTAAAATTAATACGGGGTCACTATATCTTCATCCAAACTTAGTATTATATTATTACTTAATTAAATTAATCCAATCCACCCCCTTTATATTAAACAAAACAGACCTAAGGAGTTCACTATTTCGAATTCAACCCAACTTCGGTTCAAAATTTATAATCCTATAATTCAATCCAAATTTCAACATGAATTTAATTTAATTTCAACTCGATCGAGAAATTGAATCTGAATTTTCAAGCCGAGTTGTATAATCAAAGTTCAACTACGTAAAAGTCGAGTTTGGGTTTAGCTTGAGTGAAGAGTTTTGTAACTTGGAGTAGCGCTGGTTGACCTCTCAAACCATCCAATCTGTCCAAATTGCATCCTTAATGACGGAATGGGTGGATGCTCTATTTTTATAGAAAATATAATAAGTGGACGGTGAATCACGGTTATGCTCCTTGTAGACTATCCTAATTACAACCACACCTCTTGTATTTAATGTTTGAAAACTAACGGATAGTGGCACCATGACTAGCTGTTATTGATATGGTAAACAGGGGCTGATGATGGCATGGAGAATTTGTTTCAAAACATCCAATTTACCCTAATGGCAATGATTGCAAAGGATGATATATGAGGGGTGTGGCTGTAATGTACCCTATAATTAATTAATTTCTACACCTTTCTTTCTAAAAACTTCATTCAACTTCAGTTTTGCTCTCATGTGCCAATTCTTCTATTGGTGATCATATTCTTCCTTGTTGGCAGGCTGTATATTCAGTGTTGGTACCAAAGTTTTTAAAAGAAAATAGAATAAAGCTGATGATGGCAATACTTCAGTTCATTTTCTGGCTCCAGTTCCTCCCTAAGGTCTATCACAGCGTTTGCTTAATGCGAGGAATGCGGAAGGTTACAGGTTACATCTTTGGTACCATTTGGTGGGGTTTCGGCCTTAATCTCATTGCTTACTTCCTCGCTTCTCATGTATGTTAATTATTTTCACCCCCCCCCCCCCCCTCTCTCTCTCCATATACACTTGTATGCATATACATATATGTGCTATAATGTTAGCTATGCATATACATATATATGCTATAATGTTAGCCTTAATTGCACACATACTTTGGTTTCCACAGTTTCATATGACCATTCTGTTTATTATGTTTTCAGGCATCCGGAGGATACTGGTATATCCTCGCGATACAACGTATGGTATCGTGCCTTGGACAACAGTGTGGCAGAAGTGAGAAGTGTAATCTCTCATTGCCTTGCGCAAGGGAGGTTTGTTATTGCTCGTTTGGGAATTCCTGTGGTGGTAACTCCACAACCATGGTGAAGAAGCCATTGTGCTTCGACGACAGTGGACCATTTCGTTATGGGATATATCAGTTCGCTCTTCCACTCATTTCTAGCAACTCAGTCACAACTAAGATTCTTTATTCCAATCTTTGGGGTCTCTATTCTCTCAGGTAAACAGAGTAACAATATTGAGATCATGAGTGCTTGAAGTCTACCAACAACCATATTTGCCAACAATGAACTTTACCTGCAAGCTTCTAATTAAACACACATGAGGCCACCTTTCGCACTGTTGTGTAGCGATTATAACATATTTGCACATAAAAGGCATCTAGCTGTTCTCCAGTGTGAGATGCTACTTTTTTTGCCAAAGCATGTTATAAATTTGCTAACTTCTAATGCAGAGTTACTAAACATAGTTCTGACAGATTTACCAAAGTTGAAAATCTTGCTAACATTTTTTGGCCTTTGATCATAGCACTATGGGCAACAACCTCCAACCTACATCCCAATGTTTAGAAGTGATATTTGCCACATGTATAGTGCTAGCTGGATTAATGCTATTCACTTTGTTGATTGGGAATATTCAGGTAACTCCTAGTTTTCATTGTGCATTATATCTAATCTAGCTAGGTTATGTATGCAAAAGATTTAGCATATGACATGCAATTATGGATGTAAAACCTGATGTACTAAAGGAGCATTAAACTTGCTAAAAAGGTATTTTTGCACGCGGTCATGGTAAGAAGAAGAAAAATGCAGCTGATATATCGAGAAGTGGAATGGTGGATGAAGCGGAGACAGTTGCCTTCTCACCTGAGACGAAGAGTTCGTCATTTTTCAAGTCAAAGATGGGCAACCACGGGAGGACAAGATGAGAGAGAACTGACCAAAGACCTACCTGAAGGTCTGCGAAGGGATATTAAGTGTTATCTTTGCTTAGATCTGATTAAAAAGGTAGCAATCACACATTTGTTGTTCAAGTATTTTGAAGGACGACGCAGATAGCTTCTAGAAGTTTGATTAGCATAAGTATTATTTGTTGATCCCTAAGTACTTAATCCAAGCTTAAAAAGGAATGTAGTATATCGAAGAATAGTTCTTGTTATTATTCTCTTCACTTTTGAGAATATGAAGAGTCTATCCTCGTGGAGTTCACTCTATATTGTAAACTTTCTTTATTGATGTCTCATACTTCCTATTCAGGTACCGATGTTCCACAGCTTGGGTGATGTTATCATCGACAACATATGTGACCGAGTGACGCCCCTAGTCTACTCCAAAAATGAAAAGGTCTCATTTATAGTTCTATACAACCCATCAAGTCCTGCGAACATACAAGTGAAGAGTGACCAATGTTTTCATGTTGTTACAGATTATTAGAGAAGGAGACCCTGTGCAACGGATGGTATTCATTGTCAGTGGACGCATAAAGAGAAGTCAAAACCTCAGCAAAGGGATGGTAGCCACGAGCATGTTAGAAACCGGAGGCTTTCTGGGCGATGAGCTCCTCTCATGGTGCCTTTGTCGTCCAAGTGTCGACCAGCTACCAGCCTCATCAGCAACATTTACTTGTGTTGAACCAACGGAGGCATTTGGTCTTGATGCACACCATCTTCGCTATATCACAGATCAATTTCGCCACGATTTTGCTAGCAAGAAGCTCAAGCAAACAGCGAGATATTACTCGTCCAATTGGAGAAGCTGGGCAGCTGTGACGATACAATTTGCTTGGCAGCGTTACAGGATGAGGACTAAGGGTTCAGAGAATCTTGTGATTGAAAATGGAGATAGTGAGCGTCGGCTGCGGCAGTGTGCTGCAATGTTCATGTCATTAAGGCCACATGACCACCTTGAATAAAGGCCAATGTGGACTTGGTTTTCAACATATATTCTGTTTTATTGCTGCTTGAATTTCATAAACTTGTTTCCTGTGACAAAGAAAGAGTGATTCTTCTGTGCCTATTCAGCTGTAGGAGCAAGTTTCAAACCAGTCTAGGTGGAATTCCCAAGGTCGGCCCATACACAAGGGCAGTAAAGCACGGGCTTTTGCCCCAATTAAATAAGAGATCTCAAATTTATAGATGTATATAATATAGATTATACTAAAAATTTAAATCTATAAAAATTGAGACTAACAAAAAAAATCTTGGTTAAATGATTTAAGTCTAAAAGTCTAATCCAATAACACACAAAATTAAATTTGGCAAAAAAACAATAAGGTTAAACACGTACAAAGAGTAGTGTACATTAGACATCACTAGTTATTTTCTCTCTATCTCTCTCTCACACGCACGTTCTCCTTCTAGTTATATTTTTTATTTTTATATAACATTAAAATTAAAATACAAATCAAATTATTTATTTTCATCATCTGTCTCTTTTAATCCCACTTTCTATTTTTTATCTATTATGAGTGTAGTAATTTTTAAAATAACTAAAGACAAAAAACATTAATCTATTAAATATACTCGACGGTGAAGAACTCGCAGAGATTATGAACGTTGCGAGATGCGCAGACACTTTGATCTTTTGAATGGGAGGAAGCACGACCGTCTTTAAGGCCCGACTGCTAAAATAGTCTCTTAGAGCCTCAAAAATTTAGGACCTTAATTTAATTTTTAACCCTTATTTCAACTTCATATTTTGAGACCATTTTGAATTGACCAAGTTAAATGCCCAATATATTTTTCAAGTCTGAATAAAGTCTTATAAAAAGCCTAAAATATAATAATATTTTCACAGATCTATGTAAAACTTTATAGAATACCCTAAGATAGAACAAAACTTTCTAAGAAGCCTAAAAGTAATGGCTTCTAGCGCTATAAGGAACATTATTTCTCAAATTTGTTTCACTCTTTTCCTCCACTCTTATGACCTCTCTCCAAATCTTTATCTTCTTCCCACTCTAATTGTCTTGCTCTCTTTTTGTCTTTATCTCTAACTCTTTTGTTCTCTCTTTAAGACTCTAATTAATTTATTCTCTTTTTGTCTTTATCTCTAATTCTTTTGTTCTCTCTTTAAGATTCCAATTAATTTATTCAAGACTCTAATTAATTTATTCTCTTTTTGTCTTTATCTCTAATTCTTTTGTTCTCTCTTTAAAATTCCAATTAATTTATTCATGTGTAAGATGCTGACAATTGATTGTCCGATCCCAAAACCATTAAAACATTGAAACAATGAAAATAATTATAGCTCCATGTCATTACATCCCAAAAATCACTAAGGTCCAGACTTCACAATGACATATAAATAGTCTCATAATTCAACGAATATGATTATAGTTCCATTACATTTTCAATAAAAATCACTTATCGGTAGATCAAGCTCACGCATGTCTTGTACGATAAACAATTTACCATACGTAAAATTGAACGAAAAGTATGCTAAAAAAGATTTGAATTCTTGGGTCGTTTGGTAACGTTTTCGTTTTCGTGTCTTCAAAATAATCAAAAACAGAGACAATTTTTGTCTCTGTTTTGTGATAAACACTGAAACATAAAACATGTTTGAGTGTCATTTTTGTCTATCAAATTATGAGAATAAAAAACAAAACATGTTTGGTAATTACTTTACGTTTTATCTTAAATATGTT
The DNA here is from genome assembly GCA_951799425.1 of Ilex aquifolium. Taxonomy (NCBI): domain Eukaryota; kingdom Viridiplantae; phylum Streptophyta; class Magnoliopsida; order Aquifoliales; family Aquifoliaceae; genus Ilex; species Ilex aquifolium. The sequence continues at coordinate 2,992,830 of OX637398.1, read as the reverse complement.
GTATAATATATCATATAATAAAATACAAATCTAAAAATTCCTTAAAAAAAAAAAATTTGGGACTAAATGACAATTCAATCTCAAATGTTTTTGTACAATCCCAAATAGTAATTCAATCAATTTCAAATGAAAATTTAATCCCAAATAGCAATTTAATCAATCCTAAATTGCAATTCAACTAATCCCAAATGACAATTAATTTCCAAATGATAATTTATTCTCAAATAGTAATTCAATCCATCTTCAATGACAATTCAAGAATTCTAAATGATATTTCTACCATTTTTGCTGCTGAGAATCCGAAGTTGATGATGACAAAGACAGACCCAATTAACCCAGAAATTTGAAACGCAATACAACACATACACACACACACACAGACTCATCATTCTCTCTCACACACAAACACACACACACGCAACTACAGAACAACGAGTGGTAGTAAATATACCACATCCCATTCTCCAAAATGAATTTGAGCACTGCTGGATGCATAATGGTTCAAAAGGGTTTGTCATATTCCTGTGTTGGCTGCTCCCAGACCCGCAAAAAGCCTACAAAAAAGCAGCACAATTTGTGTAGATTTGCACAGATCTGTGCATCACACAACATAACACACACATACTCATCACTCTCACACACACCCACGCCCCGATCTGTGCATATATGCACATATCTGTGTCTTCGTTTCTGGGTTTCACAGATAGCGAACAAGAGAGAGAGAGAGAGAGAGGGAGCATCATCTTCTTCCACAGGGACAAAGAGATCGTCTTTGAAGGTAAAGCACCATCACAGCAAGAGAGAGATCGACAAAGGGTTTTGGTCATCTTCGACAGAGGGTTTCGGTTCATCGATTCGTCTTCGTCGTTGAGAGAGAGAGAGAGAGGAGAAGAGAGAGAGTTCCTGAGAGTGGAGGAGAAGAGAGAGAGTTGCTGAGAGTGGAGGAAAATGAAAAAAAAAACTCTTATTTATACTTTGAGAAATGAACTCGCCTTTTGTGGCCAAGAAGAATCGAAGTTGAGACCTCATTTAATCAAGATGCGCGTGTTTTGTGTTTCGTGTGTTTCTTAGAACACAAATTTTTTGTTCTCATTTTTTTGTCTTTGTTCCCATTTTTTCCAAGACAACTAATATAAAACAAAAACAAAAGTAGTACCCAAACGTATTTTTGTTTTTATTTTTGATAAAAATTGAAAACAAAAACACAAAACACAAAACGAAGACAATAAACAAACAACCCCTTAATTTTTGTCCCCTTAGTCCAGAAGTATGATTAAATTAAAGCGAATGTAAGCTTTAATTTCAAATCTCATACTCGCTAAAAAAAACTTGGACTTCTCGTTATATATCATAATAATATAATTTCTAATAATAAGTTAATTCTTGACATATACTTTAAGAAAAATACTATTTGAACTATATTTATTGACTTAATTCATTATAATCATTAAATTGATAACAGATCCCAATTGATGTTAGACCCATTATCAATCCAATTATTCATTATGTATCGGTGAGATTCATCTGAAAATGTGGGAATGAAAGAAAATGAAAATAAAAGAAAAGAGGCTTATCTGGTTTAAACAACCACTAATAAAGTTGTTTCTAAATAAAGAGTCGTAATCTCTCTGATAACTCACTCAATGGCATGGCATGGCATGGCATCACATCATCAACACAGATCAGATACATGGCCATCCCTACACTTCCGGCTTCTTTTGCTCCATATTTGGGGTTCAAAAATGTGGCTAAAAGGTCACCGCTTTTTGAGGATTTATCAATCTGTAAAAAACCAACTACTTCTCTCACCCCTCTATGTCCTAATCCGAACATGGACACCATCACATCCTCCTCCTTTTGGCCACCTTAAAAACAGCTAATCCGAATTCTTTTAGGTTCTGCAAGGTTACCCATCTCCAAAATTGATCCAAGAACCTTAAAAGCAGCTAATCCGAATTTTTTAGGTTAACCCATCTTCAAAATTGGTCCAAGAATCAAAACTTACTGGTTCTTGGACCAATGTGGTGTCCAATATTGCCAAGATTCAAAAAAGATAGAGAAGGAAAGTAAAGACGGCGAATTCGGATTTTCTCAGTTTATATGATCAAAGCACCTGATTCCATGTTCAGCTTACCTGGTAGATTTTCTAATTTTTTTTTTTTTATCATTGTTTGTACGCATATAATGTCGGCTCGGATCTATTTATACTGAATCAAGATTTTACCGCGTATAATGATCTGTTTCAAAATGAGTGAATTTGGCGAAAACGAAATGGAAGTGTGATTGTTGTTGATGTTTGGTTCAATTCAATGTATGAGTTTTTAAAGCACGGTGGTGCATTAAGATAGGAAAAAAAAAGGTTCAACTATGTTGATATGTATCTTGTAAAGCAAAAAAATTGTGGCTTTTATGGTAAGAGTTTTTTGAAAAGTTGAGATATGTCCCCTATTTCTATATCTTTTCGGCTGAACTTTTATCACAATTTGGAGTTGTTGGCGTTGGATAGCCTCGGTTAAAAGGACCCATTTGATTCAATTCATGAATTAGCCCACTATATCATTCATGTCTCTGTTACACTACGGCGAAACTCAATGGTTCGATTGAAGAGAAAAAAAAAAAGAGATAGAGAACTTAAACGAGCCACTGATTGAAAGAAATCAAGGCTTTATCAACAAAGTACTGCTGAGTGGACCATATTATCAATATCTTCATGGCAGTAGAACCTTTGTGTGCATGTGTGTGAGAGAGAGAGATAATAGATTATTGGACTATACTTGTTTTTTGCTTTGCAATTGTGCTTTTCTATGACAGTTTTCATGCTCTAGACAATAAATACAGCTTAAATGAAGTAGCCATCAGGAAATACTGGACACAGTGATTTGAAGAGCTTTATCATTTTTATAAGAAGAAGAAAATTACGTGGCACGCCTTCTCAACATTTGTTTTGGATGCGTAAGCAAATTATAAATTTAGTTCTTCCAAAGCTGTTTCTGAAAATAACCTAAGGAGTTCTGTCATGTACCCAAAATTGATTTCACATCTTCCTTTGCTCATTCAGTACACAGTAGTGTTAGCATATTTTTCGAAGGTTCAAATTTAAAAGTTTATTTCTTCCAAAGCTATTTCTGAAAATAAGCTAAGGAGTTCTTTCATGTACGTGAAATTGATTACATATCTGCAGTTGCTCATACAACATATGCTAGTGTAGCATATTTTTCAAAGTTTGAAATTTAAAGTTTTACAATGAAATTTAAATCTATAGTTCCATTATGTTTTATAGGTACCTTTTCAAATGCAGGTAAGCATAGCATATCGAGCAAATGGGTTTGGAATTATCAAAACAGGGGCCAGCGAAGGCTGATAATCAGAGTTTACTCCATGTCCAACTTAAATTTATCAATTATCTTTCCAGAAGTTTCTTTATACGCAACTTGGTATCCAAGAAAAGAAGGCGAATGCTAGTTGATGGTTATGATCTTGATATGTCATATATCACAGATCGTGTATTGGCAATGTCATTTCCTGCAGAACATATGCGAGCCATGTATCGTAATCCTCTCTGGCAGGTCAAGTCTGTTCTAGACATGAGACATGAGGGCCACTATAAGGTGTGCTTGAGCAACTCTGACCCATTAATTCTTTACTTTATATGCTGTGGTTGTCCCCTCTTTGTTTTTAGATTTTGTGCTCTTCCAGTTACTTCTATCTTCTCTAAATTGTTTCTAGTACATAAGGAAATTTTCTGTTTCTTACCGAACCTGTCGGCCTTCAACAAGAAGTTCGAACTTTTTATTTTCCCCATTATTTTGATTTTATCCATGTAGCCTGTTGACAAGATCAGAATTGATCTACGGAATATGATAAAAGGTTGTGGCAACCTTGATATTGCTAAATCAGGATTACCATTGGCTTGAAGCTGTTGTAATGAGGGATCATTTGATACGTAATAGGTGAATGACAGTAAGATGCTTCTCTCCTTGACAATATAATAGCTTGGACTTGGTTGCATTTTAGATTCCTTATCAGCACTATTAGGTTGAACAGAGTCTCTGTTATCCTTTATAATATTCTATATTGATTGATCCTAACGGATTCAAATAATAAAAAAATATCAATCCATATTCGACTAATCGGATTCAGATCAAAATCTGATCCATTGACTGGCCTACTCTTTATATCTCACAGCTCTTGTGGTTGATTTTAATTGATATTACTTCAAAACATTTGTGTGAATATAGATTCTATGCACACCTTCCTCTCTATTTTGGTACATTTTGTTAAATGACTTCCAAAATGTCTGAATTCATCCTATGCAATATCTGTTTGAAATATCCATTTTACAGTGATAATCTTTTTTACTACTCTCTCTCCTTATGTGTGTGTGTGTGTTTGTGTGTATATATTCCTTTAAATTGTGCGATACCTTGTAGGTCTACAACTTATGTACAGAACAAGCTTACAATCCATCACATTTTCATGGCCGTGTGGAGAGATTTCCATTTGATGACAACCATGTTCCACCTCTCCAAATGATGAAGGATTTTTGTGAAGATGTGGATGCATGGCTTTCAAGTGACCCGAAAAACATAGCAGTTATACATTGCATGGTAAACTTGCCATTTCAATTTATTATTTGTCTTACTTTTTTTATTTTGACACTATTTGTCTTTCCTGTGGCCTTTGGTATTGACTTAAAATAAGTACCAACAGCTTGGACAAATCTAGCACATTATCTGACTTAATTAAAATCCTACCATTTATCAACTCATTCCTCCCTGTCTGTTAGAGTTTGGTTCCTCTTTGGTGTCTTGTTCATTATACCAACATGAGGTAGCAAAAGTGTTTGTGTATGTGTGTGTTCAAGCAAGTGAGCAGTGAAATCGTTTGTACAAGGAAAAGCTGACTGTGGTTGCTTTAATATTTTTTGATCAAGCTTAATCCTGATTGGTGGAACAAGACTTTTTATGTGTCTGTTCAGCATCCTTAATGACAAGCAAGATGTGTTGGATTTAGTTTTATTCGTTCAATTATCCTAAAATTCATGTAGTAATGGTTTTTAACTTGCAGGCGGGCAAAGGTCGGACAGGATTAATGGTTTCTTCCTACCTAGTTTACAACGGTTTGTCAGCAGAGGAGGCTCTTCAGGTGTATGCTCAAGAACGGACCACCAATAATGAAGGGGTAAGTCATATTAGGTATAACAAGGCATTCATGGTCTGTGAAATCAGGTGACTATTACTTAATTTTAAGAGCTTGCCACTTGGAAAATTAACTCTTTTTTATCCACAGTAAGCTTTGTGACCTTGTGATTGACAAATTTGATACAACTGAATCATCAGCTACTGGTTTGGGAGTCGAATCCGATATAATATAGGGCAAAATAGTTCCAATGTTAGTTGGGATATCAATCCTTTTCATGCTATGCTTGCATTATTCACTACAAATTGAGTATCATGTAGTAGATATTATCAATAGCTGTGCTCCTTACTTTCTTTCAATAAATTAGACAGCATTATGCAGCAAACCTTATGTTAGCTATTGCCAAATTTAATAAAATGACAAATTGTTTAGCTAAAATAATTTTTTGAAAAGAATAAACTGGAAACAAATATCTAAATCTACAAGAAATCTTCTCAAGTGATTATCATTATCAGATATGATGAGAACTCACACCAGTTGATTTAGTTCATAGGGGGGGGGTGTGTCTCTATGAACTAGCGTACTAATGTGCATGATCTGAACAGGTCTCAATACCAAGCCAACGTCGTTATGTGGGCTACTGGGAGAGAGTACTTTCATTTCCTAAGGGAGTTCATCATGGTCCTCCTGATGTGAATTTGCCTGAACCATGTAGCAGAGAATTACGGCGAGTTCGACTTTATGACACAGTTAACATTGACTCTGTATTTTGTGTGGTCTCTGAGTTGCAAAATGTAAGCCATCTCATACATCTAAAATAGAACCATAATATTTTTGAGAATATATATGAGGCGGCTGGAAAATTCAGAATTCCTTAATGAGAGACAACAGAGATGCTTCATTGTGTCACTTGGTTGGTTATTATAAGAACTGGAGTTTTTAGCTCATTATCAGTGATTGTCTGTGTTGCAAAAACTATGTGCCTAAATGCACATTGGTGGCGGCACAGCCTTTTTTCATCTCTTGAAAAATTCGAGTGATGTTAGAGTTTCAGAAGCCGAAAACTTTCTCAATTTTTTTGCCAAACAATGCTGTTTCAAGTGTCCAATAGAAATTGGATTTAATGAGATAACTGGATCTCCTGTCGTATTATGACCCTTTTGAATTGTTTTCATCCATATCAAGTAAATCACTATATTCTTATTTTTTTTGAGCCCTAGCTTCATTATCTTCTTTTCTTTATCATTTACAAGAGTTTCATCGCACTTACTCTAAAGTTCACACAGATACCTGGTCAGAGGTATTGTCCACCTGCCGAAGTTTCCAAGAGTTGGTGCAGACAAATTGAAAAGGGCTATCAAAGAGCAAATAGCCCTCGATATTATTACTCCTTCATTGAGAGAGACGAAGGGAAGAAACCAGCATGGGAGGAACCTCATTTGGTAGTCCAAATGGACACAGAGAGTTCTATACTCTACCAAAAAACATGTCTCGATCATTATTATGAAAAACCAGTGCAGGTAAGACAGCTGCCATATGTTCACATATTTTTTTGTCTCTTGCATATGATTCATAGTGTAAATTTAGAATCCAGGCATCAATTCACAATTTGGAATAATTTGGTAAGTCAATGTGAAATATTTAGGAAAACCAAGGTAATTACAGAAGTCAGAAAAAATATCTAGAATAATGTGGCATGAATTTAAAATCAAATTGAGTTCATGACAAGAGTTAATTGTTACTAAGAAAATCTAATATTGGACATTGTGACATTTTTTTTGGAAATCTCATGATAAGATTAGTATGCGTTTGAGTAGTTACTTCATGTAGAAAAATTGTATAATTTGGGTGCTAGTCCAAATGCTAAGCAAATTTTCACAATTTTTTACGTTTTGTGTGTGTTGGTCCTTGCCCAGCCTCCACTATAACATGTTTGAAATGGGTCATTTTTTCTTGAATAGGTCACTGGAGATGTGCGTGTCATATTCTATGAAAAGCTAATTGGTGGACGTCTCTTCTATGCTTGTTTCAACACAGCTTTCATTAGGAACAGCTTGCTACAGGTAATTTAATGGTTTTATTTGCAGTGCTTGGTTCATTTTGTTCTGCTGCATCAGCTGTCTAAAATAGAATGACAAATGCTTGCCTAGGAATATGAGAGTGGGAAATTGACTTGTCGAGAGGGTTCTTCAACTCTCGGAGTCTAAGACCAACCCGATAGAGCCACCAGTTTTATTGTGACCCAAATGCTTCTTTAGCATTCCTTATGCGTGGAATATCAACGTATACTTACTCGTTCTGAAACTATGGGAATAGAGACGAATTGGAACTGATGAAACGACACTTTGGACTAGTTTGATAGACTTTTTTCATTTCATTTTATGCTTCAAGCTGGTTAAGATCCCCCACCTGAAAATGAAATCATTTAGAATGCTATCCAGCAAACAGATCTTCACAATGAACTACTTTCTTTTTTAAAAAGGATAATGTGGACTACTTTGATAGACTCTCTGTACTTCATTTTATGCTTCAAGGTCATTGATCATGACAGAAATTTTTTCTGCATGCATTATCCTTTTGCATCAATATATGACACACCCATTCAATTCGATTTCCTAATAAATACGTTATGAAACCTTGCAGTTTTCTGTTCGTGATTTGGACAAAGTTGGAAAAAAGGGCAGGTCGATATGTGGCCCTGCATTCTCTTTGGAGTTGTTGTTTGGTCCTGCTAATGCTAACTGCTTGCACTCTGCTCCATCTGATGCTAATGATATTAGTGACTGTTAAACCCTTGAGACTTGTTTGAAGAGTTTCATTTTGGGTCGTGTTTTACATGTCTAAGGAGGTCAATCTCTTACTCTTTCTAACAGTGCTCAATCTTGTAAATCAAGATGTCTCACCCGTCTAGTTTTTCATGGACGGAAGGCATGAGGAATGAAGAGAAGTTTTGTACTTTAGAACTAGTCGCAAAGGGATAATTTTGAAACTGTGCTAGTTTCCATCACTCTTTTTACATTCTTTTGTAAGTTACCACTTTGCTGCTAAGTTGCACTATATCAATTTTTCTCTGGCGTATACTATTGGTCGTTTTACTAACAAATTTCCATTTTGAGCAAATTATGCTCTGACCATATAGGTTTTATTGTCGTTGTCATCACCATCATCATCGTCATCTTCACTACAAGTTTGATCCTTTTATCTACTTCATCCAATTTGGTGAAAACAACTCTTTCAACGTCAACCTGTTGGGTTTCAAGGATCCAACGAATGGCCAAGATTTGTTGGTGATCCTAGCTACAATCCCATGGACATCATAAATAATGTTTGGGTTCGACTACTATACCAACTACCCACTTTTCGGTATGGTACCGAAAAAACAAAATTAACGATCGATGTATAATGAACAACTTTCAACCGTTGATCAAATCTATCACTTTTTACTGGCTATCCACTGAGTCTTACAAATTCATAAAAAAAAAAAAAAACTCAGACGAAGAAGAAGGAGATTTAAGAAGATAGAGTTACAAAGTTGTTTTTCTCCCTATGAATTTAATGAAGAACTTCTAACCGTTAATCAAGTGTATCACTTTTTACCTACTACCACTGAGCCTTAAAAATTCATAAAAAAAAAAAACTCAGACAAAGAAGAAGGGAGAAGAAGGAGAAAGAAGAAGATGGAGTTGCAGAATTGTTTTTATCCCTATGAACCCTTCAAGAGATTATAAAATCATCATCATTTATTAAAACTAAGCTTGAGATTATAGTAAGAGTACTACTTTTTTTGGTTAACATTACCATTTTTTTAGTTAAGAGTATCACTTTTTTGGTTAACATTACCACTGTTTTGGTTAAGAGTACCACTTTTTTTGTTAACATTACTATTTTTTTTTTGTTAAGGGTATCACTTTTTTTGTTAACATTACAATTGTCTTGGTTAATATTACCATTTTTTTTGTTAACATTACCATTTTTTTAATTAACATTACTACTGTTTTGGTTAAGAGTATCACTATTTTGGTTAACATTACCACTTTTTTTTGTTAACATTACCATTTTTTTTGTTAAGAGTACCACTTTTTTTATTAACATTACATTTTTTTTATATTAAGAGTACCACTTTTTTGGTTAACATTACCACTGTTTTGGTTAAGAGTACCACTTTTTTTTGTTAACATTACCATTTTTTTGGTTAAGAGTACCACTTTTTTTTGTTAACATTACCACTATTTTAGTTAATATCACCATTTTTTTGGTTAATATTATCATTTTTTTTGTTAACGTTACCATTTATTAGGTTAATATTACCACTTTTTTTGGTTAAGATACCACTTTTTTGGTTAACATTACCATTCTTTTGATTAAGATTACTACTTTTTTTGTTAAAATTACATTGTTGAAGTAAGAGTACCACTTTTTTTTTATTTAAGATTACCACTTTTTTTTGGTACTGTTACCATTTTTTTGTTAAAGTTATCACTTTTTTGGTTAAGATTACCACTTTTTTGGTTAAGAGTACCACTATTTTGGTTAACATTACCACTATTTTGGTTAACATTACTATTTATTAGGTTAACATTACCACTTTTTTTTTGTTAACATTACACTTTTTTTTTGTTAAGAGTACCATTTTTTTGGTTAAGATTATCACTTTTTTTGATTAACATTACCACTTTTTTGGTTAAGAGTACCACTTATTTTGTTAACATTACCACTTTTTTTGTTAACATTACCATTGATTAGGTTAACATTACCACTCTTTTGGTTAAGAGTACCACTTTTTTTGTTAACATTACAATTTTTTTGGTTAACATTACCACTTTTTTGGTTAAGATTACACTTTTTTTGGTTAAGATTACACTTTTTTTGGTTAAGAGTACCACTTTTTCGGTTAACATTACAATTCTTTTGATTAAGATTACCATTTTTTTGGTTAAGATTACATTGTTGAGGTAAGAGTACCATTTTTTTGGTTAAGATTACCACTTTTTTTGTTAACATTACTATTTATTAGGTTAACATTACCACTCTTTTGGTTAAGATTATACTTTTTTTGTTAAGAGTAACACTTTTTTGGTTAAGATTACCATTTTTTGGTTAACATTACCAAACTTTTGATTAAGATTACCACTTTTTTGGTTAAGATTACACTGTTGATGTAAGTATCATTTTTTTGGTTAATATTACCATTTTTTTTGTTAAAATCACAACTTTTTTGGTTAATATTAGCACTTTTTATTATAAGTTTACCACTTTTTAGGCCGGTCATGACCTGCCATGTGCGATCAAATACCAATCAAGAACACTAGGACCGATCAAGAGCTGGGTAGCGATAAAGAGTAGCGATCGGACCACAACCGATCAAGTGCTTGTTTTCAATCAAGAATACCAAACTAATCAAGACCGATCAAGTGCTGAGTAGCGATCAAGAGTAGCGATCGGACAACTGATCAAGGAGCGATTGAGACCGATCTGTGCACATCAAGTAGCGATCAAGAGTGAGATCAAGACTACCAATCAAGATCATCGCAGCAGCAATCAAAATTATCATATTTAATTAACATAACAAATTAATATTACATTAAAACATTCAATTCATCAAATTAACATTAAAATTCAACTTAATTAATATTAAATTCATCCAATTTATATCCAAAATCATCCAATTAACATTCAATTCATTCAATTAACATCCAATAAAAATTCACTTTATTAAACTAACATTCAATTTCATCTGATTTATATTTAATTTATCAAATTAACTTCCATCTACCATTCAACTCATCAAAATAGATTAACATTCATATTCATCCAATTAACACTTAATTCAACAAATTATCATCTGAAATAATCGTCAATTAATCAAATTCTAATTAACCATCAATTAATCAAATTAACATCTAAAAATATTTTAAAAATATTCAATTTATGAAATCAATTTTAAAAAAAAATTGGCATTAGGCCAATAATATACCGACAAATGGATGAATGAAATTTTGACATAATACTAACCCAATTCCCGCCTAAATCCATTCCTGTTGTTTCTTCGAGAAGCTTAGTAGCTGCGAATAGCTGGGTTGCTCCTTCATTTTTTTTCGTCTTTCTTCTCTTCTGCTTTGGTTCATCGTCTTTCTTCTCTTCTGCTTCCATCTTTCTTGTCTTCTGCTTCATCAATTTTTTAAATAAAGTAGATATATACATATACCCTTTCCAATGACATACAGGAGATGAGCTCGATCAAGTCCAAAATCAGTAGTATGTCCTCTTGGACTAATATTGTACCCCACTATAAGGTTTAACATCCTATATTTGGGAGTAAGATCTTGCTAAAAAAATGCTGGATTGTGAACACTCTCACTAAAATTATTAGGTATACCCTCAATTTCTGCATAAACATCTTTCAACTTAGGTATGTCCTTAGAATTCTTGAATGGATAGGGAAGTGTATCGTTAGGAACAAAGGGTCGGCGAACTCCTAATATTTTTGAAACTAAATCTGGGGTTACTTCAAAACTTACATTCCTCACAAGGGACTTAAACTTGTGATCACCTTTATCAATATCATACATGTTAGAATAAAATATCTTCACCAATGTATTATATGTTTTATCCATCTTCTTGATATCAACTGCAGAATTTCATTGATGAAGAGCAAAAATAGCATCACATCCTACATCTTTTAATTGATCCAGTAAAACACCTATCTCTCATAACAATGACCTATAATAAAAGCAGTTATCATACCAATGTTTGTAATTTTTGTTGAAGAAAGATATGTCTTCATTGCATATGAGGTTGGATGAACTTGTTGGATTGGGGTTGGATGAACTTGCTGGATTGGGTATAGGGTTGGATAAATTTAATGTATTAAAGGAGAGATCAATAGTGGGATCAACTGGATTGGTGGAGGTGGGATCAACTGGATTGGTAGAGGTGGAATCAACTCTGGAGAACGGATCAATGGAGGAAGGATGATTACATTTCTTCTTCGAGGAGGGACCAATGGAGGGATGATCATTACAGCTCTTCTTCCTCTTCATTTTTTCACTGTTATCCATAACTTTTGGTCTATACTTTTTTTTGCCTTCGGTCATTATACTCTGCTGTAATAAGAAAAAAATCTAGTCAAAAAAGAGAGCAATAACATAGAAGATTATCTATTACTTTTAAGCAATAACAATTGATGAAGATGTGAAAAAGATAGATGATGTAGATCGTAGTAGAGAATAATTAGGGATGAGAAGGGAAGAAGAAGAAGGGAATGAGGACATAGAGAAAATTTGAGGAAGAAACAATATTAGGATTCAATATCAGTAATCAATAATAATAAAAATCTAATCTAAATAAAACCCTTACATGCATCCCTTTATATAGGGAAACTAGAACCCTAAAATAAATAAATAATGACAAATAAACCCTCAAAAGTTAAAAGAAATTATTTAAAAGATAAATACTAAAAGTATCCAAATAACTCTCATAATTATTCTAAAATATCTATCCAATTCCTATACGATCCCCATCATTCTCCCCCGGTTGAGAAAAGCTCTCCTCCGGAGAGTCTTCAAAGCAGAAGTACCCTCAGAGAGCAGGATGAAGATGACATAATGTCTCATCTAGAATGAAAGAACCATCAACTTCTTTCCATCGACCAGGATAAATGCAAGAATCTCTATCTGTATGAACACCTGCTAATAAAATAGGAGGCTCTGGAGTACCTGGATTATGTAGCATGTCCTCCAAATAAAAATCTAGACTAATACTAACATTTAATGAAAAATTAAGCAAATAAGTATTAGATCCAAACTCGAAAATAGCAAAATAATTCTCATTAGGTTTCAACAAAAAATATTTAGTGGGACACGACATCGATGACAAAGGAATAACAATAACGTCTTGGTGGTGAAAATAATTAAGTACCAACTCAAGTGAAATCTTGATAGTAGGAATAAAATCAACTATTTCAGAGGGGAAAGATTAGGGAACAAAATTAGATTGACTTGAAATAGGAGACACAAAATAATCATCAAAAGATTCTAAAATAGGTAACTCAATATGCTCGACATCTTTCATAAGTGTGGACTCGATAGACTTTTCAATAAGTTCTATTAACAATGGTGACTCAACATTTGACTCCGACAAAGACTCAAACTCACTTTCTTTAGGTATTGACTTTTGTTGGTATGAATGAGGTGAGCTCTGATATGATGAAACCGGACAAGGGGATTGGGAGTCGACATGAGTAACATCTTTTTTTGTATGTGAGAGTGTGTCATCAAAATTCATGGTCACCCTGAAATTAGGAAAACATGCAGAAACAATATGGACATCATTCAAGTAATCATGATACTCATATGTGGTGGAATTAAAATTGGAAGGTGTCTTGTCACGCTGTTTAGCAGACTGTGATTGAGAACCCATCAAACTATAGTTGGATTTCTATGAAATCTCTCAACCTTTAGAGTATATTGATAGGCTGCCACTAACGTATTAAAAGTGTATAGCTTGACCTCCCTACTAATTTTTGGTCTCAACCCAAGAATAAACTGATCAATTGTCCAAGGTTCATCAACAATGTCACACAAGTACATGAGATAATCGAACTGAGCAAAGTAATCAGAGACACTAAAAGAATGTTGTCTAAGATTGAGTCATTGGTCATAAACTTGATCCATGTAGGAAGTATGCAAATACTTATCTTTCAATTTATATCTCATTTCAATCCAAGTGATAGGTGATTCTCCTAAGGGGTCTAGGCTTCTTTGAATTGTTTGTCAATACTGCTTGGCAGAACCCTCCAACATCAATTTAGCAAATCGGACGCAATGGGAATGCGACATGCCATGCCAATCCAAAAATTCTTCTAAATTAGCTAACCAATCCAAGAATTCAAAAGGATTTAAAGTGCCACTAAATATAGAAGGATCTTTGACTAGTGTAATCATATGAGTTGACTCCATATAGACATCCCTAGACTTCCTATGATGATGATCTCGACGAGAGACTCTTGAAACATGTGCATTAGAGAAAGTCATGAGTGACTCTTGAAAGATGAGAATGGTATAAGAACATATTCAAGAATGCAATTGACAATTTCAAGAAAGTTTAAATAGAAGAAAATGTGTTTTGGACCCTTTGAAAATTCTCTAATTTCTCAATGAATAAAAATTTTAGTCTCAAATTCTATGGGAGTATGCATACCACAATCAAGAGAAAATTTTGAAACTTTTGGGGATGATTCTATAATTTTATGGATCTATTGGGGATGTTTCTGTAATTCTGAAACTTCTGGGGAAAGATTCTGCAATTTCTAAAATTTCTGGTGGTGGTTATGCAACTTTTAAATTTTCTAGGGTGTTTCTGTAATTTCTGGAACAACTGGAATGTTGCTGTAATTTTTAAGATTGCAAGGACAGTTCTGTTTTCAGTGAACAATCGCGATGAACAATATATATATATATATATATATATATATATATATATATATATATATATTACTGGTTCTGTTGGAACGAGACCAGAACAGTGGAGACCAGAACATCGATGAACAGCATGTGCAATGAACAATGTTTTTTTTTTTTTAAGAATTGAAGTTGGGCTCTGATACCAAATTGATGTAGATCGTAGTAGAGAAGAATTAGGGATGAGAAAAAAAGAAGAAGGAAATGAGGACAGAGAGAGAATTTGAGTAAGAAGCAATATCATGATTCAATATCAGTAATCAATAATAATCAAAGTCTAATTTAAATAAAACTCATGCATCCCTTTATATAGGGAAACTAAAACCCTAAAACAAATAAATAATGACAAATAAATCCTCAAAAGTTAAAAGAAATTACTTAAAAGATAAATACTAAAAGTATCGAAATAACTCTCATAATTAATTTAAAATATCTATTCAATTCCTATACGATCCCCATCAATATGATTGCATTACTTTTGAACCATCATTCACAAAAACCATCATTCGTTCAACCCCAAAAACACACACATCCCTTATGCAACTATGTGTACATAAATATTATGAAGTTGAGAGAGAAAGATATATATAGTGAGAGAGAGACAACTATGTATACAAGAATATGATGAAATTGAGAGAGAGAGAGAGAGAGAGAAAAATTGATACCTTGGAGAAGAGGAAGACGGTGGTTGCTCTGGGCTATGGCAGTGGCGGTGGCAATTAGGTTCGATTCGATTTGGTTGCTGATTTGGGGTTCGAGGCCGTGGCGATGGTTGTGATTTAGGGTTTTGGGTATGCAATCAGGTTGGGTTTTCACCGATTTGGGGTTAAATCGCTAATTTAGGGTATGCAATTAGGTTAGATCGCTTAGGGTTCGAGGAGTTGGATTTTTTGTTTGGGGGAATAGAAGAAAAAAAAAGAAGTTGATCGCTATATGAGCGATCTAACCTGGATCCCTTATGTAGCGATCGGGGTTTCAAGGAGCGATCAAGTTGCAAACTAATCTCGATTGCTCAACCAGGGATCAAGTTGCGATCATGTCCAAAATAAATTCACTTATACCTCTAAATTATCACCCTTTTTCAAAATTTTCTTCATATTTTTCATATTACACCCTCAACTATGTAATTAGTTTCATATTACCCCAAATTTTTTTATCTATTTTAGTTTAACATAGAAGGTGTACCAAAATATGATACCTTTGTTGTAATTTATTTAGTGGTGAAAAACTTTGTTTGTAATAATTTTAACTTAACCCAAAATATAACCCCCATAAATGACAATTTTATCCAAAAAAATATGGCAATATAACCTTATTATAACATTTTAGTAATAGCCAAAAAAAATGTGCTAAACTTTAGTTGTAATTTAGCCTAGTAGTGAACTTACTTTGATAACCTAATCCTAACCTCTAATATTTTTAACTTAATCGTAAATTTAATATCACTTAATAACCCTAAATATTGTAAAATTTTTCTTATATTTTTATTTCAGGTTTAAAAATGATAAATAATTATCATTTTTTAAAACTAATTTTAATTTTTACTATCACTTAAAATAGTGGTGAACTTAGATAACCTAATCTAACCTCCTAATATTTTTAACTTAATCTAAAATGTAAATTTAATTTCACTCAAACCCCAAATATTGTAAAATTTTTCTTATATTTTTATTTCAGGTTTAAATATAATAAATAATTATCATTTTTTAAAACTAATTTTAATTTCTATTACCACCTATTTTTAAATCTATATCGGTGAAACCGGTTACCGGTTTCGAGGTGTATACGTGGCTTCGATACACCGCTTTTATTTTTTCGGTATCGTGCCGAAAAAAGTAAAAGCTTTATTGAAGCCAACTCCATAATGTTTTGTTCTCACGTTTTTCACTTTATATATGGATTTTACATTCCAGAGGTTGTTAACTTAAGTTTGATTACATTGTGCTTTGTTTGAGCTAGGCGATAACCAGTTTGGTAAACAACAACACGAACTCTTGTCCTATTTTTTTTTTTTCTCCGGCTTTTTTCATGCAAAAAATTGACCAATTTTTTGGTCAATTATTTTCACGAACCATCCAAGCTCGTCATATAATTTATAATTTTTGAGCAATTGTAGGTTGCTTTCAATGACATTATGACAAGACCCCAAAAAAATATATTAGGTAATTTTCATAAAATCATTTGGGTTAATCTTAACTTACACCCACGAAAGATCACTTGAATATCAATTTATACTTTCAGAATTTAAAAATATCAGTTTTCACTCTAAAAGACATAAAATTCGTATGAATGCGCATCTGGAGCTAACCGGTGTCCATTTTGCCGTTAAAAAAGATTGGGCTACCTATAAATTATACTCTCAAAGTTTAAATATTTTCACATTTATGATCCAAAAAGAATTATATCTATTAATGTTTGTTAAATAATTTTCAACTATGTCTATCGTGTGTAACTTTAAACATAAAACATCTATTTAATGAGTATTGTAGGCAAAAAAATAAGTATTTAATTTTTTTTTAAATAGTATTATATAAATTGTCGTAAATATGAAATATACGACAATGCAATTGACTCAATAAGAAAATATTTTGTGTTAAAAATAATTTTTTATTGGCTTGAACATGACACAAAAACAATATGACATGTCTCAAAAATAACACGACACGAAAATGTTACGATACAACAAAATTGAGAAGTATTTAATGAGTATTAATGGATGGATTTTTTTTTTTGGATCATCAACGTAAAATATTTAAATTTGAAGGTATAATTTACAATTAACCTAAATTTTTTAATAACAAAATGGACGACAGTTAACTCCCGATGGACTAATATTTTTAAACTTTGAGAGTGTAAATTAAAATTTGAATCATTTTTTGGGGTAGAATTTGAAATTAACCCAAATCTTTTATCACTATATTTCCATAAAATCATTTACGTGAGGTGCCATCAATTAACCAATCTTTGGACTAAAAAGAAAAATTAACCTTAATCCGTCCGTGCATATCTCATGATAATTCTGGTTTAGAAATCGAAAAGTTTTCAGTCCATCAATGTCAGTCCTAGGTTTGGTAGAAGACTAGAAAGGAAGTCCCAAGTTTATGAGAAAGTTCCGTTTTTACCTTTCTCGTTCTTCATTCAATCTCTCTGTCGGTGGTGTGGTCTTCGATTTCTTCATTAACAAACTCCAAATAGAACCCATTAATTACAACTCTTCCCTCTCCCTCTCTCTCTCCTCCTGGTCAATTTCTTCTTGAATATACTACCCAGTTTGTAAGGTCACCTTCCTTGTATAACAGGAAAGAAACCTCTGATAATTCCCAAACCCCAGATCTGTATTATTTGTGCTACACTCTTCTGAATAGTAAAATCACCCCTATCTATTCTTTGATATGATCACCATCACTGACTACTCTTCGGCACTGTAAGTTCGATTTTCTTTGTACATATTTATTTATTTTTGCATTTTATTGTGAGTTATGGCGACCCAAAAACCTCAAAGGTCGAGAGAGGAAATAGAGGACATAATCCTCAGGAAAATCTTTCTGGTTTCACTAGTTGATTCGATGGAAAACGATTCCCGAATTGTGTACTTGGAGATGACAGCAGCTGAAATTCTCAGTGAGGGAAAGGAATTGAGGCTTTCCGGGGATGTTATGGAAAGAATTTTAATCGATAGGCTTTCAGGTGACTTTCCATCGGCGGAACCACCGTTTCAGTATTTGATTAACTGTTATCGTCGAGCATATGATGAGGGGAAGAAAATTTCTTCCATGAAAGATAAGAATGTGAGGTCTGAAATGGAATTGGTGGTTAAGCAGGCTAAAAGTTTGGCAGTTTCGTATTGTAGAATTCATTTGGGGAATCCTGATATGTTTCCGAATTTGGATACGAATAAAAACAATGTTTCTCCTTTGTTGCCATTGGTTTTTTCGGAGGTTTCGAGTTTGGTTGATAGGTTTGGAGGGGGGAATAGTAGTGGTGGGGTTTCGTGTCCACCTGGGTTTCTGGAGGAGTTTCTTAGGGATGGAGATTTTGATAGTATGGAACCAATCTTGAAGCAGTTGTACGAAGGTTTGAGGGAGAGTGTGCTTAAGGTTTCAGCTCTTGGGAATTTTCAGCAGCCTTTGAGGGCTCTGTTGTTGTTGGTCACTTATCCCATTGGTGCAAAGTGTTTGGTGAATCATCCTTGGTGGATTCCCAAGGGGGTGTATTTGAATGGAAGGGTTATTGAGATGACTAGCATTTTGGGTCCTTTCTTTCATGTTAGTGCTTTGCCTGATCATGCCATTTTCAGGAGTCAACCTGATGTCGGGTGAGTTTGATGTTTTTCTTTCCTGGTTTCCGTTTTGTTCTTAACTCTGGTTGGCATTTACTTTAATAGGTTGCAATTCATCTCATGCTGCTCTGAGAGCAAAATTGGTTTCCCTGTTTTTTATATTCGCATGAACTTTTGTGTTTTACTGCTAGACTGTTTCAATGTCTCTTAGTACTCGACTTCAGTTAATTAAGTGGATTTGAAGTTCTTGTCCTTCCCTTGTAGAGGTCAACTGTTAGTGTCCCTTCATTGTACTTCATTGAATGTGTTATTCGGCATTGTTAGCGTCGAGTGTTAGTGCAAGAGATTTGCAAAACTCGCCGAAAATTATATATGGGAGATGGTTCTCTTTCTGTGTTGTTTCTTCAACCGTATGTATTGAAAATTCAAGAGGAGTCATCAGAGATTTTCGTGATTTGACCTTCGGGAACCACAAGGCCCTGAGCTCAGTAGTAACTAGTAGGGTGTTTGGAAAGTAAGACATGTCACATAAGCTAGTTTTGCTTGACGCATGCAGCACCTCTCTCCTCTCTTTTTTCCTTGTATTACAAATTGTGTGGCCTATAATAGAATAAATAAAAAAATTCTCTGTAAATGGAATAAATAAAAAATTATAAATAATAATGTTTTAGTTGTTTGTTGGTATATCCCTAAATCCCCCGTTCTCCCCCCCCACCCCCCAACGAAAAAAAAAAGCAGGTGGTGAGGCAGGCAAAAGGAGGGGAAGTCCCTATTGAGATTTTGATCTAGACATTGATATTATGCACATTCTCAAATTCGAATCAGTCACTTAGTCACGCTTTTAAAGAAGATAGGTGCTGCTTAATGTGTTTATGATACTGAAAGAGTGTTTGTCTCTTGATACAACAGCCAGCAATGCTTCTCAGAAGCATCAACCCGCCGTCCAGCTGATCTGTTATCTTCGTTCACAACAATTAAAAATGTCATGAACAATTTATACGATGGCCTGACAGAAGTTCTGAAGTGTCTACTTAAAAATAAAAATACCCGTGAGAATGTTCTTGAGTATCTCGCAGAGGTGATCAACAAAAACTCGTCAAGGGCTCACATACAGGTGATTTTTATCTGAGCTTAGCATTGTTCAAATTAATAGAACTGTGTATAAGAACTTATTAAGTCTTAGTCTTGGCCGCTCATCAGAGCCTGAATGACATCCTTGTACTTTGTCCTTGATGTTGTTTGCCTAAATTTTTTTTATAGGAAAAATTGACACCATGGTTGGTCTAACATTTGTTCTCTACTTCACGTATTGAATTCCATACATATTTTCTAGTTTAATCTCGAGCTATAAGTGATTTGGTTGCAGGTCGATCCATTATCTTGCGCAAGTTCAGGCATGTTTGTGAATCTCAGTGCTGTTATGCTTCGGCTCTGCGAGCCATTCTTAGATGCAAATCTATCAAAAAGAGATAAAATTGACACCAAATACGTATTTAACAGTATCCGATTAGATTTAAGGTGGGAACCTTCAGTTCATTGGATGTGTAACACATAAATGTTCTTTGCTATGGTTTAATGACATCTTTCTGTTATCCTTAATTTCGGTTATCAACTTGTACCAGAGAATTGACTGCTCTACATGCATCATCTGAAGAAGTTGCGGATTGGATAAACAAGAATACTCCTGGGAATATTGACATCTCTAGACAGGGTAGTGATGGAGAAAATTTCTTGCTACAATCTCAAGAAGTTACCAGTTCTGGCAGCAATGCTGGCAGACCTTCTCTGCTCCATAATAACAAGCCTATGTCAAGCTGTAGTGAGAAAGCTAAATTCTCATTTATTTCTGAGTGCTTCTTTATGACTGCAAGGGTGCTCAATCTGGGCCTGTTAAAAGCATTTTCCGACTTCAAGCATCTTGTTCAGGTAGTGAAAATAGTACTATGAGTGCAGATGCAAAGGATCAATGTAGTTATTTCATCTTTTTGATATTTTGCTTCTTGTACCTATGCTTCATTCTAATTGTTTCCTTGATTGGATTATTTCTTTGAGTGAGTGCATTTGTTTTGATTGATAAAATTTATTTTGTTTTTTGAATGAATTTTTTATTCAGGACATTTCAAGATGTGAAGATACTCTGTCAACTTTCAAAGCCATGCAGGAGCAATCACCTTCGTCACAACTGGAGCGAGATATAGCTCGCCTTGAGAAGGAAATTGAGATATATTCACAGGAAAAGCTATGCAGTGAAGCTCAGATACTCAGGGTATGTTAGTTTGGATCCGGCGTATGTGCTTGCACGTATGTGTGCTGTGCCGTCTATTTTTGACGAATAATGTTATCCCTATGCAGGATCTTCATATGCCATGCAATAGAAATTTAATAGTCCTTTTCTTGATCATTTATAATGTTATACTTATGCAGTGGCACTCCCATAGGGATTAAAGATCTAGCTACCCTCCCACCATGTATTAATCAAGGCTAAAAACGTTGTAAAATTTGATTGACCCATATCCTTTCAATTGCCTGCATTCGTTTTTTTTTTTTTTTTCAAGTAAGAGAAGGTACAACTTTATATTTAATTCTTAGGATGGAGGACTTCTTCAGCGTGCGTTGTCTTTCTACCGGTTGATGGTGGTTTGGTTAGTTGGCCTCGTAGGGGGTTTTAAAATGCCTCTGCCATCAACATGCCCCATGGAATTTGCATCTATGCCAGAGCATTTCGTGGAAGATGCCATGGAATTGCTTATTTTTGCCTCTCGGATTCCTAAAGCTTTGGATGGGGTCTCCCTGGTACTAAAGCTTTCTCCAACTGTTATTTGCATTCTTAGTCTCCATCATCCCTTTGTCGTACAAAATAATTATCGCCTTGTTCTTTCTTACAGGATGATTTTATGAACTTCATTATCATGTTCATGGCAAGTCCAGAGTTTATTAGAAACCCATATCTAAGAGCGAAGATGGTTGAAGTACTGAACTGCTGGATGCCCCGCAGAAGGTGATTTGATATTGTCCGATTTAAATGAATTGAATATATGTTATTATTTTTTTTTTTACTTTCTTAATTTTGCAAGCTAAATATTTAGGCAGTTATGCCTCTAATCGAATCTTTGTTGCAGTGGCTCATCTATTACGTCTACTCTATTTGAAGGACACCAGCTGTCTTTAGAATATCTTGTGAGGCACCTTCTGAAGCTTTATGTTGACATTGAGTTCACAGGTTCCCACACGCAGGTGATTGTGACACAGATTTAACATTGAGTTCTTGAGAAACACAGCCCTTCTTTTGCTGCAGTAGTATTATTCTACATTTTGATGCTCTTTTCTGTTCTAACAATAATCTTATAGGCTTCTTTAGATATTCCAAATTCTTGGCCCTTTCCTGAACAATGCTTAAAACTTTACTTTCTTCATTCTCCTTTGTTGTCTTGATCCATTGTATCAGTCTATCTTTTCTGGACCAAGGTTATAGTAGACAGAAAGGTGGCATTAGGGCATTTTGAATTGACTGGTTTACTTAGGTATTGTAATGTCTTACATCTTTCAAACTATTCGTAAGATTCCGTCCATCCCATTTTAAGTGCATACCATTTTACTGGAAAAATGTTTATGTTTGCCTTTATTGCCTAGTGGAATAGAATTATCTGTTTTAAAGTTTCTGGATCTAGTTAATTTTTTTTTTCTGGATCTAGTTAATTAAGAGCCATTTTTGGGTGCCTTTTGGGTTGGGCGTTTGGCTACATAATCCGTTTTCTCACATAAGCTGCTTGATTTGAGTAGTTCTTCAAGACATTACACTGTATAACATTTGCTGGCATTGTGATATCCAAATCGTTCACGTTTTTTGCATTTTTTGAAATAGGATACCTCATGAAGTCTTTTTTATTTCCTCTTTTACGATATTTGTGACTAAGTTGTCCCCTTCGACAAAGAATATTGGAACCAGTTTCCTATTGTTAACAAAGAGTATGGGCAGACTGACATACGTTGTTTCACATCTGATGCAGTTCTATGATAAGTTTAACATCCGCCATAACATCGCCGAACTTCTCGAATACCTATGGCAGGTTCCTAGTCACCGCAATACATGGAGACAGGTAGACCCTTCCTCCGTCACTGTTTTGCATAGAATTTAACTTTTTGTCTGCTGGAATTCTGTTCTTCATAAATCTATATTCCTTTTCAGATTGCTAAGGAAGAGGAGAAGGGTGTATATTTGAACTTCTTAAACTTCCTGATCAATGATAGCATCTTTCTTCTTGATGAAAGTCTTAACAAAATTCTAGAACTCAAAGAGCTAGAAGCTGAGATGTCTAACACTGTGGAATGGGAACGAAGAACAGCTCAAGAGAGGCAGGAGAGAACCCGACTTTTCCATTCTCAAGAGAATGTCAGTCTCTTTATTTAATTTTTGGAACATTTCATTTGATTACTAACGAAAAATTATTATCATTGTCAAAATCTTTAATTTTTGGAACCATTTGATTTGAAATTCTTATCCAAATGAAATGTCTGGTGTTCTAGATCATTCGGATTGACATGAAGCTAGCAAATGAAGATGTGAGCATGTTGGCATTTACTTCAGAGCAGATTACAGCTCCTTTCCTACTTCCAGAGATGGTAATTTTTCTGTGATCATCTCTATTATTTCTAAGCTCTCATGAGTTAAAGATTGTTCGAATGGCGTGATTTGTTTTTTCTTTTCTGAACTTCCAGGTTGAAAGAGTGGCCAGCATGCTGAATTACTTTTTGTTACAACTTGTGGGACCCCAAAGGAAATCTCTTAGCTTAAAAGACCCTGAAAAGTATGAGTTCCGACCAAAACAGTTGCTTAACCAGGTTGGCATCTCAGTGATCTCTCAAAACCCTTATATGTGAACACTATGTCTGTTTACTTGGCAAACAAATCAAGGTCGGCAGATAATAATCTGGCAGGTTCCATCCAGGCAGATTTATAAATTACTAATTGTTGCAGATGTTGATATGTATACTGCAGTTGGGTGCAGATTTGCCTATATTTTGTGAGCGATGACATCCTTGGACAGAATCTTGGTCTAAGCTGAATTACATTCTGATGTGAGGGGTTAAAAAACCCTGTTAATTGTCGGGGCTAAACTTATGAGTATTTTGTCTAGTGTTACTATGTTAATTTAAAAGGACCCTGATATGATCCTGATGCATGACAGCATTAATGTTGGACTTGATATTTAACAACCATGCCCTATTAGAGATGTGTGCAATTTTATTATGTGGCAAAGCTAAGTGCCCATGTGATTGAGTTGGAGTATTTGTCATCTTGCACTCATCTGCCTTTCCCTCTTGAGATGGAATGTAACATTGCTCTAATGTTTTCTTAAAAAGAGAAAAAAAATGAAACAAATAAAATATTTGCTCTTGCTGGAAATTGCTTGTTATTCAGAGTGTCCTTGATGCTATTTATTTTGTTGTCAATCGGTCCACTCTTGTTCACTTGCTAACATGTCATGTGTGACTCGGTTAAAGCTTAGACCAAAGCAAGAGCGTGACTGACTTTTGTTTTATGATATGAAGATTGTCAAAATATATGTGCATCTGGCAAGGGGTGATAAAGAAAATATTTTTCCAGCTGCCATCACTAAGGATGGTCGTTCATACAACGAACAGGTATTCTGTGAAATGTTTCTTTTCGTTCATGTATTAAGTGTGGCTATTAAGATCTATATGGAGAAAGGTTTTTTAAGAATTCTCATTATCACTAGGATTATTGTAGAGTTGCTTGAATGTAATCTAACGGTCTTAAGTTTGCCTCAGTTGTTTACTGCGGCCGTAGATCTCCTCAAGAGAATTGGTGAAGACAGAAGGATCATCCAGGAATTCATTGAGCTTGGTTCAAAAGTCAAAGCTGCAGCTTCTGAGGCCATGGACGCCGAAGCTGCCCTTGGGGACATACCGGATGAATTCCTAGACCCCATTCAAGTACATCTTACCATCTTTGTTGCTGTTGTTTAATACATAAACACTGCTAGTCTGACCAAAATTTAGGATAAAAATTACAGCCCAAATGATGTGGAAGTTTATCGATCCCAACAAAGGAGGGGGCCCAACAATACTTAATTGGTTCTTTTGGTTTTGCCATATCATTTGGGCTATGGATTTGGTCCGTAATTTGGTCACTTTAGCATTTTTGTTAATACGTAACATAACCCTTGATCATATTTTAGTTTTTGAGCATTATAATTGAAAATCCTGCCATTCAACTGTTTGTTCTTCTTGTAATGTACGTGCTGTTTATAGAAAGGGGAACATGCTGTTAACTTCTGTTCTATTGCAGTACACTTTGATGAAGGATCCAGTTATTTTACCTTCTTCCGGGATCACGGTAGACCGGCCCGTCATTCAGAGGCATCTTTTAAGTGATAATGTACATTCTTCACTTCTACTTGGCTAATATTTTGACCATTAAAAGTCATGGTTCTCTATTTCTAATGCTGTGAATTGCAGAGCGACCCATTTAATCGATCCCGTCTTACATCGGACATGTTGATTCCCAACACTGAGCTCAGGGCAAAAATTGAGGAATTCATCAGGTCTCAAGAGTTGAAGCGGCATGGAGAAGATTTGAGCATGCAAAGCACGAAAGCTACGATACAGACGACGCCTGACGGAATGACATTGATTGATTAGGTCTTTGTAGATGTAAATTGGGGTCTGTATTTTTATGATTAATAAAAACTTTCCTGATATGATTATGTCGAGAACGAATTATTACATGTCAAAGTAGCAGCCATGTTCAAGCTTTCCTCGTATATTTTGAAGCATGCAAGGCTAAACGATTATTTGTTTATATAATATACGCAGTGCATACACTGATCGAAAGGCCTCAGTGATGGTGTTTGCAGTTCATGGTCAGTCTTCTTCTTCTTCTTCTTCTCTCTCTCTCTCTCTCTCTCTCTCTCGTGATTGTACATGGGGGTGCGTATGCATGTGTGCACAAAAACAGGGAGGAGTAAAAAAGTTCGTTGATCTTTACCACCCTCTTTACCTAGAAATTCTACCAAGAAGGATGCTTCAAGATCAGCAAAGTGACAAATAAAACACGAAAGACGGGTTTTGAAGCAATGATAAAGTAATTTCATTATGATCTCAGCATCACAAATAAGTCACTGAAACAGTCTATGCTTACGCAAAGGATAAAATGGCATACAAATGACCCTCCCTAGATCTCCTATTGATGGAAACCTCGTGCATTTGATTATCTTGAAGTAGAGTTTATTGACTACATGGCACTCCTTTGAGCAATAGGTCGCAGCACATGGAACAATTTACAATTGTTTGCCTTACTCCAAGCCAAAAGTTTCTGCCCATACCATGTAGTAGTCAACTCCACAAATAATTTTAGACTAAGTAATAGATATTAGAAAATAGACTACTCTAACTAGAATAATTTTGCATCATTTAAACTGCTATTGCACAACAAATAACTACTAAGGTCTTCCCCTGTGATATATAGAAATCGTCATCTTGTATGGCAAAAGGTTTTACATGGTGAGAAATAAATCGAAATGCATAAAGATAACAACTGGGAAATGCCAAGTTGAATAAAAGTTGCAATGCCAGATCAGTTGAAGCATGATTACATCCACATTGCTCAGCACTGGGACAGAAATATTCTCCATCAAGTCGCTTCACGATCAATCAGACCTTCAAAAATCCACTGTCAAAATTGATAAAACAATTATTAGCAGATATCATTGGTAAGTCTCTCTCTCTAAACATGCTTGTGAAATAATCACACCATGAGAAAGGTAGCTGTGTGAAGAAAGAAGTGAACTAAATAGTTGGCTCCAGTAGATCGATTTGCATCTGACCGCATCTACTACGTCCTTGCAAGGGTTCACAATTTCAAACATTGATGTTTTCTTCACCAAGAAAACAACTCCCATCTTTTTTTGTAATTGTATTCTTGTGTATAACAGATTCATAACGCATCTAATCTCAAATTATGTCTCCTAAAAAAGTTATGAAGGATTTCCTTCTTTGATTAGCGAAGCTTGAGAACCAACCATATTTGTCTTCCCTTCTTTCGTTTAGCTACTAAAGACAAAGCTATGAAGTTCGATTGGGGTGACGTATCCGTATCTGATACGTATCGGATACTGATACTCGTCAAATACTAGTGGATACATATCAGATACATTCCACATGTATCGAATAATTAATAAAATATTTATCATTATTAGATACTTGTCGAATACACCTCGAATAGGCATTTCTCCACAGGGGATACATTTGTCTTATACTTAGTGAGCTGGGTTATATAGAAATCATGAATCATACAAATGAGAATTTTTTGTTTCAAGATGTTCATTTGGACATGCATCACCATATGTCACAAGATTTATCAATTCTATACCGTGATTGGCCTAAATAGAATATTAAATTCAAAACACCATAAAGCAGTCACTATGTCAACAACGTACATTATCATATATATCCGTATCCTAGTTTTTAAGATTTTACCGCATCAACGTATCTGTATCGTATTGTACCTATATCCGTGCTTCCTTGGGACAAAGTAACAACCGGTCAAACTTAGTTCTCTCTAAGCAGATGTTTAGAAATTGTGGATCAAGTAAGGGCAGATCAAATTCTACCATGTAAACTGCAATTCATTCTTCATGCCTACACTTTTAACTTCTAAAAGTGGTACTCGATGACCAATGCACTTGTTATTCATGTGTTTTGATACATCTTAAGCATTGGTTGTAAAAAACTAGGACTATATGAGCAATGCAAACATGTTATTCATATAACTTGATACATCTTACACATTACGGTGGTATAACAATAAATAAAATAACAGCAAAAACAGCACCTGTAAGATTTTCTGGTGCCACTATATGTAAATATTCTACAACAGGAAATCCAGAGGTTAGACCGTTGATGCCTTTATCAAAGCTTTGACGTGGACCTGGCTAACTTCCTGTTCGCATACTCTTTGGCAATACTAATTGCACTCTTGCTGTGACGCAGAGAAAATTCCGCAAGAAGAGTCTGGCTTTCTTCCAATGTTAGATCACCATGACAACCCTGTATACACCAATGAACATTTTTCTGTAAACTGGAATCCAAATGCATTTTCAATTCATGTACATGTTTGCTATATATGATATAATTTGGAGTTAGATTTGTGTATAATTCACATCATTGAACTAAAGGACATATTTTCCATATCAGATATGGATCTGCTCACCCAAAAATTCGAGAGGCTTTCAGCATCATCTTAAATAAAATGTTATTGAAAATAATATAAACCAATGAGGTTCCCAAAAAGTGGATGCCAATGAATGAAATAGTACAACTACCTCAATAATGGCCCAAATTGAGAAAAAAAACAAGAGTAAACAAAAATTGTGTAGTATGAAAGCATTAGTAGAAGTAAAGCTGTCACATCTTATAAAAGGAACAACCTTACTACCAAGTGGTAAAAAGATACTCCAAAATGTCTTAAGATCTATAATGGACAAACAATGTGTAATTTTTCAGTTATCCTGTATAGCAAATGATCATCAACTACAAAGCAA
Organism: Ilex aquifolium; assembly: GCA_951799425.1. Classification (NCBI taxonomy): domain Eukaryota; kingdom Viridiplantae; phylum Streptophyta; class Magnoliopsida; order Aquifoliales; family Aquifoliaceae; genus Ilex; species Ilex aquifolium. The sequence goes on along the minus strand of OX637398.1, from coordinate 2,964,391 downwards.
AATGAAAACATTCGCCAAAGTGATTGATTTGGGATCGTGAAATTTAGTGCAAAATAAAACCATAGTATGTGCTGGAAGCCAGTTATTACCAAGCGTGAAGTCCTGTCACAGACGGCATGGTGCATAAGAATGCCAGCAGCAACAGAAACGTTGAAAGAATCCACCATGCCTTTCATAGGAATACTGCAATGCAGATCTGACAACTCCAGAGCCTCGTTGCTTATCCCACTGGATCAGAAATTCACCAATTTCAAATTGTAACTTTTGATTAAGATGATTATACTCCCAAAAAAAGTTTGTTACTCCACATAGCAAAACATGTGATTAAGTTTGCATTTCAGAGCAATACTACTGAATGCACTATAAGTCTATAAGCTTACCAGCTATGATGTTATTCAAACTTTGAAAACATGTTCGAGTCAACCTACTTCACTGGTATTCTGAGTGTCATATATATATGGGCTAGATAAACCACCACCAGAACTGGTATAATTTCTTTTTGTCTTTCCTAAGCTAGAGAGAAATTGAAATGATTAAAATGTCCATTTCACTATTGATGACGTGCAACCATCCATTTGACTGACGTAACCAGGGAATGATATTTAGATATTTTTCTAGTTAACAACTATATTGATGATTGAAACTTGTGAGTTAACTGAAGACAGAAAATGGTTCTACATCTCTTTTAGTATATGCAAGCAAGAGACTAAACATAACCCATCAATTATGAATCAGAAGAATATTTTTCCAATGTTGAGGTCGAGCTGATACAATGACTAATATGGCAGGCCTCTCCATTCTTTCAGGCAGCATTTCAAGACAGGCAGGAAGAATGCACAGGTAAATCTTATCACGTTCGCAACAGCAAGCAGCGGCAAAGCCATATTTTGCATGGAGTTAGGTCAGTATACAGCTAATTATGGTATCAACTTGTAACTCCTATTAAAACCCTATTAGTCAACTTCATTTCATCATCAAAAAACTAATAGTTTGAAAAATGATAAAAAAATATATAGTATGGATTAATCACATGAATTGAAAAATTGATACAATAAGAATTTTTCAACTAAATGTGAAAATCCAAATAAAATTGTTTCCTAATTTCCTTCCCAACATTAAAAATATACTCGTCTTAAATTTTCACATACGCCAATGAGGAGCATTTTCATTAATATCAGTAGCCTTCCCACACTAATTGAGCCCAAGGAAACCATATTTTCAACCAGCCTCTAAAAAAATCTAATTGCTTTAAATTGCTTGAGCTTCCAAATTGTGCAAATGCAAAAGTCTGGCTAAAATCGAAAGAAAACTAGCGAGAACAATAGTAGTCACCTATTTTCATTTCCAACAACTATTGCGGTTGGGCATGACCAGTCCATATCATAAATGGAAACCTGCACAAAGCACCAGAGCCTCTGTCATACATGTATGCTTAAAAAAGAGAACTTTTGCACTGGTGAAATATAGAAAAAATGCAACAATCGCTGTCACTTATAATTACTGAATATTAGAAACAGAAGAAGCAGGATTTATTGGTACCGCATCCATTCCCACATGCGTCGTGGCAATACGATAACCACGTGACTTCAAAACTTTGAAGCACTCTTGGGTAGAGTTCCAAAGTTCGATATCTAACCATTTCTCAGCCCCCATGCTCACATGACGATTGTCTCTGTACCTGCGGGTCACATGGGGTATCCCATTATAGTTAAAGAAGGGGAGTATACCCTTTCAGTTTGAAGCTTCAATTTTGCAAATTGGGGAAGACCTAGGCTGCCCAAAGCAACTTTCAGAAATCAGTACAGGTTCTACAGTATGCTAGAGTGTTCATAAAATTCATTATGAACATAATTCCGTATCTCTTGTAAAATCTTACAACTGACCCTATAGCATAGGATAATATTTAAACAAGTTTTTTCAGAATTCCTAATTCCTTACGAGTGTTGTGTCACTTCAAACTCTATCCAAACCAAAATGCAAGTATCACACTTTCTCCAGGAGCCACCTGAACATAACCTTGCAAATTTTGGTGCTTATACTCTGGATACTATATCAAACAATAAGTTGTTTTACTAAACGAAGTCATAATTAGAAACAAAAAACAAAAAGTAATTCTCCTGTAAAATCAATGCATTTTTCACCTCAAATCTTGTTGCACCTTTTCGAGCTGTCACAGGACACAACATGAACTGACTGGAACCCTAGGGCATCCGCGGACCGAAATGTTGCAGAAACGTTCCCGAAATCACACAAACCCTCAACCACCAAACACACCGAATAGCTCCGATTCTTTGCCACATTTCGAAACCTCTCCTTCCTCACCTCCAATATATGCGGATCGAGCGCTTCCAACACTTCACTGCTACTCAAATGCATACTTCCAGCATCAAATTTATCGAGATATGGAAACCAACGTCTCGATTGGCAAAACTGGTCTTTACTATCCAAATCAGACCTGCGTTCCATTTTCATTAATCTTGAAACGTCGTCGCTTTTCACAAGCAACTCTTCGACCGAGTCTTTACCTGATTCCTCCGGCGGTTCTAGGGTTAAGTGTTGAGTGATTGTTTCGTCCGTACATTCTGTGATTTCCAAAGGAACTGCTTCTTCAATGAAGCCGCAACATCTTGACTGAGCTCTATAGGATTGGAGTCTAAACACTAATTTTTTCCAACAGAAAATAAGGCAAAACAGTATAAGGATCGATTAAAAATACGCAGAACATACATTCGGGAATAATAAATCGACAGACGAATACACAAACGCATAAAAAATAGGAAACGTAGAGAATTCACCTGGATTTCGAGAGACGAGAGAAGGGAACAAGAGATGAGGTGAAGGAGAGGATGAGAATGCACGGAGGTGAGGAAGAGAGAGAGAAGAAGTTCGTCGATTGCGGCTTCGGACTCTGCATTCAAGGCAAGAAATATATGTACGGACTAGGGTTTTGCAGGCACTCATTGCAGAGAACACACCAGTGAGAGACAGAGAGGGGGGATGAAGAAGGCGAAGGAGGTTGAGGCCATAATGCCATTGATAATTATAGAACGGAGGGTGAGAAAAGGTACAAAACGACATCGTTTAGGGGGGTTTTAAAATGAGTCCAAAACGACAACATCCAATAAGAGAAACGCAGCGTTTTGGGTTTGGATCCTTTTTTCTAGCATATTGTACCATAATCTGGACACTATTTGAATTTAATATGAAATGATTATTAAAATACAAAAATCAGAAAATAATACAATTTATTAAAATAACTAACAAATAAATCGAGCTATCTAATTTTGACACGATTTAATCAGATCTGTATTTTATGCGGATGAAAATTTTTGCTTATAATCTTTTTAATTTAACGATCCCTTTAGGGGGTAATACCGTAATAAGGTAACTATTAATAGAGTTTAATCCGTTAAACTTCGGTGTGTTATCTTATCTATCTAACTAGCACTTTAAATTGTATCTATACATATTTTTTCTTCTCGTTTTTATCAAATCACTTATTTCTATCGCAAGTTGAATCATTTAATATTTGATTAATTTATAATTTAATATAAATTTTATTTTATACATTGTTCATATAAGATAGTGTACACATATTATATTTTTTTTAAATGTTAATTTTATTTTAAAAATAATGGATAAAATTAATTTTAAATTATATAATTAAAGAAAGGGAAGAAAAAAAAAATATTACAATCACAAGAATGCACATATCGTATGTCCAAAGAAATATGCAGCATTATTCATGATGAAATTTACAAGCTCACTCAAGATACTCTGAAGTTCAAAGAACATGATTTCATGTCTACACAGACAGTACAACAGTAACCTTACATGGCTTGGAAACTAAAACAAGAAAGCTGCGTTTGATCCCTTACTTCCTTTTGCCAAGCTCCCAAATCTTTCCTCTATAGATTATAGAACATTCCAAAATCAGAAATCAACACTTCAAAGCAGGAGGAGGATTACCAGTAAGACATCTCTGCCTAGGCAGACGTCGTGTCTTCTTTCCCCATCCAGTAAGACTTCTCTCCTCTAGTCCCGTTTCTCTACAAATAGGTTGCTGTATCGGGGGCGGGCAAACTGCAGTTGCGGCTGCCAGAGAGCGAGTTGGACCCCCTGAACGCCTCCTACCCCGACTCTTCTTAGCAGCATTCCTCTGTGACAGCCTTGACTGCCAAGTGCAGCCACTAGCTCTAAGCAGCTCTTCAAATGTCTGAAGATCCTCAGTCATGTCATGCTTAGACAGAGAAACAAGACCAGGCAATATATCCCTTTGAAAATCCTTTCGCTGTCTTCCCCTCCTTGCTTGCCCTCTTCGAGGCCGTTTTGGCAATGATATGGCCCCTACTTCTTCCTCTTTCTGACTCTCCAAAATTGTCGGCTTATAATTGTACTCTTCTTCCTTGGTATCTTTCAACTTTAATGTCATGAACTCAAAGTAATCCATACCATCAGGGATAGTCTCTTCATCCTTGAGACCACACATAGCCAACAATATTTCGCGGGAATTGCTCTCATGATCACCCTTGTGAGAAGCTATTACCTCTGCAAACCACTGGAGGCAATCACTTGGTGAAGCTTCCAATGAATGACAAGTGGGATCGTCCATAAGAATATGTGTTCTCGATGATGTTGAGATGACGATTATAGCCTCAGCTGCAACTTTCACAAGTTCTTCTTGAGGTTCCTTAAATTTATCCGATGATGAGTTATTTCCTAGAGAGTTAGGTTCCACGTATATATCCATATCCGATTCAAGAACTGCAGGAGCCTCCAAATCTATCTCCTTCATAGCAATCTTCACTATGGCACTTGGGAGAGAGGGTGCCAATGTAGCCTCTTCTTCAGTTACAGACAAGTTTAAATCTATATGATGCCTTAAATCAGCAATACAGTTATTTAATCCCTTCGGTAGAACAGTATCCTTCCTTTCAAGCTGATTTTCAGATTTGGGATCATCAGCCAAATCTTTCCTGGAATTATCACCATCAATATCAAAGCCAAGACAAGTAGACTTTGAGGGAGAGTCAGCAGAAGTTAGATCCTTGGAGATGTGCGGCACACCGAACACAGGAAACCCAAGGATCTTTTTAATACTAGTGCAGTCACCAACTTCAACTTTCCTGCACTCCGCATCATGGGTGCATGTTGATGCTTTCGAATCCCGATTCAGATTCTTAGAGGGGCCCTTTGCTCTCTCAGTTGTGTTAAAAAATTGCTGAGAATAATTCTGCAAGGAGTCCAAATGCATGTAATAAGAACCTTCCCTCACTTTGGTCTGCTCGCCACTATATTGTGGCTTTGCTAGAAGCCAGTCAAGTCCTCCCTTGGAGTTCTCGTGATTCCTTTGACCATCCGTAGACCCAGGATTTTGTTGAGAAACCAGTTGATTCTGAAATCTGAATGGAGTTTCCACACCTGCCTTCAAATCCTTGTGAAGATGCTGTTGTACTAATTGTTTAGGCAACAACGTATTAGCATTGGTGCCACTCTGGATATCAAATCCAATTGATGAGCAGCGACCCTGTAGTTGCTTGTTATCTGCCTGAGGACCAAGACATATGCCATTTTGGCAAGATAAATCGGAACTCGGAATAGATCTGGAATTGCTATTAACAGGCATCTTCACAATCTCCAAGCTTTGCATCAATGAATTAGAATTCTGATTGGAAATATCAGATGTGCTAAAGCAAGGATTTGTTGGAACTGATGTCACATTCTGCCCCAAAATACTTGTAGTCTTTCGCCATTGTGAAGCAAATGATGACTGAGCATTGATCACAGCAGACAGAGGATTCGGATTGGGCATATGAGAAGCAACAATGGATTGATCGTGACTTCCTTCAGAAATTTGTACACCAAAAATCATTCTTTTTCTCTGAGGTTCTGGCTTACTTTGAGCAGGTAGGATACTTGCTAAAGGTGCATGGGCTTTCCCAGGCTCGACTTGAAACGATTTAAATGTTGTATGTGAACTGTGAGAACTTACATCTCCAGGTGAAGAGTGGTTGTTACATCTAGTTTCCCCTGAAAAGGAAGGAAATAGCCAAATCAAATCATCAGTTGTTATTATATATTGAAAAATCCTTCTGCAATAACTACCAGATCACATTCCTTTTTATATTTGCAATTGATGTAATTACTATGTAGAAAATGAAAGGATCTAAAAAAAAAGTAAATAAAAAATGACTTCTGCCTCCTCTACTTGGGAAGATTTTGTTTTAAATAAATAAAAAATGAGATAAAATTAAGAAATTTTTCTTGAAATGAGTCTTATCTGTCATCACCTATAGTAAAAAACATCTTGTACAATGAGAATCAACTCAAAGTTTAACTTAGTTTAGTTATTTATTTACTTTTCTTTATGATGTTGGTTCATTGTGTACAACCCAAATTACACTCCTTTTCCATCAATCCTCAGAAGATTGCTCGTATTGCTGTATGGCTATTACAAAACACAAATATGAGTTTTGCACCGAAAGTGAATTCTTTTGGACCAAACACAGCTGAGTAAAGATTTTCTACACCTTTTCCAGCATTCTTCATCATAAGGTCTTCTCTTAGATATATGTTTGCACTTTGCATACAAGTCTAAGAAGATAACTTTTTTTTCTGTTTAATGGGGACACAGACATATGGATGCTAATTAAGATTATAACAAGTAGGCAGTTACACCAAAATCAAGAAACCAATTCCCTGAGACTTTGAGATATGATTGTTATCAGTACCTGGGTCTAAGCCATGTTTGCCCGACTTTGAAGCCATCTTTTACTTCTTCTTTTTTTTAAAAAAAGGAGTAAATAGTGACTTAAATAGGAACATATGACCCAGAAAATCCATTAGATAAGTGTTGTGATGAAAACAGAATAGCAGCAGGCTGAGCAAAAGAAGGAGCGAGCTGAAATGCTTTTAGAAACTATGGTAAACAGGCCTAATAGGATAACACCAAACCAATTCACAAAATAACAATTTACCCAACAACTCATAAACTGCTAAATCAAATAAACAAAAACAAGCAAGAGAGAAAGAAAGTATATCACGAGATATTCTTACCAGTTTTAAAGTTATTAGCCAATTTCTCCTTTGTGTGCCATCCACTCACCAAATGCCGATTGTTGAGGCAACTTCTTCCAGCCCTTCCTGGAATGGTACTTTGAGAGAGTTCCTTCGATATAAAATGGAATTGTAAATTCGCATTGGGAGATACATCTCTCTTTTGTACTACCTCTTCAAGGCAGGTGATATTGTCTAAGTCATCAACAGAGGATGAAACTGATGTTTCCTCAACCTCAACTGGTTCATTCAGGTCAGCCAAATCATGACTTCGCTTTGGATTCAAATTAGCTCTCAAAGAATCACCATTATAGTCAGTCTTGAAGGCACTATCAAGAGAAAGATTTACATCTCTTTCATGTGGGACTTCATGATTCCTTTTGGGGGAGCACTTTTCAACCCCTCGTACTCCACAAAATCTTTTTTCTAGTCGTTTTCCTTCATTGTTCATGTACACATCAGCTGGCATTTCAAGGTCAACCACTTTTCTCTGAAATGTGTTGCATTTAGGTGTGGGAGATTCACAATCCTTCATTATACCATTGTATTGAATGCTATCAATCTTTGATTTGGACAGCCTAATCAAAACTGAATCCGTCACGGGAGAATTAGAGATATGCCTCGTCTTTTCAGCATCTTCAGAAGGAAGGTGAGATAAAAAGGCGCTTGACTGCAATGTTTGTGCTGGCATTTGATGCTTGAGTAGTTCTCTGCTTTTAATTTCGTTCATCATGTCCCTTTGTGTTTGATACAGACGGTGAAGTTCATGAAGCTGGATGGCCAAAACAAATTCAAAGAATTTTCAATGTTAGAGAAATACATCGAGACATTAACAACACTAAGCCTACTATTTGTTTGAGCCCTTCCTATGAAATTAGGGGTATTTATTATAACAATTGGTAAAATTAGCATTAACCCAACAATGTGGGAGTTGAATTGTGAAGTGATTAATCAGGAACTAAAAATTACTACTTGTTAAGTTCAAAAAAAAAAACAACTGTACTATCCTTCTCATCGATACTGTGAAAAGCATTACAAACTGAAATTTATTGTTCAGCAAAGAAAGTTGAAACAACGTATACCTGATGCCTAAATATTGCTTCGTGCTTCATAATCATTTGCCTCACCATTTCCATTTCATACCCCAACTTTCTGGCTTGCTGTGTCAATGATGAGTCATAAAGCTGACCATTTTTCAAGGTTTTGTCCTCATGAAATAGAGCAAACATGCCATTTGCCTCATTATCATTTGAATCCTTCATGGAATTATGTCGTGAGAAATATGTCTTAGATTGTATTTTGGTTCCCATTCCTGCAATCACTTCAAGAAACAGCACTGATTTGAGTACAAGTGTAACAGGAAAGGGAATAATTGTAATCTTAGTTTATCAATACACTCAGCAGGGGCACCAATGTAAGATAATAAATGGTCCTCAACTAGATGAATTGAGAAAGTTAACAAGAATCAGTATAGTAAATCTTCACAAGCAAACAGAAACTGATGGATAATAGCATTTAATATGCAAATAGAGGGAAATATACCCGAGATCATCAAAAACTTATATGTGGATATATCTCAACCTTAAAATTGGCAGAGCTTGTAACATGCAAATTCCGGCTTCTTTGATGAAGTCAAATCCTTAAAAACATTAGAATAACCATTTCTGCACACAGAGCATCAGCAGTTGAAGAATTGAGGAATGTATATATTGGTCAACAGTTGCAGATATGTTGCAATCCCCCCATGCATTTAACAGTTACTCTGCTTGAAGAATGTTAGCCACAAAAGGTGACACATGCTAAGCATTTTGAATTGCAATGCATTGCCTTATGAAAATATTGCAGCAAACAGTCCATGGCCAGTTCAGTAGCCTTTTGTTAGACCACCATCACCAATGTCTATTTGTTTGCTCCTGAAATGCCAAAACCAATGTATTTCTATTTAATTTGCCAGTTTCAAAATAACCAGGAGTATTAAAAAAAAAAAAAAAACCGCATACACAGGATATGATTTGACAAAATCAGAACATACATACTTAATCATGTCAATTTTATACAGTGATACAAATAATTTGGTCCTTACAGCATGTTAATTATGATGTCCTTAATTTCCGGAAAATAAAATCTGATGACCTCACCATTGCACTAGCAACCGTTCAAGACACATTGAGAACATGTTTAAGCCATGATCTTATATAGACAATTGATTCACTGTCAAGTTTAAATAAGGAGATATTTCTCTAATCTCAGGCTTTTAAGGACAACAGAGATACATTAGGCTTATGAGGGATTCGGCATTTCTCACTTCTTTTGTGCCAGCTTTCACTTGCGTTCTGTTTCAAAAAAAAATAAAGAGAGAAATGCCAAAGAAGACGACATAAATTTCTCCAGGGAAAACAAAATTGAAGTGAAACAACTGATTTTGGTTCACATGCAACATTCTCTTAAATGGAGGGCCTTGTTGGGGGTGAAATCCAAGAACATCAATCAATAGATGCCTTCAACCCCCAAGATCCAACTAACTCCAATCCAAATTTTTTTTTTCCTTTACCTCCACTTTCTACAAAAACTATTTAAGTTGAATTAAACTATCCCTTTGACTCAATTCAACCAAAACAAACATAGAAAGGAGTAGGTCTCTATGAAATTTGACTTTTTTCTGCATATTTTGGAAGTTAAAGAGAAACCAGTAAGAGTAATAACTGGACGAGCCACAATGCAATGAATTAATAGCTGTAATTAGTATGAAACTTCAGAAACATTTCTGATGCCATGAAAACCAGTAATCATCATAGATTAAACAAAAATTGCAGATTAGAACACAACTGATAGAGGGTGAGGGTAGGGGACAATGAACCCATTAATCAAACAAGAAAAAAAAAATCAAACTCTGATAACCAAATCCCATTTCTCAGAAAATAAAGACTTCATCTATAAGCAAGAAGTAGTTAATTACCTCATGCCAGTGTTTCTCTCTCCTACCCCTTTCCAAAGGTCCACGAAAAAATTAATCAAACTTTCCAAAATTGGATAACAGAGCATGAACTAAACAACCTCCATGGGAATTTAGAGTCTTCAGCTCGTAATTGCAGTTCAACAAGGTAATCAAAAGAAGTCCATTAACTTAAATTCATAACAGAAGACCTCAAAGAACCCCAACACCAAAGTGGGTGTCTATGTACTGCCATAGAAGAACCTTAGCAGACCATCGCAACAAGAACACAAATATATAAACACACAAAAATTCCGATCTTCTGGGCCACCATCTGATCAGCACACATGAGAGAGAGATCCCCAGATAAAATCTCTCTCTCTCTCTCTCTCTCTCTCTCTACACAAACGCCAATGAACTCCAAAGAGCAATGACTTCAAATTTGTCAACAAGTGGTCTTTCTTATTCTATATGGCTTTCTTCACCAATGGCTTTGATTCAATCACTTCTTCTTCCCATTTGCCCAACATATCTATAGGTCTATGTAATAATATAAAATATTCCCTCACATTTCTGGGTTTTTGAGATTATTGAACATTTTGTAGATTCTCTCCACCTTCCTTGCCTTTTGGACAGACAAATATTTTTATAATTTTTTATTACATAATCAGAAAGTCTTTTCTTAAATTTCGTTAAAATTTCTCAGAAAATGTTGTCACCTGCTTTTACACGCACCAACACAATGACCTCATCAATCTCATCCAATCCACGCGCCTATGTAGTGTATAAATAAAATATGTTCTCAGGTCCTTTTATGATACCAAAATATACTTTTTTTTTAATGCTGTTTTTATTTTTTAATAAAAAATTTATACTTTTAGCCAAAAAAAAATAATTATACATGTAAATTTTTTAATTTATTATTTTTAAATTATTAATTATTACATAATAATATATCAAGTGATAGAGTCCCAATAAAAAAGTCCAACATATTACTATTAGATTATGTCACTACTACGTCATTAGATCACCAAATCAAGTCAATTTTTAAGTCTTAATAACATTAGTCTAATTAGGGGTGTCAAAATATGACACGACTCATTAACAAGACATGAAATTAGAAGGTTTAAATCTTCTTTAAACCACTCATTTCTTAAACGAATAGATTCAATACGACACGATTAATAAACGAATTGGGTATAGATGAAATTAATTAAAAAATATATACGACACAACTCGTTTAAATACCAGTTATATACGATTTGCATATGATATAAATTCAATATGATATAATTTATTTGACATAAATTAATAAATAAATTAAATATGAATAAAATATTTTTTAATACTAACCTTCTAAAATTCGATCGTAACAGAATAACAATACTAAATCAGTCCTCTCCGGTGAGTCAATTGACTGAACTGAAGTACAAGGAGTTAAAAAGCAGATTTGCCTGTGGTCGATGATATTTCACGTGCACTGTAGGCGCGTGGGATCGTATCTTTTCTTAAATGGGGTTATGAGGATATGGACAATTCGACAGGACACAACCGCGAGATTAGGAGGATTAGGAAAGTCGCATTAGCTCCCATAAATTGCAATAATTAGATTGTTGGCCCGTTTTCTTTTTGTTTGTTTATGCTTCTTTTAGTTATATTCCCTTGAGACTTTCTTTGGGCAAACATTCATCTCAAGTTTAGGTCTATCTTTTGGTTAATAAATAGCTTAATAGAGAAGATTTTCAGTGATCCATAACCTTAATTTAAAAACGTACTTAGGTCTATGTTCGCATACAATATTACTCTAACTTTACTTAGTTGGCGAGCAATCTCAATTTTCTACAGAAAATGAGACCCAATCCTTCAATTGGTCGAACATAGCGGCGGATCATACTTTCATTTGACCTAAAGACTGCCCTCCCCTATTTTCATTCTCTGCGAAAAAATCTTAATTTGTTTATCGGTCCATCCTCGTTTTACAAAGCAATTGTCTTTTAGTTTCTAAGTCATTTTTTTTTCTTGGAGGGTAAATGATTAACATATAATATTTTTCAAAGAAATTGAGATTGAGTGGGTCAATGCTTTTGTAGATGTAGTAAAGTGCACTATTTCTGTGTAGGCCATCAAAAAGTACCACAAGTTGAAAGCACTCAAAATTTAGCTTCCATTCGAAAACCACCAAGGAAAAAGCTACTTTCAGAAGGTTATTACAAATTTCAAATGAGTTAAAGGAGGAAGATTTGAAGTAAACACAAAAGGGGAAAAAAGGGGAAGAGTGTTTGGAAAAAGTGTAATTCACTTGATTACCAAATATGTGATAATTTCTACATTGCAACCTCAAAATGGGTCCTACCTATGGGACCATATCATATGGGCTCGAGATGTAATGGTGATTTGATGTAGGGTTCTTCAAGGTGTATGTGTCCTTCTTTATACATCTTTTTAATATAGACCGTTAGATTAGTAGGTCACACAGAGTTTATTAAATATCCAATAACTCTGATTATGGTACATCAAGAGGTGTAAAAGAAATAGTGTACAAAGGTGGTGTTGTCGATGTTTTTTTAAAATCTTGTATCATTTGGAGTAATTGTGTGTGATTTAAAATTGCAATTAAATAGATTGTAACCCATTTTTGTTGTGCCTGCGTATAATTTGTTAGGTCATTATCTGGATGTGACAGGCCAACCAACTTCAAGCAACCCAGTCTTAATTGTGCATGAATCTAATCAAAGGTATGATTATCATACTTTCCCAACACTACTACAAGTATTTTCTGTGTGAGAAAAGTTGAATAGTTTGGGTTAGTTTGTCACAAACTTTTTTTTAAATTCAGACATTTTAAATTTAACTCTCGTTAATTATTTTTGAATTTAACTAATACCTGTGAGTGGTGGCGGAGCTAAAAATTCTATTTATGATGGATACTTTATTCAGAAAGTTTAAATTTTTTTTTCTCTTAATCAATAAAAATAAAATAATGTATTTAAATTTACGATATTGTATTTGATACTTAAAGATTCATAAACTATAAAAATTATCAAACGTCAATAAGTATAGTGTATACAAATTAATAAAAAAACTAATGACAACTCTTCACAATAAATGAAACTAACTGCATAAAAGATACTATAATATTTTCTCTATATAATCAATCAAGCTATTAACTCGTGATCACTCATTATGTTATTTAACTTAGTTTTCATAATATTTATAACTTTAAAAATAAGTTTAACATGTCAAAGATTTATTTAGATGTATCCATAAAGTGTTCAGAGTGTATCAAAAAGTTCATAATTATTTAGTTATATGACTATACTAATTGATAAAATAAAAAATAATAGAGTGTACATACTTATTTTTTTAAATATAATAATTTTAAATATATACAAATAATATTTTTTTTTAAAAAAATTCATAGTGGTCCCATGCCCCCCTTGGTCCTCATGTGGCTCCGCCACTACCCATAAGTCCGTGACTAGTTAAATTATTGCAAGTATGTTATTGTGCAAGATTAACTCCAATGTGAGTCTATCTTACAAACCGTATTTCCTTATGATTACCATCATGATTTTGACCCAGGTGACAAGTGGAGGTCAGGGATTCAAGTCTAAGAAGAAATACATTTGTAAAGGCTACATTCTAGTGATTCAATTCAAAGATTTATCATAAATGCACCAAACTTGCACCAATATCAGGATTGGAGAGAGAGAGAGAGAGAAAAAAAGTAAATAAATAGCCTTATCCTATCTATTGAAGAAATTGATTCCCATTTGTGCAATGTTATTAGCCACAAATTCATGAAGAACGTAGCTACAACTTAGGAATTAGGGGCCCCAAGCTCATGCCAAGTTGGTTGGTTTAAAGAGGGGATTTAATAGAATGTCCTCTTTTCAACTCTAGCAATCAATATCTTGTACAATTTCATATTTAATCTTTAACGATGCAAGCATTGTCACCTCATGCGTGGAAACAAAGCCCACCACTCATCCAATACTCCTATAAAGGGAAGAAAGATGTGGTAGTTGTCTAGTTCATGGTTCCCTCCTTTTTCATTAGGATTGCACTCAAGCCAAAGTTCTGATGGCAGCGCATGGCACACCCACTATGGTTTGTGGGTTCGACTAATAAACATAATCTCTCCACGTGTATGGTAAAATTATGCACATTTCATCTTTTTCATCAAATTCCATAGTGACAAAAGTCATAAACACCGAGTTGCCTCTTTTCTCTCCTATAGAGATAAACATTAGAAAGACCATTCGATTTGCCTTGACCGGATCACATAGCGTTGGTATATTGGTAAAATTCGTGGCAGGAACAATCTTTTACTTTAGTGAATTAATATAACTAAATTAGTACACAAAAGGCCCCTTGAGTTAGAATCAGATAAGAAACTATTGGGCTTTAAACAGATGCCCCAACATTCAACTTTAAAGGGTCCTATTCCTACCCTCTCTCTACTCCATAAACTGCAAAGCCCGGTTACAAACTCAACCCCCAAGTAAGTGTATAACCACTGGCATGACAAATGGCCCAAATTCTTTGAAGGGTCACCAAACCTTTTTAGGGCCCATAAGCCCAAGGACCTCCTCCCATAGCCCAACACTTCCTACACTAGCCAACCCAATTACACTAGGACTACAAGCAGCTACAGCCCAATAACCTGCTCTTATCTCATCCTTCAATTGCTCTTTACTCCACCCACAATATCCATCAAAGAACCTAAAGTCCCCTACCTCAACTACATTCCTCTTCACCATCTCAGCTGCACAACCAACACTCTCTTTGGTCCCATAATACAACCCCTTCATTACTTCCTCAAAAACACCACTCTTCCCAACCCCATCATCCCCTCCTTTAGGACTCACTAGGAACAACCCTTCCTCCAATGGCCCTCCGAAGAACAATGGCCTATCGGAGAACGTACCCGCAACATCTAGCACCGTTGATCTCATTTCCTTGATTGACATAAGCGATGGCCGATTGAGAATTATGCCAGTTGGACCCACAGGGCCAGTTGATAAGAGAAGGACGACCGTCCGTTCGAAAATGTGGACCCCATCCAGCTTTTCCGTGGCGATGAGTAGGCAACCCTTCTCAGGTTCATGGATGGTATGGGCCCATTTGTTCCCTATTGGGATGGGTGGTGGTTGATCCACCACGGTATTAGGATCTACCACAGAGGAAGGCTCTTCAGGCCTCAATGCTCGTTCTCCAGCAACTAATCTTGCTCTGAAGGATCGCCAATCGGCATCAACTGAAGATTTGTCATCATCTTGTGGCAATTGTGAACCCAATTGGCAACCTGTAATCATCAATTCAAAGGATATTATTCAGAAGCTACATGCATAACTGCAATCTCAATAAAAGTACATGAACTGAGCAATCATATATAAAGATCTGTACAAAGACTACTGGTCTTCTGATGATCTAGATCCAGTACCCAGATGAAATATCCCAAAATTGAGAAGGGAGTAGCCCTCTTCCCATTCCTCAATAGGGTAATTCCTTGCACATAATTAAGGGAGCCATTGAAAAGTGACTAAAACGTCAGAAACAGAAACTACCCGAGGTAATGATAGAGACAAGAATACTTTCCGGACAGGCCTTACTATAACCAACCTCACAGACATTCAAGGGCGTGATCAAGCAACATCTGAACCACAATCAAGATTGAAGAACTACACAAATACACAAAAAAGAAGGGGAAATTTTTTCCTTTTCATAGGGAATGATGAGCAAGCACTCACAGGTTATAGAGGATGGAATGACCTTTTTCCTACACTGAAATTGATTAAACTTTCTCCCTGGGTTAGTGGAGATTCTTGCTCTGGGTGAAGGGACTAGTACTGTGGTTTTGGTGAAGGAATTCAAGGGAACAAAGCAAGCTTCCATGCTATTTGATACCCCTCTCACTTGTTTGTCACTCTATTGCAAATGAGAATAAGTTAAGGATATGAAGATTGATGCAAGAACAGATAATGGAATGAGGCCCAAGGATAAGAAGATTGATTCTGTTATGTACATGATGTAAAAATAAAATTAAGTTTTTAAAACTTTTATTGAATTTTTATTTTAATTATGTTTAAATTTGTGATTTTCTGTTACAAACTTTTTTGATCCTATTTAGTGTGTATATTCAAGAATAATAATCAATGACCTTAAAATTGATTTTATGGCTATTCAAGGCCAAACAATAAAACCTATTGAAAAGTCAGGTAATTGCCAACAATTAAAACCAGCATGTGCTCAACGGCTAGAAAATAAATTGAATAGTCATCGTGTGGAGGTTACACAAACAAAGGCTATATAAGTAGCTTTTGAGATAGCTTTTGGTAGGAACAAAAAGGAAAAAAACACCACTCCAGATACTTCCTATTGCTTATTTTCATTTCTCATATTCGGCCTATTTTTCTATTACCATCTATTATTTTGTTTTGGGCAACTCGATTCGAGTCAAATTCATCCTAACCTTCCAGTGGACGTGACCATTGAGGAGGTGCTGCTGCGAGCGTCTGGGTTGGATCTTGGAGTCGCTGGTGTCCGTCAGTACCCTCACGTGGGGAGGCTCAGCTGCTTTAGGACAGTGATCACACGCCTCTCGGACTCGCAGGCCAGCTCTTTCTAAATAAATTTATTTGCTTTATATAGATTGCATGTTTATACATGTTCTGTATTTATTTAAATTGCATGTTATAATTTTAATGATCTAACCATTATTTGCTTGCTTTATTTTGAATTTTAGATTACAACACTCTTAGTTATTTTGCTCACATCATAAATCTAATTTTTGTTAATTTGGCCAAAAATCTAGTAGCCATTTTTCTTAATTCTAATGGTAAATTTATGTGTCAGATTTATAATTGTTATTACAATCTAAAGCAGCTGAATATTTGTAGTTTAAAAAAAAAAAAACGTTTTTTGTTTTACGGGGAGAAAAAAAAAAACTGTTACTGTTTTCTGAAAAAAAAAACTGTTACTGTTTACTGGAAAAAAACTGTTACTGTTTTCTGGGGAAAAAAAAAAAAACTGTTACTGTTTTCGGGAAAAAAAAAAACTGTTACTGTTTTACTGAAAAAAAAAAAAAAAAACTGTTTCTGTTTTCTGGAAAAAAAAAACTGTTACTGTTTTACTGAAAAAAAAAAACTGTTTCTGTGTTCTGGAAAAAAAAAACCTGTTTCTGTTTTCGGAATTTTTTCTGGAAAAACAATTTTCGGGAAAAAAAAACAGTAACTATTTGTTTGGAAAAAATAAACAGTAGGTGTTTGTTTAAAAAAAAAAAACAGTAACTATTTGTTTGGAAAAAATAAAAACAGTAGGTGTTTGTTTAAAAAAAAAAAACAGTAGCTATTTATTTTTGGAAAAATAAAAACAGTAGGTGTTTGTTTTATAAAACAAAAACAATAGCACAACAACAATAGCAGTGTGTTTTGAGAAATAGCTCTTTGGTTCTATAAAAAACTATTTCATAGAAAAAAAATAAAAGTTTCATAATCTATTACCAAAGTTTTGTATGCTTAAGTTTTTCCTTAATTTCGTTACAAACTAAAAGCTAAATTATTTGTATATTTCTTACTACTTTACCAGAACTAAAGATGACTATAGAGTGTCAAAGAGATTTAAGTGTCAATGTACTAGTGATTGAAGATAATTCTATCAAACCCATCTTTAGGAATGATAATTCATTAGTTAATTTTACTTATCAAAATAAAGATTGGTGGTTAGATTCGGGGGCTAATATACATGTTTGTTTTGATCGTGACATGTTTAAAACCTATCAAAAATCAAATGGAGGTAGTGTAACCCTAGGTAATGATTCTGTCGCACAAGTACTTGGAATTGGAGACATAGAATTAAAGATGACATCTGGGAAGACATTGATCTTGAAGGGAGTGCGACATGTTCCTGAAGTTAGAAGAAATTTAGTCAGTGGGTCGTCCTTAGTCCAACAAGGTTATAAGGTGGTAATGGAGTCAAATAAAGTTGTGATAACTAGGAATGATATATTTGTTGGCAAAGGATATATTTGTGATGGTTTATTTAAATTGAATGTACTTTCGGAAGTTAATGAAATTTCTCATCAAGTTTTCAATGTTGAATCTTGCAATGTATGGCATGGAAGATTAGGACACATAAGTCTAAAGAAAATCAAAAGGATGATGGATCTCAATCTTATTCCCAAATCTCATGTAGATTTTAAACATAAATGTGAAATTTGTGTACAAGCCAAACAAACTAGAAAACCTCATAAAAGCGTAGAAAGGAATACCCAACTTCTAGAACTTATACATAGTGATGTATGTGATTCTAGTAGACCGCCAACAAGAGCCGGAAATAAATATTTTGTGACTTTTATAGATGATTGTTCTAAATATTGTTATATTTACCTTATCAAGAACAAAGATGAAGTATTTAATAAGTTTAAGATATATAAAAATGAGGTTGAAAATCAATTAGAGAGAAAAGTGAAAAGACTAAGGTCCGATAGAGGAGGTGAATATACTCTAACTGATCTTAGTACATTTTGTGAAGAACATGGAATAATACATGAAGTGACTCCTCCTTATTCCCCTCAATCAAATGGGGTAGCTGAAAGAAAGAATAGAACCTTAATGGATATGGTAAATTCAATGTTGACTAGTTCCGGCTTATCTGATAATTTGTGGGGGGAAGCTATACTTAGTGCTTGTTTCATCTTGAATAGAGTATATGTTAAAGATAATGAGAAAACTCCATATGAGATATGGAAGGGAAGAGTTCCTAACATTAGCATCATGAAAATGTGGGGGTGTTTAGCTAAGGTAGCTATTCCCGAACCAAAGAGAAAGAAAATAGGTCCTAAGACCGTAGATACTGTTTTTGTAGGATATGCCCAAAATAGTAGCGCTAATAGATTCTTAGTTTTTAACTCGGAAATTAGTGGAATTTCAAACAATACTATAATTGAATCTAGAGATGCTACATTTTTTGAAGATATTTTTCCTTTTAAAAATACAATGCCTAGTCAAGTAAGAGAAACACCTTCAACTAATGATCAACCTTCTACTAGTTCTATTGCTCCCGTAGAGAAAAATATAGAACAACATGTAGAGTTAAGGAGAAGTAAAAGACCAAGAATAGAGAAGAATTTAGGAGAAGGATTTTTTACTTTTCTAGTAGAAGGAGAGCCAACGACATATAAAGAAGCTATGTCTTCTATAGATGCACCTTTTTGGAAGGAGGCTATTAATAGTGAAATTGAATCTATATTGCTTAATAATACTTGGGAGATAGTAGAATTGCCTCCTGGAAGCAAAGCTATTGGGTGTAAGTGGGTATTTAAGAAGAAACTAAAACCTGATGGAAGTATAGATAAATATAAAGCTAGATTGGTGGCTAAAGGATTTACTCAAAAGAAAGGGATAGATTATTTTGATACATACTCGCCTGTGACTAGTATTACTACCATTAGAATACTAGTAGCCCTAGCATCTATCCATAACTTAGTAATACATCAAATGGATGTCAAGACCGCTTTTCTAAATGGGGATTTAGATGAAGAGATATATATGGAACAACCTGAGGGGTTTATGGTAAAAGGACAAGAACATAAGGTTTGTAAGTTAGTGAAGTCTTTATATGGTCTTAAACAAGCTCCCAAACAGTGGCATGAGAAGTTTGATAAAGTAATTCTAGAGTATGGTTTTCAAATTAATGAAAGTGATAAATGTTTGTACTACAAGGATAGTGATGTTGGTTGTGTGATTTTATGTCTCTATGTAGATGATATACTAATTTTTGGGACAAACTTGGAGATTGTTAATGATGTTAAATCTTATTTATCTACTAAGTTTGATATGAAAGACTTGGGAGAAGCCTATGTAGTCTTGGGAATGAAAATAGAGAAAACATCTAATGGAATATCTCTAAGTCAGTCTAGTACCATAGAGAAAATGTTGAAAAAGTTTGGTTTTTATGATAGTAAGTTTGTATCAACACCATATGATCCTCATGTACATTTGAAGAAAAATAAAGGAGAACCGATTTCACAATTGAAGTACTCACAAATGATTGGATCTTTATTATACATAGCAAATAAGTCTAGACCTGATATCTCGTATGCTGTAGGGAGACTAAGTAGATATACACATAGTCCGAGCAAAGAGCATTGGGTTGCCTTAGAGAGAGTTTTCAAGTATCTTAAAGGAACCTTAGATTACTCTTTATGTTATAGTGGATTTCCTAGTGTAGTTGAGGGCTTTAGTGATGCAAATTGGATCACCGATAGTTTAGATATAAAATCCACTACTGGCTATGTCTTTTTGTTAGGAGGAGCAGTCATATCTTGGGGATCTAAAAAACAAACCCTAATATCAAGAAGTACTATGGAGTCAGAACTTATAGCCTTAGATACCACGTGTGCTGAGGCTGAGTGGATAAAGAATTTATTACTAGAGATACCTCTTGTGGAAAAACCCATACCTGCCATTTCATTACATTGTGATAGTAAGGCAGTGATTGCGCTTGTGAAGTAAAATCATAATAATAAAAAGATGAATAGACATATACAAGTGAGATATAAATCAACAAAGAAAATGCTAAGTAAAAGCATAATCTCACTAGATTTTGTGAAGTCTGAGCTAAATATAGCTGATCAGCTAACTAAAGGGCTTTCGAGGAAAGCTGTCTCAGAACTGTCGAGGGGGATGGGCTTAAGCCCACAAGGGAGTCACCTAGGGAGGTAACCCAACTTCTGTGATTGGGGACCCCATGAAGGAAGTTCAATGGGTAGAAACAATCCATACTGCGTGACTCATTAGCACTGTTATTTAGGAAATATCCAAGAGGAGATATTTTCCTGCTCATCCCTATGGCAGAAGTGCATATATAGTGTGACGGTAAGGAAGGGTTTTACCCTGAATGAGACCGAGGCAGGAACACTCCTGCAGGGTATTGTGCACATGTACCCTTGGAGGGCTCACCTAAGTGAGAGTAGTCGTGAGGCCGCGACTATGAGAATTGGGCTATTCTCTAGAAACTCTCATGAGAATCAAGATCAAGTGCAAGGCCATTAATAGCACTGACCCGCGAATTTTGACCAATATCGGTACTGTGTGTGTGACATGTTGAACTCTGGTTCAAAGGGTCTAGTTCAAGCCTTTGGTTACTATGATCCTGCAGAGGAAAACTGTTAACACTAAGTGAGGTTCAAGTCCGAAAGACACCTACACCTATTGCACAGTATAATAGTTGTCCATATTTTCTATATTAAAGTATATACAAAATATTTGAGATACATTTAAGTTTCAAAAACTTGTGGGGGATTGTAAAAATAAAATTAAGTTTTTAAAACTTTTATTGAATTTTTATTTTAATTATGTTTAAATTTGTGATTTTCTGTTACAAACTTTTTTGATCCTATTTAGTGTGTATATTCAAGAATAATAATCAATGACCTTAAAATTGATTTTATGGCTATTCAAGGCCAAACAATAAAACCTATTGAAAAGTCAGGTAATTGCCAACAATTAAAACCAGCATGTGCTCAACGGCTAGAAAATAAATTGAATAGTCATCGTGTGGAGGTTACACAAACAAAGGCTATATAAGTAGCTTTTGAGATAGCTTTTGGTAGGAACAAAAAGGAAAAAAACACCACTCCAGATACTTCCTATTGCTTATTTTCATTTCTCATATTCGGCCTATTTTTCTATTACCATCTATTATTTTGTTTTGGGCAACTCGATTCGAGTCAAATTCATCCTAACCTTCCAGTGGACGTGACCATTGAGGAGGTGCTGCTGCGAGCGTCTGGGTTGGATCTTGGAGTCGCTGGTGTCCGTCAGTACCCTCACGTGGGGAGGCTCAGCTGCTTTAGGACAGTGATCACACGCCTCTCGGACTCGCAGGCCAGCTCTTTCTAAATAAATTTATTTGCTTTATATAGATTGCATGTTTATACATGTTCTGTATTTATTTAAATTGCATGTTATAATTTTAATGATCTAACCATTATTTGCTTGCTTTATTTTGAATTTTAGATTACAACACTCTTAGTTATTTTGCTCACATCATAAATCTAATTTTTGTTAATTTGGCCAAAAATCTAGTAGCCATTTTTCTTAATTCTAATGGTAAATTTATGTGTCAGATTTATAATTGTTATTACACATGAGTGAGGATGAATATACACCACAAGGTGCTTTCGACTTTCCAATCCCATCCCAACCAAGTAGGATGTTCTCCTTTTTCCAGCTCACCAAGTATGGGCCAATGGATTGACTTCACATTAAAAGTGACACAAGAAGAAAACAACAACACTACTCCACGTGGACCTTTATGAGTGGATGTTAGCATTCACAAAATTGAAAGTGTTAGGTTTACACGTGTTTCAATTAGGTGAAACTCTTTAGCCCTTTATGGCTGATGTGTCATTCTCCACACCAGTACTTCGTCTGATTATTTCTACGGTGTGAAATGTGTCGGGTTAAACGCTTACGTGTCAGATTAAACGGGTGAAAAATATGTAAATTTGTACACGACACGTTTAATAAACGGGTGAAAAATCTCAACACAAACACGACGACTCGTTTAACCCATTTAATTTTAAAAAAAATTATATCAACAAATTTTAATACACCACTTTTTTTACCGCCAAATTGTATTTACCTCAAAAAAAAGAACATAATCGGATGCTTTTTGATGGGTTGCAGGCTCCTCTCCATGTTAGAAGTCGATGCACTGGTTTGCTAGACAATGACTACCAGTTGGACATGGACTTGCTACCATGGAGGCAAACTGAGGAATGGACGACCAAAGCTTCAGTGTACAATGAATTTCTGTGAACAATCAAACAAGAGCCAGAAAATAATAGAGTTCCCCTGGAAATATTCAGATTTTAAAAAATAAAAGACGAGAGTTTATATTGGACTTACGACATGATGCCTTTGAATGCATACAGAGAATCTTGTATCCTTTTTACAGGATACTCAAATATAGCGAAGTAAAGATAACAATCATGAACGAGCAGAAATTAGAAACTCACCAAACCTTCAGACTTTTTTTTGGAAAAAAAGGACCTCGAGTAAGTATAAATTCAAGAAGGCATTAGGGGTAGATTAGTCTAACAGAATCAAACTCCAATTTATGAGAGGAGCACATTCTCAAGCCTCCTAAAATAAGAAATACACAGAACAAGGTTCTACATCACTAACTAAAACTTAACATTCTTTTATTCACAAATATAGCAAGGTCATTAAAAAGTTGCTCAAAGTTTTGTTAAATATACGTATATGAACAACGAACGGTGTAATCTTTATTACATTAGGAGAAACCTCAGTTCATGCCTGGACAAAGAGCATAACCGGAGCATTTGCAAGGACTTTCTCCACATTCTTCAAACTTGGACTTACCCAAACAGCTCTTGCCACTCTGAAAAGGGATCGTTTGCACCATAGCCATCATCATAATAGTGTGTCCTTTCAAACTTTATCGGCAATACACTTTAGCAACATGCCACTGGGACATAACCAACCTGCTTAATATGCTGGCTCAATCCATCGACCATCTCATATATCCCATCTGATTTAGGGTGTGATGTATCCATTACAGTAAATTCATGAAACTCAGCATCCAACTCTATTGAACTAGATGGCGTTTGTGTGCCAGTATTCTTCATCCGCAACCTTACATTAGCAACACCGCCCCACTCTCCAGCTGCAGCATAGATATTTGACAACGTATTAAAGTCTCCTGCATCCGTTGGTTCTAATTCAACCAAGTGATTAAGAACCTCCTCTGCAAGTCCCACAGCATTATGCATTCGGCAGGCCTCTAAAAGGGCACCCCAAATAATAGCATTGGGTTCAACTGGCATGCTATGCGCCAGCCTCAAAGCTTCCTTAAGCCGCCCCCCTCGACCCAAAAGGTCAATCATGCAACCATAATGTTCAATTTCCGGAACAACCCCGTAATCTCTCTCCATAGTATAGAAATAATGCTTTCCCTCATCAATAAACCCCGCATGATTACAAGCACATAACACACCAACAAAGGTCACTTCATCAGGAGCGAAACCTTCTTTATTCAATCTAGAGAAAAGCTGAAGTGCTTTCTTACCATGTCCATGCATTGCTAACCCATGGATCATAGCATTCCAAGACACTAAGTCTCTCTTCTTCATCTCATTGAAGACTCTCAATGCTGCATCCAGGCTGCCACACTTGGCATACATATCAATCAAAGCATTGCACACTTGATTACTACACTTAAATTTGTTTCTCTCAATGGACTCGTGAACCCTCTTACCCAATCCTAGAAACCCAGATTCTGCACAAGCAGCTAAAATACTAATAATAGTACCATCGTCAAGATTCAATCCACTCTTCTCCATTTGATCATACAAGCCAATTGCCTTCTTTGCAAGCCCTTTTTCAGCATACCCAGATATTATTATAGTCCACGCTACCAAATTTTTCACAGGCATCTTATCAAACAATAATCCAGCCAATTGCATATCCCCAGATTTGCTATAGCCCGAAACCATGGTCGACCAAGACACAACATTCCTCTCGGGTATCTTCTTGAAAATCTCAAATGCCATATTCATCTCTCCAGCCTTTGCATACATACCCAACATAGTATTCCAACTAATGGTATCTCTATCGGGCATTTCATCAAACAATTTTCGAGCTTCGTTCAATTCACCAGCTCTCATCAACCCACTAATCATAGAATTCCAAGAAACAATATCTCTCTCCACCATCACATTAAATAAATCCTTAGCATAATTAACACCTGAAGAACCACATTTCGCATAGATATCAATTAAAGAGTTGGGCACGAATATATCCGCAGAAAACCCAAATTTTTCAATATGGGTATGAACCATTTTCACAATTTCCAGCCAAGATTGCCCACAACAAGCCTTTAAAAGAAATGGGTACGTAAAATTATCGGGCAAAACACCACAACTTTGCATTTCGAAGAAAATTGCAAAGGCTTGTGAGGGTTGAAAGTTTTCAGAGTAGCCTCTGATCATGGAATTGTACAAATGCACATTAGGCTCTTCAATTTGATTGAAAACGTTGAGAGCCAATACCATTTGGCGACAAATCGAGAACGCGGAGATGAGTTTTCGCGCGACAACAGGGTCTTTGTGAAGGTTGAATTTATATACGAGTGCGTGAACTTGCTTCAAGTGGTTTATGTTTGTGCATTTGTGGAGGTCCCATAGTTTATCTTCGAAGAGTCTTCTTCTGGAAACCCATGTTGGTGCACGAATTGGCTTGGACATATTTATAGTTGGAGTTGTTCAGGGAAAAAAAGGTAGCTTCATCGTAGGACAAAGTATCAGAAGTTCGTTAACTTCACAAGGTTTTAACTAACTGCAAGAGAGTTTGCTGAAGAACATCAAAGGTGAGTGTGGAAAGAGATAAGGTGGCCATTTGTACCTGTGGCTTAGCTTAGTTTTGTTCATGCACTATAATCTTCGCAATCATAGTATAATTATCCTATCTACATGGTAAAATACATCATGAATCTTATAACTTATATTTTAGACATAATAAATATTTTAATCATATACTTATATTTTAATCATCTATATAATAAAACATAGTATAAGATCGTTTACATCCGACGATTAATTTTATAATTCACATTTAAAAACAATATACATTTGAATCGCAATAAATATTTCTAAAAATATTTACATTTTAATTACCTTAAACACCTGCTTATATTTACTTGCTTACTTATATTTAATCAAAATAAAAAAATGAGTTGCGAAGGATACCATAGTCATCTATTATGTGATGAATTTATAATAATGATCAGGGGTAAAGCTAGAAATTAATTTAAGGGTGGACACTTTAATTAGAGTCGACTTTAATATGAAGCGATTAATGAGTTTAGGTTTTCACAAAGATGACTCTAATTTTATATATATTAATAAAATGATTTAAATCACAAATTTCAACTCTATTAAATTCAAACCGTCCATAAAAAAAGATTTTATAAAAACATAACGTAAAAAAAAAATTCTAAATACACATAAAAAAGATAATTACCAAATAATACTATTTTTTACCGAATTGTCATATTGAAGGCAACCGTCAATTACACTAAAGTTATACATATATAGAGATATATTAGATAAATTATTTTTTCAACTAAAAGTTGGTTTGAACAATAGATTTCTTTCAAGTTGACTATAATTTTTTCTCCTTGATAAAGGTTATACCATACATTTATAGTAATTACATCATATTTGTCAAATAAAATTAGTTGACCTTGATGTATTTTTATATTCTAAATCAAAATCGCTAAGTTATTAAATAAGAATTTAAGTAGTAAGTGTAATAATATCTCTAGAAAATTGAAACAAGTCAATCCTCAATCTTAAAAAATTAAAGATTAATTACAAATAATTTTACATTCAAAGTACAAATTTAGAACTAAAAAAACCCAATAATATACAAATCAAAATTAATTTTAAGGGTGGACACAACTTATTATTATCTAAAAATATAATTTAAGGTTGGACACTCTTACATAAATCCGTCACTGATCATGATGTTATATCTGTATGTTCAAGTTTTTTTATTTTTATTTTTTTTTTCTATATCTTCAAGTTAAAAACTATTATCCTCCAAGATTATTCGCACGTACGCATACTCAGAGAGAAAGTGGGTTAATTTCAAGGGTGGACACAACTTATTATATCTAAAAATATAATTAAAAAAGATCTAATCTTATGCTCGATTGCTCTATCAACAAATGTGGGGTACCAAGGGAAACTTTCGTTTATTTATATCTACTTCTATGGCCTGCTACATTTCCGGGTTGTTGTGGCTACCATAGAAAACAACCTTTTACTTATACTAAATGCCATTTTTTAAATGTTTTAGTCTATTATTATTTATTTCTTAGAAGTCACCAATGACCTCACGTGGAAATAAACATTCATGTCATAATTTGAATATTTGTAAATATTGATTGCAAAAATCATAAAAAAAATATAATAGTATAACTAAAATCATATTGATTTATCTCTTTCTAAACTCAACCCTCTCCCCCCCCCCCCCCTCCCCCCAAAAAAATTAAGGGTGGAGCCAATATTAGCCCAGGAAGAATGTTGGCCCACCTTTATTTTTATTAGAAAAATTTGACAGTTGATACAAAAATTTGGATTTAATTGAGTTAAACTACATTAAAAAAAATTATTTGGTCCTAAGTACATTTTTTTGAAAAAAAAACTAAAAAATCACTCATTACTCTATTACTCTCTCTCTCTCTCCCCCCTCTCTCACTCTCTCTTCGACTCTTCCCTATTTTCTCTCCCCCCCCCTCTCTCTGCTATTGAAAATTTATTTTCTTTTTAAATATGTAAAGATTTAATTTAATTTCTTCATCTCTCTCCCTATTTTCTCTCACTGTTACTCTTTTTTTCCTTATTCTCTCTCTTTTTTTCTTATATCAACGTTACAACAAACACAATTGCATCAATTAGTTACAATTACCTTATAATATATCAAACAGTTACTCATGTGTTCTATTAAACCAAACAGTTACACCAAATAATTACACGAAATTACAACATCAACCCAATTTGTTATTCAGTTTTTTATATGAACCAATGAGTTACATCATTTTGTATCACTACATGGTTATACTAATTATATACACCAAATTGGGTTTATCATTACACCAAATTTGATGTAATCATGTTCTGATACTAAATGATGTAATTATTTGATTTATGTAAACAACTGAATGACAAATTGGGTTAGTGTCGTAATTTTGTGTAATTATTTGGTATAACTGTTTGACTTATCAAAATACATGAGTAATTGTTTGATATATTATAGGACAATTATAACTGATTGGTGTAATTGTGTTGTTGTAATGTTAATATAAAAAAATAGAGGAACAATGAAAGAAAATAGGGGAAAAGAGAGTGGGAGAGAAAGGGTGAGAGACCGTAACTGTGAGAGAAAATAGGGAGAAAGAGAGAGAGCAACGTGTGAGAAATAAGGGGGAAAAAGAGAGTAACTGTGTGAGAAATAGGGGGGAGAGAGAGTGAAAGAATAAAAATTATATATAATTTAAGGAAGAGAAATGAAGTAATATAAATAAAAGAGGTTATTTGAATTGTGTACCTAATCATAAGATGTTTTAGTAAAAGTGAATGTCACAGAGTAAAAAATTTATTCATACGTTTCCTCTTAAATAAGTCTAAAAAAAATTGTACTCACACCCAAAAAATCCCTTTCTTTTTTTTTGGATTGATTTTACACCTGTTTTTTGGATTGAAATCCCTTTTTATTATCACCTATATACCTTATGTATACTTTTTATACAATTTTAGTGATCCTCTTATGGCCCAATGGTGCCCACGCATGAGTATTTTCTCTCATTCATCTTATCAACGGGAAAGGCAACGGTACCGCCTTCCGTACCACGTTCGGGTACCATATCGAAATTTACAATCATTTAATGTTAAGTTACAATTTTTTTGAGGTGTAAGTTACAAACTTTAAAGGTCATGATCGATCATGATAAATTGGGATTGATAACGAAGTTACAACTTTTCAAGATTAAGTTACAACTCATAAGAGAAAAGTTACAATTGTTCAGGGGAAGTCCATAATCGATCATATGTATCTATGATCGATCGTAATTTTTTTGATCGATCATGGACTTCCCTTGAATAATTGTAACTTCTCCTTTTTGAATTATCACTTTACCATAAAAATAATAAGTGACGATACGATACGATACCGAAGATGGTACCGTAGACTTTCCTTTACCAACACTTTTGAGGCTCACCACACAAACATCACATTGCGACATAAACATAGTGCAAGGAGAAAAGAGAAACATAGAGAGAAAAACAAGTAACATCAATGACTGCACTTACCCCAAAAAAATAATAATAATAAAGAAGAAGAAAACATCAATGACTCCGACACCACTTCCAAAACATGAAAGCTCATCGGTGTCATTGTAATTTTATTTATTATAAAAGTTTGTGATTAATTTTTTCTATTATGTTTTGATTTTATATGGCCAACTTACCCATTTTTGGCCCTTTTTTTTGAACTTTTGAATATTGAATATGGTGTAATTAAACATAAATATATTATATAATTTTTATCAATTACAATTTTTTTTTTTTTGAAACTTGTTAAATTGTTCAACATGCACCCAAAAATAATTTTTTTGTTCCGCTCCTGCTAACATATATAAAGGTCGAGGAGACCGCACCTTCCCCCATTGTCAATTTGTGGACCAATTCCCACTGTTCTACCTACCTCTTTCCAACACCTACCTCTAACCCCCACCACCCACCCAATATTTTATTCTTATTTTTTGATGATTTTAATTTGAAAAGTTGTTGAATTTATGTTGGGTGCGTTTGAAACGATATAGGCGACTTTTTTCCGATCATGGTAACTTGCCTATAAGTGTTGAATTATAAGGGTAGAAATTCTCTGTTTAGTAAACGTGTCTTTCCGAGTCCAAATAATTTATACTTGAACCTAGACTCTTTTCCCAACAAATTGTTGACTAGAAAATTACTTCAAGATAAATATATACGATAATATTTGAAAAAAAATAATTCTACAATTCATGAACAACTACATAATTATGAAATGATGCATTTGGGCACGCATTATTATATACCACTATTAAGATCAAATGAATTTATGATTTATAAGATTAATATCAATCCGTTTTTATGGTGCGTGAAATTGAGAAGGATGAGTACGTGTGAGCTAAATGAGTTATGTTGTGATGTAGACGAGTTGTTTGTGTGTGAACACGATAACAATAAGCAAAAAATTACAAGGAATTAAGTAGTTTATCAAGTTGAAGAGTCAGACTATTCTATTGTAATGGAGGCTATATAGCTCATCTGATTTCTATTGCTTAGAGAAGAAGACTGCTAGGACTCTTTAGAGATTACAATTGCTCATCCTTTGGTCAAGGTAAAGGCTTGCCTATTTATACCCTAAGATAATGTGGTCCTCAAGTAATGATGAGATCGTCTCCCTAGTTTGTTAAGACTATTAGAGGGAATATTTTGGCCATTAGAGATGCTATTCCCTAGGTATAATGTGATAATCTAGAAACTGGTGACGTGACCCTCTATGGATAAATTCTTCATTCCCAGGATAAGGTTTGATGGTGTAGTTTCCCTTGTCCTTTCCCCCATAGTGAATTGAGTTGTTTCAGGTAAACCGAGCTCATTTGTGAACTGTTCACCTGGTTTGATAGTTGTTGAGCTGGTTCATTCCTTAGTTGACATGGGTCCTAGTGGATTAGGTCAACCAGGCTAATATCAAACAGTATGTTAAAACCCAGTTCAGCCCATGTGGGTTGCCCCAGTGAATCGGTATCGGTTCACTCATCAGATCGTTTTTGTGCCAAAACTAACTAAAACCCGCTAAATCGGCTCAAATTTGCTAAACCATTCCATCTGGACTATTTTAATCAAAACGGTCGGATCATTTCATTTTGTAATTTGTATAAAAGGCTAAGTTTGGGGATTTTGCCCTAAATCCGTAAATCTCTAACAAGTCCAACGAAAAACAAAGACTCGTGAACCTCTCTACCTCTTCACAACAGTCAACAATCTTCTCAACCTAGTCTCTCTCTCTCTCTTTGAGTTTTAGTCTCTCAATCTTAGTTCTCTCTTTGTGCCGCTGCAATCAAGCAAGGGACGACGAAGATTGCTTCAAAGCTCCATTCCGTCGATGCATCGACGACCATTGACAGTAGCAGGTAGTACACTACATACTCTCTCTCTCATTCTCTCTCATTCTCTCTCTTTATCTATCTTGTTCTCTCTCTCTCTCTCTCTCTCTCTCTCTCTCTCTCTCTCTATCTATCTCGTTCTCTCTCTTGGTCTCTATCTAAAAAATTATATTTGATTTTTTATGTTTATACATTGATTTTTTGATAATGCTATGAGCAAACATGCAATTATAAGTACTTAAGTTTATAGAATCAGGTAATTACAATTTACAACCTGTGATTACAATTTGTAACATGTGATTATAAGTAGATAAAAGCATATTGTTTAATCAATTGAGCAGATTAGGACAATTTTTTTTATTTTGCTTATTGACGGGACTTTAGGCAGCTCAGCAGTCCCCAAACTGACACGTGGTTAGACATAGCCGTTATGGAGCTCAAAAGGTACCGAGAGATAGCGCCGAGGAGTAATGGTTCGGAGGAGCCGAGTACACGGGCTGGAACCATCATTTAAGGAGATATGACAGTTCATTAATGAGAAGTTGAGTGACTGTGACAGGACTATTAATGGGCATCTGCATCCTCGAGACCCAAACTGATAGTCATCATTGTCAAAGCATTAATAGGCATTATGCCGACTAGATGTCCTCGAAAAACCCCGAGGTACTGTTTCCCGAAGCATTAAACACTCGGGAGTAGATGTCAAGTACAAATTAGATGGACTTAAATGACGGGGGATAGGGTCATAAATGCTCGGCATGACCCGAACAGTCGCCCTATCGCCCGAGTGGACCAGTCATGAGAATCTGAGTAAAGAACACTCATTACGCATGGATAAGAGTGTAAGTCATTAAATGTTGAGATGGGACTCCAAACCCTTCCACTCATGGCTAGTCCAGGTATAAATACTCCTCAGAAATATGAACGAAGGTAAGCAAACTAAATTGAGAAAAAAGAAATACATTGTGCTAAAGCCTCCAACGCCTATTGACTTAAGCTTCGGAGGGGATAAGCCGGGTGTTCACCCGGCCCCTTTTCTGACATTTTGGTTGTTGCAGGTTTATCATCGAGAGGATCGCTATCTCTATTCATTGAAGGATATCTCCGTGCACTTATGGTTGCGAGTTAATCTTAAGCAGATTTGGCAAATTGAACATATTTATGGTGGTCTTTCATGCATTGGTTTTTGATTATTTTCGTTCGTTGATGTAAGAGTTTTGTAAGCTTGAACCTATATTTTCAATATTGTTGGGATGTTATTGATGCTATAAATTTTTAAGCTTGAAATTGAATCTATAAATTTTTAAATTTACATGTTTGATGTTATTTTTATAATTATTGTGATTTTTAGCATATTGATTATAGTTTATAATTATTTTTTATTATATTACCGGTCCGACCAGTGACCAACAGTTGATCCAAACCCTTTGTCAGGTTGAATCAACTGGTGCAAATTTTAAAACTATAGTATCAGGTCATCCAGTTAGTGTGTTGTGCTATGAGTTGATTCTTGATATCATCAATTTTAATGTAGATTAAAGAAATGTAGCTATCATAATATTAATTGTCGGACATGATTTTTTGAGTTGTAATAAGGGTAAATTACATTTTGCACTATGAAATATTTAAAAATTTTCACTTTATATATTTAAAGATTAATTTTTTTATATTGCACCCTTAGGATTTGTTTGGTTGCCGTATTAAAAATGGATGAATTAGATAAAATAATCTAGTCTAATACAATACGGATGGACAAAAGACAAAATTAAACATAGTATTAGAATAATACGTAATTTTATCTAGTGTTTGTCAATATACAACATAAACGTTGGATAGTAGTTATTTAATCAAATCAATTGTTTGGTTAGAGAATTATTTCATTGTATTAATATTGAATTAACAAAAATACTCTCAATCAGTGTCTGTTACATTGATGACAACTTGATTTTATCAGTTGTGGAGATATAATAGTAAATGTGTAGAGTAATACGTTTGAGTTGAATTATAATACCATCTTTCTTGGTGATATTAAAATGTCTCCATAATACAGGTCTATCGTATAATATACGATAATTATATTATTAATATACATTTTTGAAATTAATATCGTATCAAATTTGCTTATCAAACAAAATATTATGCCCGATTAAATAAAAAATAATACAATTCAATATTTAACCCCTCATAATACGTTTACCAAACGAACTTTTAATGTATTAAAAGTGTTACGGTGTGACTCTTCCATCTGTTACTCATTTTGTCAACTTCAATGAGGTGGGTTCTGATGGAATAAGCAGCAGAAGATAAGGAAATGATAACATTATAACACTTTTAATACATTAAGAATGTAATATGAAAAATCTCATCTTTATCTTTAAGTGAGCAAAATAAAAAAATTTAAATCTCTTAAGGCTTGTTTGGATGAAATTTTTTTTGGGGGGGGGGGGGGGGGGTTTAAATTGGTTTTCCCAAACTCTTCTAAACTCAAACTCTTTTTTACAAAATGGAATTCAACATTAAATCCGGTTCATACTCATGTTTGGTATGCAACATATACACATCTAGGACCCACGTATATATCATAATTATTAACAACTATTTATCTTGTAAATAACTTTTTACACTTGATCAATCAAATTCATACCTAAATTAAGGGATACAATTGTCTTTTGTATCCTTAACCCCTTAACCCATCTTCTCAAACCTATTTCCTCTAGATTTGATGAAACTCATGATCATGAGTTTAATATTCGGACTAACAACGGGCCAGGTTTAGGACCTCAAAATTGAATTTTCAATCCCAATATAGAGTTTGGGGATCCTTTAAACTATTTTTTCTAAACTCATCTAACTAAGCCCCCATGTCCCTTTAGCAAAGAGCCCTTCAAGGTATAAAATGAAATTCTTCCATATAATTATGCAATGACAAAATGAATTCTTTTATTTTTTTTTTCTCTTAGCATTCTTAATTCCAGGTTTTTTAAGTAATAATTATATATTCTTTATTTTATTTTATAATTTAGGATGGTACAAATACAACTATCAAATTTAAAAGAAACCGCCAATCATTTTTTACTTTCTTACAATTCTAAAATCATTTCCAACCCTTACACAAACTTAATACTCAAATTTAAAATTTAAAATTATCTCCAACCTTTTGAATATTTAATAAATTCAGTAAACCCACTAATTTAATAAAGTGATAAGTGTAGCATTATTCTAATTTGATATATTTAGAATTTTGACCACCTATTTCTCTCAATGTGGATAAGAACAAAACTAGAATAATGAATAGTCATAGAAAAATTGAATAGATTTATTTTCCATTTACTAATTTTGAAGAGGGGATTAGTACAAACTAATTCAAGCATTGGATTAAACCATCGTTATTTACATACTATTTTAAGGGCATAAATCCACAAAATGTTCAAAATATTACTAAATGGAAAGAATCGAAAAATTATCTTCAATCAGAAATTTTAATTTAAATTATTTTTGAATTTGGTGATCATAATTTAAATTATTTTTGTGTCAAAATCTCACCCCCAAAAATGCAAAGTGGTGTTAGATTTGTTGTACCACTTTCTCGAAAAAATATTTATTATAACGGTGATATCACGTGACAATGTTGATGTGCTATCACCAACCAATAATATCAAAATAAATAAATAAATGGACCGTCCAAAATTAATAACTAACTCTCTGTATAAGTAAATAACTACTTATTCTTTCTCTATGTAAGTCAATAACTATCTAAGTAAGATTCACTTTGTCTACTTAATGTTTTATTATTAGAGCATCTTTATTCTTACTCCTTTTTTTATTCAAATTTAAATTTGGGTAAAAATGGTCTAAAATATTTCTCCAATGCTAGACTCATATCCATATCAAATAAAAAGAAATCATTTTTTAAATTTAAATCAAGGGAGATCTTTTTTTAAACTCAAATTTTTGATGGTGAGATTACACCATGATCATAGTCTTGTTACATTGAAAACATGTACATCAAACTTATTACAAATTACATGCCTCATAAACACTATTCAACACTTAGAATGAAAAATCATAAAATTTGGCAGATCAACATTCACGAACTTCTCCGCCACCTACTAATCTGAAAAGGGTGAAACAACGTAAGGTAAGTATCAACAAATCAGTAGAGTAACTTAATGTTAGCTAAATGAGTTTGAAAATACATAATTTAACATGATTGAGCAGCAAAATGAGCGAAAACAATTGAATTTGTAAACAATAATAGGATCACAACATCAACACAATGCTACCACCCTTATGACCATTTTTAACCTTATGTTGACCCTTGTTCGGTTGGGAGAGTTGAGGGTTAACTCCATCTTGAATAAAAAAATTCTTGAAAAGAGTGGTGGTGATGTGATCACTAGTGTATCATAAACTCTATTGTCTCCCACACTCTTCCTTATAAACAATATTTAAAAAAAAAAATTATATTTTTAGGAAACTTTCTTAGAGAATTCCTTTAATTCTTGATGATCTCTATCGAGTCTTATTAACTTAAACTCAAGACACTTCTTTTATTCGGTAAGTTTATGAAAATTCTCTATCTTTTTTAAAGATCAAATAATTATAGAGTAAGTTTCTTAATCTTTAAATTTGAGTTTGTCTATTTAAAAGATCTATCTATAATAAATTAAGTTTTTTATCTTTTTTTTGTAAACAAATTTAGATAAAATTTTTAGCTATTATTAAAAATAGTCTTAATTGATGATCCCACGTCAACATCGTTGACATCGATATCACCTTTGCAGTAATGAATATTTGTCCACTTTCTCATTCGCAGCCCCAGTTGGCACGAATGAGTCTGGTTCAAGCCTCATGGCCTACCAACTACGGTTCTACCAACCACTTCTCAATACCTACCCCCAAACCCGACCAACCACCGAAGATTTGAGTGCCCACTGCCACGACTCTCTATCTCTCTCTCTCTCTCTCTCTCTCTCCTCGCGGTCTCTTGCTTTACTTTGCGTTTTTCTTACTGTTTGGGCTTGCTTTTTTTTCTCCGTCTCGCTTCCCAGCTGTTTCTGGTTTCTTCTCAATGTTGGAGGCGAAGCTGTTGGGGGTCGCTTCCCCTGCCATGATAACCCATGATGGGTCGAAATTTTCACGGTCATATTCGTTCTTTAGCCATCCCGGTAGGCAAAATTGCAGCTTTCGGTTCCTCAATTCGAGAGTTTCAAAGCATGGAATTCTATTGGTTAAAGCTTCTGCAACTTCCATCAGGTATAAAACTGTGCTATTTTTCTATTTGGTTTTCAGGGTTACGCTATTAACTGTATAGAAGTGTTTAATAGTGATTCTGATTGTCAAAAGCTGTTTGTTTCCTTGATCTTGTTTTCGTTTTTTACTTGGGTATGCTATACGTCTCTCTTTGGCCGGAATTTGTTGTTTTGAAAGGGTGTTATATAGCAATATATAGTTTTAATCTGTTTTTTGTCCTTGTGGATTGTTTTACCTTTTGTGTCTTACTGACATTATGGTTTTGTTGTGATTGGCATTTACATTTGGTTTTGCTTTGATCTTTAGAAGATTGGTTGAAGGGAAAGATTTATGAGACATGTGAGTCTTAGACTGTCCCTGCCTATATTTGGGTTTTAATATGATGTATTACATTTGGGCTCGCTTTCAATGGAATGTAGATCATCCATGACATTGGATTGTTAGGGTGTGATCTGGTGTCGCTTTCTTACCTTCAATGCTTGTATTTCTTTGTGCTAATTCAGAATATGTGAATTATGGACTATGCTCTAATGCAATGTAGATAACTTGGGAAACAGTAAGTTCTGGGGTTTTAGTTCACCAAAATTAAATCCTCATTTTCACAACGAGAAGCTAAGTAATTGTAGTGCCTTGTACATCTAACTTCCAATTTGTCAAAATATGTGTTCTTATGTAAGATTTCTATCCTTTCAGATTGGAAAAGAAAAACCGTGTAGATGAGAGCGAGAGCTATACTCTAGATGGGATAAGAAATTCTTTGATTCGGCAAGAGGATAGCATTATATTTAGCCTGGTGGAGAGAGCTCAGTATTGTTATAATGCAGAGACGTATGACCCGAATGCTTTTCTCATGGATGGGTTCCAAGGATCTTTGATTGAATTCATGGTCAAAGAAACTGAAAAGCTTCATGCTCTGGTATGTCGAAACTAGATTTTAATGTCTTATAAGGACGAAAGGAAATTTGTGCTTACTGGTTTTCTGACTGAATTTCAATCTAGGTTGGAAGATACAAAAGCCCTGATGAGCATCCTTTCTTCCCAGATGATTTACCTGAATCAATGTTGCCACCTTTGCAATACCCACAGGTGAAATAATAATCGCAGTGTGAATATAACGCTATTATCCAAAATCCAGTTTCAGTTGATGCATAAGCCAACACACTGGAGGAAGTTTGGCAAGTTATTGATAACTGTGTCTTGGTTTCTTTCACTCATAAGATTCCACAGTTGTCTCAGTTGATCACAGTTCGAAAATGAAAAACATGTCGAGATACTCAACAAATAATTTTCATAAATTTGGAACATGGTAAACTTCATGAGGCTTGACAATCTTTAGACCCGTCTAACACACCAAAGTTAGTCACTGATTTGTGTGACACAGGGAAAACTCATTCGAACTAATTAAATCTTAACTACTAACTAGTGTTATGCCTAATAAGTTGTTCCATTGTGACTTGGGTGCCAATAGTTCGAGTCGCAGAAACAGCCTCTCCACATGTGAGTGTAAGGTTACGTACATTTGACCTTCTTCACGCGCCACAACGACCCTTCATTTTTGTGCCAAAATACAGAGATATTTAGTAGGAAAGTGGAAGGGGCTTTTGTGGAGTTTGGTGCACGGGGCTGCCCTTTTTAGTGTGATCCACAATGTGATAAACATACCACATTAATCATGATGAAAAAAACTTGTGAAATGAACTGTTGCAAAATGACGGTTGGTTCCCCATGAGGGTGTGTGTTGTTTATATTGCTTGACATGGTCACCACCAATTCATATTTGTTTCCAACTACTCCTAGCCTTACCTGGTTTTAACATGCATATAGGTTCTGCATCCCGCTGCTGATACAATCAATATCAATGCAAAAAT
Source organism: Ilex aquifolium (assembly GCA_951799425.1). Classification (NCBI taxonomy): domain Eukaryota; kingdom Viridiplantae; phylum Streptophyta; class Magnoliopsida; order Aquifoliales; family Aquifoliaceae; genus Ilex; species Ilex aquifolium. Next base: position 2,926,537 of record OX637398.1, on the reverse strand, counting down.
ATGGAATATGTATTTTAAAGATCTTTTGCCAAGATTGGTTAAGGATGGTGATGATGGTAATTGTGGATCGGCTTCCTCTTGCGACACACTTTGTTTGCAGGTACTGTTTTTATTATACCTGTTTCCCTGAAACTAGTATTAATCATCAGAACAATTGGAGGGAAAACCATTATACCCTGGATTGATGGGTATGGTTGATTGTGTATATATGTTTCGTTTTTCATTGTCTATATCTTTGAATATTTGTTTGCCTTTCATTAAATGTTCTTTCAACAACAATTCAATCTTAAGTCATGGTCGTGTCTGGCCAACCCCACTACCTCCACCACCCCCACCACCCCCCCCATAAAAAGAGAAAGTAAGAACAATCACAGTGTAGTGACCGGTTCCATGTTTTCCTCATGTTCTCAAGTGCTTGTTCATCAGTTCTCAAGTGCTTGTTCATCAGTTTTCAAGTGCTTGTTCATCAGTTTTCAAGTGTTTGTTCATCAGTTCTCAAGTGCTTGTTCATCAGTTCTCAAGTGCTTGTTCATCCATCTTTATTCCACTGGGAAACATAGTACCTTAGGTCTTTCATGCACGAAACCTAATCATGGCCAGTTGTCCTTAATTAATCAAACTAGAAGTAGTATCTTTTATGGTTTAACTGAAAACGTGACTCTTAATAGAACACAATTGCGAAACATGATTCATGTAGCTGACCCAAAAAATGTTGGGACAAGTCTTTGTTGTGTTGAGCAGTAGTATACTAGTATCCCGTAGGTAAAAAAAAATATGGAAATTCACCCTACAGTTTGGGACCAGAAGGCAAAAAATTGCCCTTATATCCCGGAGATTTACCTACTCTGCTGTAAATGTCATACCACAGATCTTGCCCCCTGTTGCTGTTTTATCTCCTGATTCTTTATGTCTTTTGGAGTTATTACTTCAAATAATTTAGGTAAAGAACATGATGCCAACATACATTTGATGTGTAAAATGAAAGTTATGAGCGAAATGTATGCCTCTGGAAGGGAATCTTATGGCTTAATCTTAATGAAGCTTGTTGGTGTTTAGATTGTCACTCTTTTAGTTTTGTTACTTGATGTTTTCAAAAATTGCAATTGAGTAATTGAAGTAAATCTGGCAATTGGTGTAGTTGGATGCACTGTGACCAACAATTGTTTGTCACACCAGTAAAATGATTATGCTGAATAGTAAACACCCTTCACTTTCTTTTCTTGACATGCACTTATAATCGGGTGGACACTACTGAATCTCGAAGTTGGCCTTGGTGTCTGGAACTGTATTATACATTGAAGCTTTAGCTCATGACTAGTGAAAATTCATATCCCCACATAAAAATTCCTCTATTTTTCTGGATAGTTCAGCACTGCCAAGGAATGGCCATGACAAAATCCAGAGAAGAAAACCAGTAAAGGAGAAAACAATCTGAAATAGACCTAAAATTGCAGAGTTTTATGACATTTACATGTTACGGAAGGATTGGAAAACTAGTCTCGATTGTCTCGTAATCATTTCAAGTAGTATGAAAAGGAAAGAAGAAAATTATGCGCTGAGTTTTGATAGGTTGGGAAAGGTATAGTGAGGTGGATTTCCTTCAAATTTCCCAAAAGGTTTCCCGAAGTATTGGATGTAGTTTCTCAATTGCAAGTGTCCGAACGATGCTCCATCATCTCCATGGTACTTACAGCGCCAAATATGGTTGGCTATATGGTAGTGTGACCATCTGCCATGTTTGCGATATTGCTGTTATTGATGTGACTTTATTTCTTAGGATAGTGTATTTTCACCTTAATAACTTGATTTGCTTCTGATTTGAAGATACATGCCAGCTTGTTTTTTATGCGCATGTGGCATAGAATCCAAGCCCCCCTCCCCCCTTCCAAAAAAAAAAAAAAAACCACAAGGCCTCTCTCTTTCCGTTACACAGTTGCAGACAAAGTGGTAGTATTGTCTAAATAGTACGATTCCATGCAACTGTATGCTCTATGAATTGCTGGAATCCTGTATGCAGGCCCTTTCGAAGAGAATTCATTATGGTAAATTTGTGGCGGAAGCAAAATTTCGAGCCTCGCCTGATGTCTACGAAGCTGCCATTCGAGCACAGGTGTATATCTGCCGGGCAACTTTTTTTGGGAGATTCTTTCTTAAATCTCTATGATCTCCTCACATTGCGTGCTTTAGGGGGATTTTCACATTCATTTGCTCATGGTTATGGTGATTGGTTTTGCAGGACAGGGCCCAACTAATGGATTTTCTGACATACCCTACAGTGGAAGAGGCTATCAAAAAGAGAGTAGAGATGAAAACCAGAACTTATGGGCAAGAGGTGGCCATCAATAATGGTGAAGATGGAGCTGATCCTGTTTACAAAATTAAACCTAGCTTAGTTGCTGATTTATATGGTGACTGGATCATGCCATTGACAAAAGAAGTTCAAGTTGAGTATTTGATGAGAAGACTGGATTGAATAGGAGAGAAGAGGTTTGAACCGAAAAAACCCGTGTCTGAGTGAATGTTCATAGCGAAGAGGACTAATATTTACCCTTTCTATAGTCATCATAGCCATGGACACTCGATTTCATATCATGTATAAATCAAATCCTATGCGTGAAATCCGGGACGATCTATTTGTTAAATGGGTTTGATCAATCGATTGATCTGTGTATCCTTTGAACTTGTTAAAATTATACTCAAATTTGATGTCTTGAGATAAGGGTGGCTATTTTCGACGTGACGAGATCAAGTTTTGAATGAATTCTTGTAGAATTGGAAGATTTTTACTTAGTTTTGACGCCATTAAGATTAGGTGAATTTTAGCTAATAAAGGGTTCAAAGGTGGTGGCTTTCATTTATAGAAAAATTACTGCTGGTTTTGAAATTTTAATTAATGAATTATCCTTATCAACTGAAATATAACACAATTAGTAAACAATTCAAGTTATTGTCAGAATATCAATTAGTAAATAGTCGGCTTAAGGTTGATTATGTTCGACATAATTCAAAATGACACACAAAAAAAAAAATGACTCAATTGTCGTTCCTAACTCTATGAATAATAATCAATTAAACTCATAATTAAAGTGCAAATACGACGTAGTTTTAGTAACCTTTTGAAGTAAGATAATGCATTTCATATTTAGCCCGAAAACTTCTCATCAACACACAGATTTGAACACCTGTACGGTGATAAAGCCTCGATAGTCCTGGTGAACTCCACACGTTCAGCATGACTACGGGAGCCAGTTGAGCATGTTACCTCTAAAATGCGCCAGTGGTTCAATGGTGTCAGTTTTTTTTTTTCTTTTAAATGGGACAATTCTATTTCAATTTAAACCTCATTTATTAATCTAACTAATCACTTATAGTTATTAAATTAGTAGAAGATTATAACCAATAATTAGGTCTGGCAATCGCGTTAGGTAAGACGGGTTCGTATTAAAAAATATTTTATTTATACCTAATTTGTTTATTAATTCGTGTCGTGTATAAATCGTATATATAACTGATATATAAACGAGTCGTATCGTTTTTTTATTGACTTTATTTGATTCGTTTATTAATCATGTCTTGTTAAGTCCATTCATTTATGAAACAACGGGATTAAGAAAGATCCAAAACCTCAAATTTTGTATTTTATTAATGAATAATCGATCCAATCAGTCTTTAAACCAGATGAACAAATTAGGTTAAGAATAATGCTACACTGACCAAATTTTGGGACCAAATTTGAAGCCCAAATGACATGGCAGCTGACTTGGGCTTCTTTATTTGGTGTCATGTCATTTGGGCCCCAATAAATACTCCAAATGATATGCTGCCATGTCATTTGGGCTCCAAATTTGTTATCAGGTGGATTTGGCTGTGTTTGTAGAGGCTCTCTAATGCTCTTTTACCGAGGTTGATTCTGCGCTATAAATATATACATTGTAGCATTCTAGAGAGAGAAAGAAGCGGCAACATTTGCACACACATACAAACACAGTGTAGAGTATTGTAGGCTAGCAGTGTGGAGAGAGAATTTGGGGAGTGAGAGTGATGGAGGGTTTGATGAGGAGAGAAGGTGGAGTGTTGGTTGCGTTGGTGGTAATGGTGGGGATGCTAACATGCGCAGTGTGCAAAGCGCCGGAGCTTCACAGGGTCGGAGGAAAAGAAGGTTGGACGAAGGACGTTAACTACACGGAATGGGCTAGTCATGAGCATTTCTACGTCGGCGATTGGCTCTGTAAATTCCTCTCTCTTTCTCTCTCTCTCTCCTATTTTTGTTCGTGTATATGTATTATGCATGATGCCTCTATGTTCATACTAAGCGTAAGCGGTATATTTTGCTACTCTGAAACCATCTTCCCTTTTTTCTTCTTTATATTTTCATGAAGTTTTGTTCTACTAATAATCTAATGGTTTAACAGCTGTTTGATAGCTTAGTTTCTAATTTCATTTTTCTTATCAACTTTATGCAAGTATTAAGTGCTTCTTTAACAATCTTCATTTGTGCTTCTTTTACAATTTTCAGAAGAAGTATACATATTAACAAAGTTAAAATTGAAAATCAAGAATAGTAATAAGTAAATGATTTAAATATTTAGGATCGATCATTAAAAATGATAGAGAGATTGAAGATGGTGTAACTCATAGAATTAATATCGGTTGACTTAAGTGGAAGAAAGTTTCTAGCATATTATGTGATAGAAGGATACCAATAAAATTGAAAAGTAAGTTTTACTGAATAGCTATAAGGATAGCAATGTTGTATGATATGGAATGTTGAGCAACTAAGAAACAACATAGTGATAAAAGGAGTGTAGCGAAAATGACAATGTTAATGTGGATTTGTAGAAAAACTAGAAATGATAGAATATAGAATTACTGTAATAGAGAAATGGTAGGAGTAGCTCCAATTGAGGACAAGTTGAAAGAGAATAAATTAAGATGGTTTGATCGTGTTCAAACAGAGCGATAGAGGCACCGATTAAAAAAAGTGATAAAATTTTTCTTAATGGTACTAGAAATAGGAGTAGACCTAAATTAATATTGAATAAAATATATGAATATATTTAATTTAAATGAGCGTATAACACATTATCGAAATGAATGGCGAAAACGGACTCACATAACCGACCTCAAATGATTAGGACATAAGGATTAATTTGGTTTGGTTTGTGATTAATCTCTGTTTATATCTAAAACCTTGGAAAGAGCCTTTTCCCTGTTGTTTTATTAAGGTCTTCAAAGTTCAAGAATGTATGTGATTATGTCCGTTGTCTGTCTGATTTAGTATGAGTTATTTGTTTGGTCTATTCAGAGGTTTAAATTTAGCATCATATTATATTTACAATGATCCCTTTGAGACAAAATATACTCTGAAGGGCATTAGGAAATTGACCCCATCTTTTACTTCCACTACCATATAATGTTATTTAAGTGAATTCAGCTACAAAAGAGGGGGACAACATTATTTTTGCTACCTAATTCCATCTCGACTTCTGCCATTATAGAAGTCCTATTTGACTGCTCTGTTTGATTGAGGCATACTGAAAAAGGAAGAGAATTGGAATCTTACTAGTATTTTGTGCAATCCAAAAAGAATGTCACAATATTATAATTGTGGTTTCAACTTGTTATGGACCATCCAATAGATTACATGTTATTAAGAAACAGTTGGTTGCAAGTTGGCATGGTGATTGTATCTGCGGTATTTTAGATACTTTTTTTTTTTTTGCAAATTAGAATTTACATCTCCAGTGATAAAATTGAGCCATTTAAGGGTAACCACTTTTGATGTGATTGATAAAATGGTTTGATGATTCTCCTACAACCGCCTTTCAACAATTTGTTTTCACTTCTGTGGTGTGGATTTTTCTTCTTGCTTTTTTGCAGTAAGATCAAGAAAACTGGCAAAAGTTTAATAATGACCATGGTGATGATAATATTGCTTCTAAGAGTTCTGACTTATTGATCCAGTTTTAGGATTTCCTTTTCCAATCTTACGAGTTTGTGATAATTTAGTGACAATAAAATTTAACAAGCTTGATACACAGCAGGATTGTTTCCTTCTGATAACATCAATATTGTCTAGACCCTGGATTGTTGTGACGTGCCAAAATAGCTAGCTACATCCAAACCGGAATTTTCCAGATTTTGCCTACCAACCCAGGCTTCAGGGCCGAGTCACAACTCTCCTCTGTTTACTTGGATTCAATTTTCTGTTTGTATGTCTGTGGCCTGCAACAACACTGCTTCTGTGCAGTTTGGTCTCCCATGAAATCCATTTTGTAAGAGTATAAACTTGTCTCAACTGCTTTCGAAAGGGAAGTGTATGTTTGTATATGATTTTATCGTTTTCATCTAAGAATTATGCACTAAAAAACCAAATTTCTCTAAGACTTCAGTGTAGACGAAAGCATTGTTCATTGGGTGAGACCTTTTATAGAGTAGGTAATATGTTGTGCTGTTAATCTGCTGAGTCTTATTGAGCCAATTTTGTTCATACAATATCAAGTTTCCTCTGGATTTGTGAATGTAAAAAGAATGTTGCACTGACTTCTTATGTTCAATCATCTCTAGATTTCGGATTTGACAAGCGCTACTACAATGTGCTGGAGGTGAACAAAACAAACTATGAGCAGTGCAATGACCATGATTTCATAACGAACATTACGAGGGGTGGGCGAGATGTGTTTAATCTAACAGAGGCAAAGCCTTATTACTTCATCAGTAGTGGAGGTTACTGCTTTCATGGAATGAAACTAACTGCCGAGGCTGAAGATTTCGTACCTTCTCCTGAACCTTCTCCAGCCAAAAACCTTTCAACTGCAAATGCTTACAGCCTGCCTATCTTTCCAATTATGCTTGCCATCTGTTCAGTATGTGCCTTCCTCTTGAAACTACACTAACTGAAGAAATACAGATCATCGGAAGAATTACACAGTTTTAGGTAACTTACGTTATACTGAAAAAGATTTGCTTCTTTTTCAGTACTAACTGCATGCAATTTGTGTTGAGAATTGGGTAATATGGTTTAGTTGGAAAACTTTTAGACAAATTAATTGTTCTTGTTTAATTTGATTAAAAGCATGATACTTGAATCTCTCTCTCTCTGAATTGCCAATTGCCCTGTAAAAACTGTCTGATTGGTGACCCATACAAAGTGCCACCCTTGATTTTGTAGTGCTGTTGGCTATATAAGTTGGCCTGTTTATTGGCAGTTGACTACAAACAGCCTTGGTGGTGGTATTGGGTGGACCAAGCCCACGGGCCGTTGGATGGTTAGCTGTTCAGACCATATCCTAAATATCTAATGTTATGGCTTATAAAGTTTTCGAAAACTTCATTGTTTGATTGTGACTTGTTTCTCCCTCAATGGCACCTAAAGAAAGAATGGATCATTACCTATCTTAGACTACTTTGTTTTATTTTATCCACATTTATTAGTTGGGTTTCACTTTCCCAATTTGCTGTAGGAAAAAGAAGGGATAGTTTCATGCTAATCCATGTTTTCAAGATTTTGTTATACGTTCGTAACCCAGAAGTTTCAGGTTTAATCTCTTTTTAGTTTTATACCCCCCTACGGACTAATAACTCTTGTCTTTTGGATACATGTTCTAGACCAATTTAAGTCATGGTGGCTAGCCGTTGCGCCCGAATAAATAGTCGGTACAAACATAAATACCCTGTAACATTAAAAAGATTAGTAGATTGTCACAAAATTGATACTAACTGTATAAAAAGGTTTGGTTTTGTGACAGGGAAAAAGGACAGAAGGATCTACAATGACTGAAACTTAGTAACATCAGGTTCATACTTGAACAAATTAAAATACTTATGAAATTAAAATGGAAACCATCGCACTCATAGACAACTGTAAATTACAGGGATGACGATGCCATTCATGTGTTTGCATAAATGCCAAGGAAGATGGTGGGGGTGTGGTAGGTTGTCTAATGGTCCCAATCTAGACGGATAGCCTCTATGTCTAGTCTAGCTTAGTTGACCTGCCACTGCCATAGCCATAAATAAAAAAAAAAAAAAGGGCCGTATACGGCACCCATGGTAAGGGCTTTTCGACCGTGGGACCCAATGCTACACTGTCACACTCTTTTTCTATACAATTCAATGTATATACAATGATATGGGTGGGTGACCACTTGCTCATTTGTTCTGCTTATTAGCCGTGAGCGCACTGCGCACGCAAATGGGCATATTAAAAGTCTCTCGGTTGCTGCATGGTTCTGCAACATGCACAACCGCCAGACGTTTCATGGGATTAATTAATGGATTAAAGGAGAGGGAATGTGGGTTAAGAAGAAGACATAAACCCTTGAAGGATATAATATCGAGTCTCGACTTGACGGACTTTTTAACTTGAGGATGATTACGTGAAATCAATATTTAGGATGTGTGATTGAAACGGATATTTATATCTATTTGTAGATTTAAAAATATATATATCTATATAATAAAGTAGCTTACAATTCAAATCTCAAAAGATAAACAAAATGATTTTTGCTATTAGCGGTTGAGATTGCTTTAAATTTTACTTTAAAGTTAATCTAACGGCTAATATTAACACCCTAAATTTAATAGAAAAAATTGGCCCCTAAGGGTGTGTTTGGAGTGATTTTTTAAAAATATTTCTAGAAATTATTTTTCATAAGTACTTTAAAAAAAATAATAGTGTTTGAAACCGCCCCACCACTACCTCTACCACCACCACCTCCACCACCACCGCCGCCGCCGCCACCACCACCTTCATCGTCACCATCATCGTCGTCGTCGCCATCACCACCACCACCACCACCACCACTGCCGCCGCCGCCACCACTACCACCACCGTCGCTGCTGCCACTACCACTGTAACTGCCACCACCGTCGTAGCCGCCACCACCACCACCGCCGCCACCCTCGCCGCCGCCACCACGGTCATTGTCATTCACCACAACCATTACTGTCTCCTACCACCACCACTGCCGCCCACCACCTCTCACCTTCACTACAAACCGATGCTTAAATTTTTTTATCTCTTCTCTATGTTTGTGATTTGATTTTGGATATGAATACAAATATGTTTATTATTTACTTTTTTTATTACTCTGTGCCTTCAGGCACAGGCAATAACTAGTATATATATATTTGGGGTGAAAGTGGTTCACTATTTTGATAGAATTTTGATTTATTTAATTGAAATTTATTTAAGTAAAAAAACTTACTCATTAATAACGGAAATTTTGGCCAAACATGTGAAATAGTATAAAATTTTTCGGATTCTGGAGAGAATTTTACACCTTGTTTTTTCAAGGAAATTTGGTTCCACCCAAAAAAAACAAGTAATGAAAGACCAAGAAATGACTTTTTATCGTTGCTTAGCCACTTTTCTCCGATTTCAAGGAAAAGACGAAAAGCAATCAAAGCCAAAGAAAGAAAGGTGTGTGTGTGTGAGAGAGAGAGAGGGAGATGAAGTAAAACTATATATATATAGACAAACACATAAAGAGAGAGAGGAGAGAGAGAGAGAGAGTGGCTACGGTAGTTTATTGTTTGGGACTTGTAGGAGTAGGAGGGAAAAGGGGAAGTGGAGAAGATGATAAGATAAGAAGTTTTCACTGCAACCTACACAAGTGAAAACACATATCTATTCTAGAGAGGGAAACAAGTTTTCATTTTTCTCTGCGGATAGAGAGAGAGAGAAAAAAAAAGAGAAGGGCTTGAACAATCAATGGGTCTGACAGAGGGAGCTCCCGAAGTGGCTGCACCTGCACGCCCAACAATCATTCTCCCACCTCGCTCCTCCTTCGAAGGCCTCTTTTCCGGTGGACCCGGATTCAGTCCCGGTCCGATGACCCTAGTCACTAACTTCTTCTCCGACCACTATCCTGACTCCGATTGCCACTCCTTCTCTCAGCTCCTTGCCGGTGCTATGGCTTCACCAGTCGCAGCCTTTGCTGGTTCACAATCCAGCTTTTTAGCCCATAATTCGACTGATAGTTCTCTAAAAGAAGGGAATTCTGAAGATAGAAGTGAGAACAAAGTGGGGTTTAAGCAGAATCGGCCGATGAGTTTGGTGCTTGCTCCGTCGCCGATGTTCTTGATCCCTCCTGGCTTGACTCCTTCTGGGTTGCTCAACTCTCCTGGGTTGCTCAACTCTCCTGGGTTCTTTTCACCGCTACAGGTAATCGATGAACTGCTATATTGTATTGGGTATTCCACCCTCCCTCCGCCCAAGCCCCCCAAAAAGTAATATTTCGCATATAATTTGCTTGGAATTTGGCTGAATTCAAGTTGTTTGACGATATGCCTGAAATAACTGAAAGAAATTTGCTGTAATTACGTGGGTATTATATCTGTGATGATGAAGAAATTTATCCTTATGCTAAAAACCTAGTTTTATGAAGAAGATTTTGCAGAAAAATAATTTCTACGATATATGAAAAGTAAAGCTTCCTTAAACAAAATCAGCACTTGCATAAGTGGTATGCTGACGAAGATTTATGCTGGGAGAATTGTCCGATTCATAGTGTTACTTTGTTGTATGGAGCTCTGGACTGGAGATACTTCCGGTTGAGTCCTAAAGCAATTTTTGTAGGAGTGGGCTAATCTTATGGCTCTGTGCTGAATTTGAGTTGCAATTCTATCAAGGCCAAGTGTATTGGAGCAGAGGATTTGATGATAATTGCGGAACTATATGTATATTTGATAAGTACTGTGCACATCCCTATTTGGACTTATGACCTCCCCACCTTGCCGGTTCATGGTTGAGGATGGCAGCATTACACCCAACCTAACAACTATGACTAGGATCTCTCAATATGGTAAACTGTTTCTCATTTCATGGACCTTACCACAATCTTACTTGTTACATGTTGGAGCAGCAGATTTGGGAAATAGTATCATGTTGTAATTTCTTGAATTTATATATCCATGTTCCTTTTTCAGATATCAGTTGAATCACTTCTTCTTGGGACTTTAGATGTATATATTAGATAGTTTTCTTACCTGGAATATGTATTTGTTTCCGACAAGACTGAATGTTTGATTTTGTTGCATGGTAATGAAAACTTTAAAACTAAGGATTATATTACCTGTACCAGCTACCTTAGCCATCATGTAGTGTGTGGATAGGACGCTCTCAGTATTGTTGAGACAGCTTATGTACCCTGGAACTTGGTGTGCCAATGCCATACGATAATCGTCTTAGGGGCTCGGTTTGTATGATAATCTCATGTTTGTTTCTTAAATTTCATGCAGAGCCCTTTTGGAATGTCACACCAGCAGGCCTTGGCACATGTTACAGCTCAGGCTGCTCTGTCCCAGTCTTATACGCCCACTCAAGCTGAATATCAGCCTTCCTCAGTAGCACCGTCTTTGTCATTGGCACAAGATCCTATTGAAACGACACAACAAGAGACTCATCCCATAGTGTCAGGCTCTGAAAGTTCCAAGATGGAAACATTAGAGGTTTCACAATCTGATCGGAAACTTGTACCTGCTCCCCTTGATAAACCGGCTAATGATGGTTATAACTGGCGGAAATATGGGCAGAAGCAGGTCAAGACGAGTGAGTACCATCGGAGCTATTATAAATGCACACAGCTCACTTGCCCTGTCAAGAAGAAAGTTGAGTGTGCCACTGATGGTCAAATAACTGGGATTGTTTATAAGGGTGAGCACAACCACGAGCTGCCTCGATCCAATAAACGTGTTAAAGTTGGTGATGTGGAGGGAACTACGAACTCTCAGATGGAGTCTGAACTTGGTTCACAAGTTCAGACAGAAAAGAGCAAGTCAAAAGAAGCATTACCTTCTCATTCAGTGCCCAGAAAGAATCAGGTATCCACCCAGTCGACATCCGAACAGTTACCTGGATTAAGTGACAGGGATGAAATGGATGATGCTGAAATGATAATCAATGAGGGGGGTGATGAACCGAATTCCAAGAGAAGGCAAGTCCATTACTAGTTTTTCATGTTTGTGGATTTCTCTCTCTCTCTCTCTCTATAATAACTTGCCTTGAGGTGCAGGAACACACAGATGGGGGCATCTGATCTAGCTTTGTCACATAAAATGGTCACAGAACCACGAATCATTGTGCAGACAAGAAGTGAAGTTGATCTTTTGGATGATGGGTTCAAGTGGCGAAAATATGGGCAGAAAGTGGTCAAGGGAAATCCTCATCCAAGGTGACAGCTCTGTGACTCTGTCTACATATTGGGTGTTTTTCAGTGAAGGAAAATATGTTGGGCAGTGAGGTGAGGGTGTGATCCAGTGCTAAGGACCACTTTCGCCTGCAAATGGTTGTGGGTTCAAACCTCATCTCCTCATTCCAATTTTTTTTTTTATAAAAAAAAAGATGTTGGGTGTTGATATTTGGGATCTTTTACATCATAACATATGATAAGATATAGTGACAGGCATTAATGTTGATTCGTTTCTGTTTATGGTGATTCCATCATTCAACTTGGTTCCAAGATTCTTTTGAAATATTTTCTATTCACATTACTTATTAGATTGCATACCCATTGATTATAGTGATTGCAACTTCTTTGGCCATGAAAAATCAACAGCAGATGTTTTAAGATTATTTGTAGTTGATAATAGATAAATTTATCGTTTATTTGTCAGTGTTTTAATTGGGCGGACTGTTTGGAGAACTATACTTTATTGGGGGATGAAAGAAATTCATAATCAAAATGAAAAAGTAACTCAACTGACTCACATTATCCTATGTATTTGGAAGTGTCTATCGAAATCATTTTCTTCCCTCTTGATCTATCAAGGGTGGCACCTTTCTGTAACTGTATGTTGTCATGGCTTATATAACAGCCTTTGCATCATCGTATTGATGAAGTGATTATTTATATTGATAAAATAGTACTTCTCATGCTTCAATTTTTTTTATATATATAATCTTCAATCTAATCTAGAAGGCATACAATACTGTCTTGGTGTTGTTTTGCTATTTTGGGGTGTCTAACACTGCATATTTTCTATTTGTTGCGAGCTCTTTTATCCATATTTTTGTTTGCTTCTGAGCTGTCCTGAGGCAACTTTGTTTACCTCTGTGAAGATGATATCTGATGCATCTGCATTTTGTCCACAGGAGCTATTACAGATGCACTTTTGTGGGGTGCAACGTGCGTAAACATGTCGAGAGGGCTTCAACAGACCCCAAATCTGTGATAACTACATATGAAGGAAAACATAGTCATGACATCCCGGCAGCCAGAAACAGGATCCACAGTACAGCCAGTGGTGATGGATTGCAGTCAAAACCGAAAAAAGTGGTGCATGGGGAACCTGCCCTACATGTTGAACTAGATTTCGGAAGCACAGACCAAAGACCAGTCCTGTTACAGCTAAAAGAAGAGCAAATCGCAGCATAAATATATCTGCTACTACGCTATCTGTAAGATCAAGGGTAGGATTTGAGCTTGCCTGTTTGCTAACATAGGACAAGGTGGGACAATGAAAACGATAATATCATTTGGAAGCTTATTGAGTATTTATGTATAGATGTTGTATGGTTGAATTACAGTTGGGGTGTGTGTCTGCCCACTTTTGTCTATTGTATGTGGTGTGGGAAGTATATGTACAATTATTGTTCCCTCCTACTGTCCTACAACAGTATTTTATGTATACTTAAAATTTGAGTTCCCATCATTTCGTGTTCACTGTATTTTTGTTAGCTAATCCTGCCTTCTATTACCTGTTTGGGCTGCATAATCACCATTCAAGTTTGGGTGGGGCTGTTCTCACCCCTAAAATATTTCTTCTCACCCCATTTACTATTCCCGCTCCATTCTATATTCATTCTAGTGATTGGTCAACCCTAAATCTACAATCACCACCTACGCCATCAAACCCACCCAAATCTCCACCACCTCACATCCATTATTGTTACCATCTAGTTGACGATAACGTGGCAGTGAAGCAAATTTTGGATGATATTGATTATCAAATGACGAAGACTTTTAAGCGAAATATGATAAATGAACTAGAAAGCGAAATATGATAAATGAACTAGAAGAGTTGGGATTTTATAATGCGGTCATGTGATTGAAAACAGGGGCAATTGAGGTTACGAAGGAGTTGTTGAAGACTATGATTGATTTATCAACTTGATTGGTTTAGTTAATACTAACTTATTATCTCATTTTTCTTTTGTTGGTTTGGATAACCGTGATTTTAGTTTCTCTTATTAAAATTGAGGATAGAATTTAAGGCTAGGGTGTTTAGGGTTTCTAATGGAAGTTGGGATGGGATTAGAAAACATACGTTTAATTATATATGTTGGGATGAACAAACAAAAAAAATAATTTAAAGTGGGGGGTGTAAGCAAAAATGAGGTGAGGATAAATATTTTAGGGGTGGAAATAACCCGACCCTTCAAAGCTTTGATGGTAGAGGGAGAGAGAGAGATGGCACCAGAACAATGAGTAGTTGGGTTACAACAACTTCGGAGCTAAACAATTTATGTGATCCTATCGCCATTGTATGTTTGTATTTTGGTGTACTACTAATGTGTGTGTGTGTATGTTTTGGTGTACTAATGTGTCTCTTAAGAATTTTAATTATTTTATGGATCAATCTGTTATAAACCCAACCCATTATAACCCATTTACTAAATGAGTGAAAAATGGATTGGATTTATTTTAGCTCAATCCAATTTAACCCAACCCACCCATTTGCCATCCCTATTATCAATGATGTTTTTTTTTCTTCCTTATCAAATGTAGTATTGACGATTTTTTGATGTGAAATTACAGAATAATTTGATCTGAAATTAAAGAATAATAGTAGGACGGACCATTCTATTTGTATTTTTTTATTTTTAAGTTTTTGTTTAATAAAAGGTATTTATGGTTACTGGTGTATTTTGTTATTGTAGTTGAATTAACAATAGACTTTAACCATGAAGGAGAGGGAAAAAAAAACCAGCATGAAAACATCATAAGGTTGAAAAAATATTAAGTGTAATCGTTACACATTGACACCATATTAACATTATCACGTGGTGTAACTATTTACTAATAGGTAAAGGAAAATATTATATAATTCAAATAGACTCCAAAAATTATATGCCAAATGCATATCATTTATTGGATAAATGTTAGATGAGTGAGTCCTATTGAAAAAGCTAATGGGACACCTATGAAACACGGATACGGGATACGGCGATACAGATACAGCGATACGGCAAAACTTAAAAAAATAGGATACGGATACGGCTAGGATACGTCCATAAAATATATATATTTTTAAATTTTATTATTATATTTAATGTAATAATTATGATTTATAAAGTGAATCACACATCTACCAAAGATATATAATAATAACTAACCATTCTATCATTTATAAATCATACATTCTATATCGCATACATATTGCATAATATCAAGTTCATGCTTAAACAAAAAAAATCATCCGATTACAAGTCAAGCAACAAAAAACTGGCAATTTGGAATATTATCCTATTACAAGTCAAACAACAAAACAGTCCCCTCTTGTTACTAAGACGTTTCTTTATTTCTATCCCCTCCATTATGTATGCAGTGTGCAATATGCACAAACTTGGAATTAGTTCCTGAAGGAACTGATTATGTTGAACCACAGAACCACGGAATCACGGAATCAGTTTGGCCAGGGCATCTAGAATTGTAGTGCAAAAAAACCTAATTCAAGGCCCCAAAAAAAAAACCTAGTTCAGCAGTAATATATCTGTATATGTATAGTTTGTTCTCCAAATTGCTCCAAAAAAAAAACCCTAATTGCAAACCCTAATTCAAGGCCACCAAAAAACCCCTTAATTGAAAAGTGCAAACCCTAATTTAAGGGTCAAAAAGAGTGCTAATCACTGGTAAAAGGCAAAAGAGACGACAGAGAGACAGAAAAATAGAGAGAGATGAGAGAGTTTACCTGATATACTTGGACACAAAGAGATAGGATGTTCTCCGTCTTCGAGAGATGCTGTCGTCGATCAAATGCAGGTCGTTGGAGGTGAAAGAGGAGACACCCGTAGTCGATCGACGTCAAATACAGTCAGTCGTCGATTGTGAGTGAGAGAGAGAACCAGTCGACGATCGACTGACGGGGGGCTGTGGAATAAAAGAAATTAGGGTTCTATAATATATTTGCAAATAAGGGCTCAAACATATTTGCTCTTGTGCCCCTATATTTTTTAAAAAATTCAAGTAATACCCCACCGTATCCGAAGAGTATCCTAAGCGTATCCAGCCGTATCCGAAAATTAAATTTATTTTTTTAATTTTAGGATACTTCTCAGCTGTATCCAATACGTATCCAACCGTATCGGAGGCGTATCCATATCCAAACCGTATCTGATACCGATACTTTGACAATTTCGAAGTATCCGTGCTCCATAGTGGGACACACTCATTCGAGGGATGATATGCATTTAAATTATAATTTTTTTGGTTTTATTTAAGTTATATAACATTACTCATAGGTAAATAAGTCGGTCAGCAAATGATCCTACTAAAATTCATAATCACCTAGTCATATAATACATAATCACGTTCACTATAAAAAGTGGATCCTATTATATTTATTTATTTATTTTTATTTTATTTTATGGTTACATCAACATTACATGGTGTAGTGTAACAGTTAATATTTACTCAGGTGAGTAGTTGAGCAGTTGGCCTACAACCACCATAGGACCCCTTCTCTCTCTCTCTCTAACCAAAGCAACAAATGGAAATTGGAACTCAACTTCTTAACGGTTACAAGTTCTCTCTCTCTCTCTCTCTCCATACATAGCTTCTTTTGCAAAACACAAGACAAACTAGAAAGATGAAGCAATTTGGACCCACGAATGTCGCTCCCTTTCCCTGCGGACCGTGTTACGCAAATAGATTATTTTCCTCACAATCCCATCTCCTCCATATATCTAGCAAGACCCAGATGGAAGAGAAGCGGATAATCTTTGACTCTCCCAACAACTTTGTTCCCAAAATAACCACTGTTTCTCAGGGTTTTTGTTATTCTGGGCAATCAATCCTCCGTGTTAACGCCAACCCAATGAGCTAATGCCGGGGTGATCCCCAATCCTGGACCCAGTCCCCATTTGGGTCGATCTGGGGCTTCCCTAGTTTGATCGATTTTTGATGGGTTTTGGAGGTGATGGGTTGTGTTAGCTCGAAACAGGCGAGGTCTGAATCGCCTGCTTTTGATTTGCCGGTGACTGTGAGGGACAATGGATCAGCCAATTTGGATTCCTCATCGCAAATTAAAAGCGGGTTTGGGTATTTGGAGAAGATAAAGGAGGAAACTGAAAATGATAAAGAGGATGAATCAGTTTCTCGGCATCGTGAATTGGGGAAATCGAAGTCCTCAAAGAAGGGAAGCTCTGAGAAAAGGGCTGCTTTTAGCATTCGGTTTGGGAGGCTAACAGAAGGAGAGCATATTGCTGCAGGGTGGCCGGCTTGGCTTAGTGCTGTAGCCGGAGAAGCCATTGAGGGATGGCTGCCCCTGAGGTACGACATATTCGAGAGATTGGAGAAGGTAGCCAATATTCCAATTCCCAAGTTTGCGCAACAATTTTTTGACTCTAATGTTTTGTCATTCTTGATTAGCTTGTCATAGTTTGGCCATTCACACAGCTGACCATGCATTTGTTTGTGTCCATTTCAAAAAAAATTTCGAATTTTATTTGGGCATAAATTTCTATATTTTTAGAGAATTAGTGGTTGTGGATTCTATATGGCACAGGTGGCGATATTGATATATCTATATGTATATGTGCACATGCTTGTATGCGTTTTGTTGATGAGGTTCTTAGTCAGGTTGTTATGAAGATCACTTCCGTATTTTTTCCAGTAAATTTGACTCAAAATTAGTGGAGTAATATATTTCGGCTGCCATAGACATTTAAACAACCAGTGCAATATAGTTCTTTGCTTTCTTATGTAAATCTACACTGCTAGCTTTTGGGAGTCTAGATCGCGAGGTCACCTAGCTAGAGCGAGTACTTTTAGAGGAAAAGGTGACGCTCATCCATTTAGAAGACTTTCACGCTTGCTCCTTGGTGATCCCATTATGGTGCACTATAAGAAAAATTTATCAATGCATAGCCTCGAGGCTTCTTTGTGGGGAGCGGGGGGATACGTCTATGGCCATCAATGTGTTAAGTATGTATCTATGTAGAGAGAGAGAGAGAGCTTACACAAAAGCCTCTTCTTTGGAAATGTACACACAGTGTCACTGCTCCACTTGATTTACAGGAGGCCTGCACCATGCTAGAGGTATCCATTCAATCAACTTAAGTGTGAGTAGTCATCTCCTTACTATTTTGGCACTCCTCATTTGGTTTTTTTTTTTGGTTACTTCACCTAAAATATCTCTTTTGTTATGAACATTTTGGCTTTGACTTCTGAAATAATGTTATAGACATTATTGACCTATTTAAATGTTGAATATACAATCTTATCAGAGAACTTGAACTATATTTTAACCATTTTCGACTTGTCTATGTGCTTGTGTGGAAGAAACAATCCATTCAGACAGACTAATAAGCTGGAGAAACAGGGGAGTAGGGAAATATTGCTATAACAGTTGCTGTATCATTTGAAAGCAACAGCAGTGAAGCCAATATCAAAAAATAGGAGTTACTAGTAGTTATTTGATTAAGTGCAGAACATATGGTTGCTTAGGAAGAGCAATACAGTTTTGCTCTTTTAGGAAAGCACTTTTTGAGGTTTGTTGAATCTTACAAGGAGGCCCCCTCAATCGGTAGAAATTAATTTTGGTGACATGCTGTGCTGTCATGATGATGGTGGTCATGTAGATGTAATTATGGTGGATTTTATTCCCTTCTGGATTTTTTTTGTCTATAGTTTCACTGTCTTGACTACACAACTGTTAATGGTATGCTGAGCAGTGATATTGTCATATACTTGCCTTCATATAAATTCATGTATTTATGCCCAAAAATTCTCTTTTATTGCTTCGCTGTATGTAGATTGGACAAGGTACATATAGCAGCGTCTATCGTGCTCGTAATGTTGAAACCAGTAGGATGGTTGCCCTGAAGAAGGTGCGGTTTGAAAATTTCCAACCAGAGAGTGTCAGGTTTATGGCCCGAGAAATAACAATTCTACGCCGGCTTGACCATCCAAATATTATGAAACTGGAAGGGATAATTACTTCACGAGTATCATGCAGCATATACCTTGTTTTTGAGTACATGGAACATGATCTCACCGGATTATTATCATGCCCTGACATCAAATTCAGTGATGCACAGGTGGTAACATTAACTCTGGTGCTTCTTTTTGTTCTAAAATGTTAAATTGACCCTTTTTCTGTTGTATAGATTAAGTGTTATATGAAGCAGCTATTGCGCGGAATTGAGCACTGTCACTCAAGAGGAGTAATGCATCGAGATGTAAAAGCATCCAATATTTTGGTGAACAATGAAGGCATTTTGAAGATAGCAGATTTTGGTCTGGCTAATTTCCTTAGTGTAAGGAACAAGCAACCATTGACCAGTTGTGTAGTAACTTTATGGTATCGGCCTCCTGAACTTTTGTTGGGGTCAACAAATTATGGGGTATCTGTGGATTTGTGGAGTGTGGGCTGTGTATTTGCTGAACTTTTCATTGGAAGGCCTATACTCAAAGGGAGAACAGAGGTTTGCACCTTCTCAAAATTGACTACTTCCTTTCCTTCTTTCATTTTTGTTACTATGGCTGGGCTACCACTGGGCTGGCCTTCCATTTCCGAGATCCCTCCCTACACAGACAAAGGTGGGATTCAATCCTAGGCAAGGATCAAAGTTTCATTTTGGTGCATAGTTTTTATCAGGTGGGACTCAACAATGTTTGGAATTGAAATTTCAAAATTCGATTACACATTCGTTTCGGTTTCCATGGAAACCAGAAATGTTGCAGTTGTCTTGATGGAAAAGAAATGAAATTTTTATCCTTGATTCCAGGTCTTTTGAACAACTACCAAGAGACTTTCCTAGCTAGGCTAGCTGACACCTTCAAAAAATTTGGACCATTTCTCAAATTGTGCATGGCTTATTTTGCACCGATGCCCATATTCCTTGTATCATTGTTGTATTATTTGATATCTCCGAAAGTACACTATTTCCAATTGGTGATTCATATTTGTTTTTCAATAGCTCTTAAGAAGGTACACATTGGAATTTCTTTCGAAATATTGATAAAACACCCCGTGGATTCTAGGGAAATATTTATTGAGCAAAGGAGAATATAGACGAAGAAAACACTATTTATTTTATCTACCGAAGGCAAAATAGTCCTTATAAGCATAAGAATAAGAACATTATACATTGTAACATGTATACGTATATCTACATTTGTATGTATATATATGGTTGTTGTTGGCAGCCTTCTCTCTCTTTATCCTTTTTTGAGGAAGGGGTTAATTGGGGTGCGCATTGATTGTAATAATTTTGTGTAATTTTGGCTTAACTCTCTGCCCCTTGAAATGTGTCTGTGGTCCATTTAAGAGGGGATTCATGAAGTAACAACTAAACTATTTCTGTTTTTGAAGAATGTTGCTTCCTGCATAACCATAAATATCAAGCTTTCAGTCTATTGAGCTCCATGATATTGGGATTTCAAGACAAACTACAGCATGAGCGAATTATGTATATTGTAATAGGTTTTTTTTTTAAATCATGTATTCACACAGACTAATATAAATTACTCATTGTTTGTAGTGGGACGTGCATGTGTACTACAAATGACACAATTACTTAATTCATTGTCTTGTTTTTGCTATCAACTTTTTTTTTCTCGTCCGAAGTGATGAGCATTTTTTCACATATGCAGGTTGAACAGTTGCACAAAATCTTCAAGCTTTGTGGAACTCCACCTGATGAGTACTGGAAAAAGTCTAAGCTTCCTCTTGCAACAATGTTCAAACCCCAGCATCCTTATGAAAGTACTCTTCGAGAGAGGTGTAAAGAATTCCCAAAAACTGCAGTGAACCTAATAGAAACTTTTCTTTCCATAGAACCTGACAAGCGCGGGACTGCATCATCTGCCCTTGATTCTGAGGTAAATTTACTTTTGCACTTTGTGGTAGACAGCTTACTTCGCTAAAATTGTTTCTTAACTGATGCCTCTTTTTTTCCTTATGTTGGACTTAATTTATGCCACCCTGAATGTTCACCTATTTCATCATGCCACTTGATTATGAATGTTCTACAAATATTGCATTTTTCTTTATGGTTAGCTTTCTAATTGGATGATGTGTGATACCTTTCTCAGTATTTCAACACAAAGCCTTATGCATGTGATCCTTCAAGCTTGCCAAAGTACCCACCTAATAGAGAGATTGATGCAAAGTTCCGCGAGGAAGCACGGAGGTGAGACATCTTAATCCATATTGTTCTTGTAAAGGCAGTGGTGCATTTAGCTATAAGGGGCTGCCAGGTTTCTGCACAGCATTCCTACACCCTTGCACAAGCTATTTCAGTGGTTCAGGTATCTAGTCCGAAGTTGAACTTTGAGGTTGGACCTGTTTATGGATCTTAGGACCTTTTGTTAGTCCTTATCTGACTTATTGCCATGCCCGTACCTTTATCTGATTCAACTCAGGAATCGAGTGTTTGGAATCAAGCTTTGAGAATAGAAACTGTCCTGCTTGTAATACAGGATGGGTAAAATTGTGTCAAAAAGAATCAAGAAATCATTTGAAATATCTTAGTTTTAAAGATATGACCTATGCTACTTTTCATAATGGGAGGATAGATTATTTCACAGATGAATTTTGATATTTATTGCATCTAAGATTCAAATGAAGACATCACTGAAATTCCAGGAAAAAAGGTGGCACTACAGTCCGAGCATCTGGAGGTTCTAGAAGAGTACATAAACCTTTGCAAGAATCAAGCACTTCCGGCAAAGTGGCACCCACAGAGGTCTCTCTCCCTCCCATTTTTTCTCAATGTCTTCCTATCTCCGCCAACTTCTTTATCAACAGTTAATGGAATAAAGCTTGTTCCTACTGATTTGACTATTTTAATTATGTAGGAAGGGGAGGCCAATATTCAGGTTGCTCGTAGAAGTAAAGGTGGTAATGCACATTATCATAAGGGAAAAGGAGCCACCGAATCTAGGGGATCAGTGAAAACATCATACGATACAGTGTCAGAGACTTCTCAAGGGACAGAAATATCTCAAGTGGATAGCGTACGCTCGGTCCCTGTGCAAATTACGCCATCAAGTGGCTTTGCATGGGCAAAAAGGCGGAAACAGGATGCTGCATCGACAAGATTACACAGTCTGACCACTTTAAGGCGTCAGAATTTGAGTGCATTAGACCCATCCAGTTTATTGTATGCACAGGATGCTTTGGAATCGCAAGGGCAAGAAAATGAAGTTTATTCCAGCAGGATCCACATCGGTTCGAGAGGCAATGATGAGATTGCAAAACGTGCAATACGAAGGCTACAAAGTCATCCTAATCGACCAGAGTCTTTCGATTCCTCAGATTTTTACGAGTCTCAAGAACTATCAGTAGTAAGTTATATTCTTTTAACTGTTTCACAAATACTCTGGTAGGACTCAAATTGAAGCACTTATCTTTCCTTTCGTTTTTCCTTTAATGCAACAACTCAGCAAATCATTCAGGGATCTTCTTTACATTTAGTTATTGAGACCCATTTTCCAAATCACATGTATCAGGACTATAATGATGAAGGTGGAAGTGTTCCATTCTCCGGACCATTGTTATTACAACCACGTAGAACTGATGGAAGACAAAAAGGTCAAACACGCCAAGCTGCTCGCAGATCTCGTTTTTATGGAGGTGCACAAATTTCTTTCTAAAGTTCTGTCAATTTTTTGCCAACGCAGTTTTTGTTTTTGTTTTTTTTTTTTAATGGAAAGTATGCCAATGAAGGCATTCGTGTTTTTTTTTCCTTTTCTTTATCCCCCTTCCCTATTTGCAACATAATCGAACTAGTTCCCTACTTTACATGCTCATAATATATTTATGGATTTTTGAAATGGGGTAATATGCAGCAATAGAAGTTAATAACTGTGGTTGTTTCTGCAGACTAGTGATGCAGAGGAACTGAGAGTGCTAGATTCTCCAAACCTCTTCAGACAGGCAAGGTTGGAGAGGCTTTGTGGCTGAACCTTTTATGGCCATCTTAATGTCCTCCAGACTCCTAGGGGGCTCAAACTGTTGCTTCTTGCTGAGATATCTTGGTCTATTCATTGTCAAGTTTTAGCTCTGTGAATGTTGGATTGATCATGTACATGTAGCAAAAGTGGGCCTTTTCAGATGTAGCAAAGAACAACTCATCCGAAGTGCTCTTAAAAAAAAAAAAAAAAGTGCCCTTATGGATCGATTTTATTTTTTGGTATGGTGTCCAAAGTGCCTTTGTTCCATATTAAAAAAATGCTTGGAATATACAATTCTTTGTAATTAAATGTTCTTTTTTTTTCTTAAAATAATAAGTTTTGCTTTTCGTTTCTTCTCCTCTAGTTATGACCATATTTTGAGCTAGTCATTATATAACTTTCTGTTATTCCAAAAGGGTAAGTGCGTCTTGACAATGGAATAGCTTGGATAGTTTGGAAATTAAGTGCATGCATGCACAAACTTGTACACGGTGAATTAAGGAACCAAACGTGGTAGGAAGAAAAATAATTCCTGCAAGTAGGAGGGTCAAATGAACAATCTACTCGGGCACTGCTCGACTAGATTGGGTTCGTAGGATGAACGAGCCAAATTTGAACACGTTTTTTGAGCTCGTAAATTTTTTAACTCAATTTGATCTCGATTTGATAAACCAATTAAAAAACAGCAGTTATGTCAAAAGCTCAAGTTATTCAATATAGGCTCAAAATCAACTCAATAGAAGCTTGCTTAATATTGGATAGTACAAGATTGAATGGTAAGATTAACAAATCAAATTTGAACCTTAATGCTATTCTGAAACTGGGGAGAGATGTCTTCCTCAAAATTCTCAAAGTTTGAAATATAGTACAAGGCTCAAACCCTCTCCATCGCTATCACCAAGGAACATTGGAGCAGGATAAGTAGGCAACTGCCATGAGACAACCAAACAATGAGATAAACACTGCATAAATATGAACAGAAGCCACTACTTTCATAAGAAATGATAAAGTTGCATGTTGGTATTCCATCTTAACAGCCTACGATCCACATGACAACTAGTAAATGTAATGAGAAAATAATGAAAAAAAAAAAAAAGAAGAATTGGCTAAAAATACCTGAATGTTAACAATGAGGAGTGGAGGCACTTTCCCATCTGCCTTTACAGAAGGAAGCTCAAGGTGTTCGGCAATGTGATTAACTTTTCTCGGGCACACAAATAAGTCAACACCTATTGGAGTATAAGGACAGCAATTTGGAGCAGGAAATTTCTTCTTATCTCTGCATATTGAATCCTCAGGCAATTGGAGATACTTTAGCAAACATATATATAACTAATTATTGCAGACATCTGCACATCTAGTCAATCATCAATAGAAGGAAGTTAACAGAATACATAAAATAGTTATCACCCCGAAGCTTAAATCTTGAGGGTTCAATCTCAGACCAACTAATGGGAGTGGGCTTCCCTTTGGTACAGCATGGAATTATGAGTCCTGCTCTTGGGCGGTAATAGAATTTTTTCGATGTACCTACACAAACAAGGATATGTTTATTGCTGTATGATTGTTAGTTTTACATGAAAGTAACCATGTTCACACACACAAATACAAGCAAAATACTGAACTGCCTTCTCTTTATCATGATATGAGGTAAAACAGCAATCTTCAGATTTCTTGCCAATAAATACCACAAAGAAATGAATTCATGATATACTTACAGAATTCATTGGTTTCTTCTCCATCTACCGATTTTCTCACTAAAGAAAGCCTGATAACTGCTGATTTCTTTCTTTGAGATTGGGGACCTAAACTTGAAGCATTAATAATCTTGTCATTGAAACTTACAGAAGGAAACAACCGAGGTAAGCCAGTTTTCTCAATGTTCTCTTGAGTTTTCTCTTCAGAATCATGTCCATCCCCTTTTACAGCATTGAAGCTTCTATAAGAACTGTCCAACTTTTTGTTTCTCTTGGAGAAATACTCTTCACCCCTTCCCAAGCATGAAAGCTCATAGCTGTGCTTACTCATGAAAGCAAATCCATTTGGTTCCTTGAATCCATATTTGTTCAGGATCTTCTCTGTTTTTCCACTATCTATTTTCAAATATCTTTCATGGTATTCTTTGTACTTACACTTGCTATCCACAAAGCATGATGAAGTTTCATACTGAAGCACTTGTCCACTTGAAACATTCGGAAAAAAGTCTGCAGAGCAAAATAAGAGTGCATATATAAATTCAGATGAATTAGTAGTAGAGATGTAGTATCAGAACCAGAAATTATTGATGCCCTACTTTTAAAGCTCCATAAAGGAGCATACATCCATTCTAAAACTGAAAAGGACAATGATCATTACCTCCATGCACACTGCTGAACTCATCATCTGAGTCAGACTCCAAAATGCTGTGTGTGTCAAACCATTCCTCTTGGCAAATTACTGCAAACACACATTTTTTTGTGTCATTGTCAAATTGTTAAGGTAAAACTTTCACGTGGTATTTGTAGTTCAAAACTTTACTAAGATAACGACAAGATTTCTTTAGTAAACCCCACTACTGGGGAAGGGGGAAGGAGGAGAGGGGTAAGCTAATTCACAGGCTTGAGCATCAACATGACCAGCAAAAAAAAAAAAATGAACATGACACAAGATAATAGATATAAGATAAACCTGTGAGAGTATAGGATCCTTTTCTTTCACCACAAAAATCTAATCTAGACTCCTAGAGAACATATTCCAACATCACAAAGAAATGAAACCAAAATTTATAAACATTAGAAGACAATAATCATGGATCAAACTAAAGACAAGCCAATAAAGACTAAAAAACCCCAAGGTTCACAGACATTAAGGCATATTCCAGTCCAAGAAATGCTGTTTCTGTACAGGCAAGAGCTTATTCAAATTGTAACCCCAACCTACTCGGACAATCCATTTCGAAAAAATGAAAATAACAAAACCATCCATGATGCAAAAATTTTGGGTGATTGAGAAGTAATTGTCTAAATTATAGCATGTAGTTGACAAATAATTGCCTAAAGTTGACTTAAGTCGGATTTATACCTGTGCAGTAACAAAGTGAGAATATCCTTGCATATGTTGGGAAATTGGACAAGCAATGTACTAATTTGGACAAACATTAGATGGCAGAAGGGCATGAATTTAACATATACTGTTTAAAACTTTGAGAAACTTAGGAGTGACTGTAATCGAAGTATATTGCACGCTGTGTTTGTGCTTATGAAGTTGCTACACATTCCCACCAGGACAATATCCATATTTCCTTTGAACAACCTTAATAAAGCGGTTATCATGATAATCCAACCAGGTATAATCCTCATATTGCTCTTAGGCAAACTATTTCTTCAAGATGAACTTTGAAAGGGAAACAAGAGTATACCATTAGCATCAATTTGACTAGCGTGCCATTGCACCTGAGTGAGATGGAATGTCGAATTGGAAACCTCAGATCTTCTGCAGGTGGTGGTTGTATGAACAAACTCACTAACAGCAAAATCCGCCATACGAGTACCTGCGTCACTATTCCTTTTCCTGGTTCCATCAGGCATAGAATGGGAAAGCTTTCCTTGGTATTTTCTTGACCTGTGACGGTGCTTCCTCCTTGATTTAATTGCTTTAGATGGTGTTGATACACTGGCACCCATTATACTTGCTTAGTTTTTACAAATCTTGACAGCAACAATTATTGTCTTCTTCCAAGATGCCAACCTCGTACTTATGCACCCTGAGAAAATGAGGTACCTGACACTTATCAGAATGTATCCAATAAATTTAAAATAATAGCAATCCCTCCATTTCTCCCGGCAGTTTCAGTTTACCAAGCTAAGATGTTAACTCAATCAAGCGACCATAAGAGACCATAATATGATCTGTGGCAACAATTTCTCACCGAGTTGAGAAGATTTGGACTTAAAGCATCAGTAATAGTTTAACCTAAGAAGGAGACACACCTTTGTTGGCCACATGTCTAGAAATTGCGTATTTTGTACTTGTTCGGAATGCCAATGGCCAAAACATGACTACCCTATATGGCTCTTTATTGAAAGAGTCAATGCTTTATAGAACAAAAGCCCATAAACATTTATAAAAATTGGATGTGAAACTATTCTAAATGCAAACTTCATTTCAAAATGGTGAATAAGCATATATCTATGTGGAGCAGATTTATACACGGCATTACTTCTCTGTTCTACTTCATTAGCATCTCCTATTAGTATGCTTCTGGGGCTTAGTCAGATGAACAACTAGTTATATCATTCATGATATTGGAGAAGAGGCTGGATTATTATAAAGTAAGACCTAAACATTCAGGTCCGTAGCCCCCCAAAACTAATATAAAGTCAGATCTCCAAAAGAAGTACTGACTACTGACTATGGCACTTTTTGTGTAAAGCGGACTATAGCATTTAGGAGTACTTCAAGCATCGTAAATGATGCAGGAAGATTTCATTTGGCTATCCCACGGAATCAATTGACTCTGTTTTTCATATCACCTGAAGACCCTCATTCGAGTAAAACGATTCATTGCCAGGAAAGATGACAATGATTGAATCATATTCCTCTAAATTAATGAATACAGAAGCCCCCATTTGTTTAATAAGCAGTTTGGTACAATGTAAAAAGCCACATAAAACTCAGTTAATTTGTTTTCTCCCATGAGACATCCAAACACATCAAACTACCTTCTAAAAATCTTTTGGTTGAAGAAATGTATGATTTTAAAAGCTCTTGCACCATATAAATATCCAATGGATGGATCTGCCCGACTCCTCGTGAACATTCTAGGACCTTAAAAAGTTGAAAATTCACAAACAAGCTTAACATGGCTACATAGATGGGTATATGTGTGTGTGAGAGATCACTTTTGTGCAGCCACATACTACCCATCAAAGCAGGAATTTGATTAATGATTAGTAATACATAGAAGCAAGCACATACTACATGAAACTGGAATTCAAACTACAGCCTTCAGGCTCCAAAACAATAAATGGTGTTGATCCTGGGCATATATATATGTCCCTCTGAAACGCAACACAACAATGATGTATATTCTACCCAAAGTTGCAGCCACTGTGTCTAAACAAATAAAACACCAACACCTCATATCAAGTCTATGTTTTTGCTTTTTCATGATGGGGGATTCATAGCGAAAAATAAGCCTAAGAGGAAAGTAGAAGGGATAGAAACTCAATGCATGAAATCCCTAAGGAGTCAACCTATTTAGGAGAAGAGTCATCATCTGGAAATACTACTCACAATCCTAGCACCAACCCGGTCGAGTCTCTTAACCATCGCCCAAGCCTTCAAATTCCCCCCTTCCATAAACGCTTCCACCATTCTCTCCCCAATCACCTTCCCTTTCTCTTCATCATCAGTCACAGCCACGGCTGTTGGCCCAGCACCACTGATCGTACACCCAAACGCACCGGCCTCAATGGCCGCCTTCTTCACCCCTTCCATTCCCGGTATCAATGCCGCTCTCTTTGGCTCCACTATCTTATCGGACGATAATGCCTTGCCTAAACCCTTCAAGTCACCTTGCAACACAGATGCCACCAACGCCCCTGCCTGACTGCAGTTCCACACGTGGTGCGACATAGTTATCTCTGCTGGCAACGCCGCTCTCATTTTCTTCGTCGGAGCTTCGAACTCAGGATTCACCAATACGAAAAACAATTTTTTTTCCTCCGGAAACTTCAATTGCATCAATTCCAAAGGATCATAGCTTCGAATCAACACGAAACCTCCCATGATCGCCGGTGCCACGTTATCGGCATGGTACCCTGAAACTTTCGATTCCGATTCGAGCCCGGCAATCACAAGATCGGATACAGGTAGTTTCCCCCCGAAAATCTCATTCACTGCCACGGCAGCAGCGGCGGCACTGGCGGCGCTGGATCCGAGTCCGCTGCCCAAAGGCAAGCCCTTTTCGAGGGAAAGGGAAAGACCGACCGATCGGATGTTGAGCATCTTCATGGTGGAGATGGCGGCGATGCCAGCGCAATTCCAGAGAGGGTTTTTGCTGAGTTTAGTGGCAGAATTACCGGCGCCTGTGATTTCAGAGATGGAGATCTCGCCGGGATGGACTTGGGGATCGACTCGGAGAGAGACGAAGTCACCGATGCCATCGACGGCGCATCCCAGGAAATCGAAGCCTGGGCCGAGGTTGGCGATGGTGGCCGGAGCGAAGGCCTTGACGGAGGTGAAAACCGGTTCAGGTTCGGTGGCTAGGGTTTGAAAAGAAGGGGGTGAGAGGTTGCATCTGAAGGTAGAGAGAGAAAGGTGGTTGGGTTTTGGTGAAGAAGAGTGTGAATAAGGGATGATCTTGAAAGGAGACTGGTAGCATGTGGCGGCCATCGAAAGGAGCAGAATATGTGGGTGAGTGTGTGTCTGAGTAGTGGAAGGCGCTTGTGAATAGTGGTTCCCGGTGATAGTAGGCGGTGGATATTGGTGAAAGGCCGCGGATGAAGGGGATGGACGGAGGTCGGTGGCTGCCTGATTTGAAAGAGGAGGCTGGTGGGATTTCTTTCTAGAGAGAAGAAAAAAAGGGGTTAATTTTTGGGTTAATCTTAAATTTTACCCTAAAAGATCGTTTGAGTTTTAATTTGTACCCTTAAAGATAAAAAATTTTAATTTATACCCTCAAAAATAAAAATTTGTATCAATTCGCACGTTAACCGCCGCCGTCTAAAATTAAATGAATAAATTGCACCTAAATCCCCTTATACTTCTCATTTAATCACCCAAATCTCTCATATATGAAATATTACACCTACATCCCTTGAGAATCAAAATATGAGTAAAAATGTTTCCCTAATTTGGTATTTAAATAATTCTATTTAACTGATGTATTGCATTGGATATAAAGAACATTATATAAATTTCAGCATTATATTGAGCATTCAAATGGTAGCTTAATTTTAAACTTTATAGTATAACAGAACCACAAAATAAAGGGTAGTATGAAATTATAATTTTTTATTAGGATGAAATCATATTTTTTAACGGTTATATTAACAGATATCGTCGACAAAGAATTATGTGTTACATGTGCATAAAAGTCAAGAGGTGTAGGAGGAATATTTTAATTGTCAGGGGGTCCAAATGATTTAGTGACAAGCATGAGGAAATTTCAGATGCGCATTAATATAAATTTCTACCTTTGAAGGTATAAATTTTTTAATCTTTATTTATACTACATCGGATAACCTTTGGGTGTGTGTGTGAGTTTATAAGGCTTCCTCTCACTTCTACTTTAAGTACAAGTGTTGGGTTGTCCTGTGTTAGTCTCAAAAAAAAAAAAAGGTATAAATTAAATTTTTTAATCTTTGAAAGTAGAAATTAATATTCGAACTATCTTTCTTAGTACAATTTACACTTAACCCTTAAACTTTTTAAGTGTGTTAACTTCAACGAAGGTAAGGTCCGGAAAAATTCGGTTGTATAAATCTCATGAGTTTAGCATCTCAGGACCTTATTTTTTTTTCTTATATCTAAATTTAATTTTGAATAAAAATAATCTAAAATATTTTTTTATAATGTTAGAAACTCAAATTAAGATAGACTATTTTTTTTGACTCCAATTATGTGAAAAGCTCAAGCTGTTCTATATAGGCTCAAAATCAGCTCAATAGAGGCTTGCTCAAGATAGCACAAGCTTGAATGGTAAGATTAACAAGTCAAATTTGAAATTTATTCAAGGTTCATTTAAATTTCAAATAATTTCACATGAGGATGTAAAAGTAAAATATGCATTTATACTTCTTCCACTTTTCAACTTTGTCATCCATACAAAGCATAAAAAATACATGAGTCTTACTTTCCATTTCTTTTATAGCAAAATAAAAATTACTATACATGATACACATAAATACAAGAACATTTTTGTTGACAACATTATTGGGTCAACATGAAAGGAAATTTTACTAATGCCATGTTGGAAAAATAGTTCTTTCTTCCTTTCATAAAGCTATGAGATGTGTACATGGCTATATGGATTCTCCTCACGCAGATGTCAACAACAGCAAATGCCAGGCACTGGATTCCGCCGTCGTCGGAATCAGTCATCAGGAAGAGCCACAATTGTTGGTATTTGGCCATGATTAACAAAGTCAATCTTGTTCAGCCTCACGCAGCAAAGCACTTTCTCTGGCAGTTCTTCAGGCTTCTGTGCCTGATTTTTGATAAACAACAGTGTAAGAAGACTTGGGTGGGGAACAATGCAAAAAATTCATATGTGATGTAGATGTAACTAGATTTTGTCAAGTAATATCTTAGAAGTGGTACCTGAATTGTTAAACCGAAATCCAGTATTCCAGCTTTCAGACGCTCCCGGAATGCTTCCAATCCCTTTCTTGCTATGTAGCTGAACCGATGAATGTCAAGGTCAATCTCAAAGTAATTGGGGCCCTGGATTAGACATGGAAGGAGGTATCAGAACAGTATTTATCAGACAGACAAGCAAGATGGTAGCAAACCACTCTATTGTGTTACAGTCCTGTAAATTTTGGATCGATTGACTGAATTTCAGGCAATCATTTTGCCAAGAAACAAACCTTCGCTAAGAAACAGTGAGAATCTCTGGCTACCACCATCTGTTAAACAAACTGGGAGACCATATGATTGCATGCATAACAGTGCAATTACGTATTTTCCTTGATGGGAAGATGGCTTATTCAATAATCCGTGCATAAGGGTAAGAAAATTCGGATGACCTAGTGCGAATGCGTTTAAGCCATGGTGCAAAAAAAATAAATAATGGATGCACTTCAAGTGCATATCACTCTACTCGGTTCTATCATCAATTTTATGTTGTCCATAGCAAGGTAAGCAAGCACTAGGCATAATATTTTACCTGATAAAAATTGTGTTGAGGGCGCGAAAGGACAGGTTTGTCGTTATAAGCATGCAAAAGCTTTCTTTCAGCCGAACTCAATACAAAATCATCCGGATTATCCACCCCAACCATTAACTTTAGCCTTTCTCTGAAAGGAACTGTGGACTCTTTCGTGAATCCTTTAACCTTTTCCATATCATCCTCTATCAATCTCTGTACCACAAAAGTTTTCAACCACTGAAACACTATATACCAACTGGGAAGTGATCAATGCATGAATAAATGGAACAACTCTACAGTGGATAGATTAAGTGGGAAACAAAACAATATATAGGCAACTGTATCTCAAATTTCCAATTTAGATTTCCCAAAACTATATAAGTTCATCTCATTTGACATTTAAAAAGGCATTCTACTAGTTAAATATAGCAAATACTACAGTTCCTATCCTACAGGAGGAAATAGCAGATAAGCTACCACATGTCGAGATAAAAGGGCATGTGGCATTATACTACAGAGGGGAAAAACACGACCCTTGTACCAGGAATAGGTAACTGCCATGCCTGTCTTACTACATCAGAAATATAATTACAACATAGATTGCAAAACCCTGGCCTACAGGATTCATGGGGTATAGAAGATGCACCAAAATTATAGAATTGCACAATCACATAAATCTTAATCTGCCATGTGCAGGAGCCATGGACCTTTGATTATGCATGTCCTCACAATTAGAGACAACCCTAAATCAGGAAGCTGGTTGCCTTAACTGTAATTTCAATAATATTTCTAATATCTGTTGCACTAACTTAACTCAGTTAACCACATTAGTCAGTTCGGCATAGGAAGTCACTCTAAACTGGTGTTAGACCAAAATACTGGCAGCACCCTTTGTGCAAGAGAAAACAGTGGGATGCTCTTTCTGAAGGAAACACAAAAGCACTTAGTAGCATGTCATAAGATGACATCCATTTCACATGGGAATTAGGCGCTCCACAATTTGTCCAAAACTGAAAGATGATCTGCCAGGATCATTGAACTACACAAAGAAGTGCGAGATTCATAAGGACTGAGGTAGAGCACTCTGTTGTGACAAGGCACCCAAGTGGATGCAAAAGGGATTTAAACCCAAATCTGATGCACACTAGCTTGAGGGAAGTTTATCATTGACTATGGCATGGTAAGCAAAGTCAAATGCCCTAACGCAGTATGATCTAAAAATCCCAGCTTGCAGAAATGCACGAGTTCACCATGAAATCAGATCTCTTCTACTCCCATTCAGGTATTGTCAAGGTAAGGTCAAGTGCATGTGGCCAGGTGAATCATGTTTCTTTTCTCCACAATGATCCTTGAATTCTTGCTCTTACTGCTGGATTAAATCATCGTATGGCTCCTCCAATCTCAACCCAAAAGAAATTGAAACCTGTAAACTGTATTATTGTTCTCACATCTGATCATAATTTTTATCTATATATAAATGGGCTTGATTAACACTAAAACTAACTGGAAAGCCCTTCATTACAGCTAGAACAAACTTCCATGCCCTTTAATTCTCACAATGATATTTTTAAGACTCGAGTTACAAAATGGAAAAGAGACCACCAATCCTAAATCCATCATCATCGTTGCCCAAGCAACGCTACAAGCCTACAACTTGTGTAGAACAACAGAGAAGAGCCTAAAGGACCAATGAGATACATGCCTATCAAGCAAACGCGGCATATGGCACCCTGCAAAAACTAATCAACATGAATGCTTTTAATATTACCACAGAAACAACTATTTGTCGTTGGAGACAATAATTTAAAAAATGTACCTTAATGCTATTCTGAAACTGGGGAGAGATGTCTTCCTCAAAATTCTCAGAAAGTTTGAAATATAGTACAAGGCTCAAACCCTCTCCATCGCTATCACCAAGGAACATTGGAGCAGGATAAGTAGGCAACTGCCATGACACAACCAAACAATGAGATAAACACAACATAAATATGAACAGAAGCCACTACTTTCATAAGAAATGATAAAGTTGCATGTTGGTATTCCATCTTGACAGCCTACAATCCACATGACAACTAGTAAATGTAATGATAAAATATTGAAAAAAAAAAGAAGAATTGGCTAAAAATACCTGAATGTTGACAATGAGGAGTGGAGGCACTTTCCCATCTGCTTTTACAGAAGGAAGCTCAAGGTGTTCAGCAATGTGATTAACTTTTCTCGGGCACACAAATAAGTCAACACCTATCGGAGTATAAGGACAGCAATTTGGAGCAGGGAGTTTCTTCTTATCTCTGCATATTGAATCCTCAGGCAATTAGAGATACTTTAGCAAACATATATATAAATAATTATTGCAGACATCTGCATATCTAGTCAATCATCAATAGAAGGAAGTTAACAGAATACTTAAAATAGTTATCGCCCCGAAGCTTAAAGCTTGAGGGTTCAATCTCAGACCAACTAATGGGAGTGGGCTTCTCTTTGGTACAGCATGGAATTATGAGTCCTGCTCTTGGGCGGTAATAGAATTTTTTCGATGTACCTACACAAACAAGGATATGTTTATTGCTGTATAATTGTTAGTTTTACATGAAAGTAACCATGTTCACATACACAAATACAAGCAAAATACTGAACTGCCTTCTCTTTATCATGATGTGACGTAGAACAGCAATCTTCAGATTTCTTGCCAATAAATACCACAAAGAAATGAATACATGATATACTTACAGAATTCATTGGTTTCTTCTCCATCTACCGATTTTCTCACTAAAGAAAGCCTGATAACTGCTGATTTCTTTCTTTGAGATTGGGGGCCTAAACTTGAAGCATTAATAATCTTGTCATTGAAACTTACAGAAGGAAACAACCGAGGTAAGCCAGTTTTCTCAATGTTCTCTTGAGTTTTCTCTTCAGAATCATGTCCATCCCCTTTTACAGCATTGAAGCTTCCATAAGAACGGTCCAACTTTTTGTTTCTCTTGGAGAAATACTCTTCATCCCTTCCCAAGCATGAAAGCTCATAGCCCTGCTTACTCATGAGTGCAAATCCATTTGGTTCCTTGAATCCATCTTTGTTCACAATCTTCTCTGTTTTTCCACTATCTATTTTCAAATATCTTTCATGGTATTCTTTGTACTTACACTTGCTATCCACAAAGCATGATGAAGTTTCATACTGAAGCACTTGTCCACTTGAAACGTTCGGAAAAAAGTCTGCAGAGCAAAATAAGAGTGCATATATAAATTCAGATGAATAAGTAGTAGAGATGTAGTATCAGAACCCCAAATTATTGATGCACTACTTTTAAAGCTCCATAAAGAAGCATACATCCATTCTAAAACTGAAAAGAACAATGATCATTACCCCCATGCACACTGCTGAACTCATCATCTGAGTCAGACTCCAAAATGCTGAGTGTGTCAAACCATGATTCCTCTTGGCAAATTACTGCAAACACAAATTTTTTTGTGTCATTGTCAAGTTGTTAAGGTAAAAATTTCACGTGGTATTTGTAGTTCAAAACTTTACTAAGATAACGACAAGATTTCTTTAGTAATCCCCACTACTGGGGAAGGGGGAAGGAGGAGAGGGGTAAGCTAATTCATAGGCTTGAGCAATCAACATGACCAGCAAAAGAAAAAATGAACATGACACAAGATAATAGAGATAAGATAAACCTGTGAGAGTATAGGATCCTTTTCTTTCACCACAAAAATCTAATCTAGAGAACATATTCCAACATCACAAAGAAATGAAACCAAAATTTATAAACATTAGAAGACAATAATCATGGATCAAACTAAAGACAAGCTAATAAAGACTAAAAAATCCCAAGGTTCACAGATATTCAGGCATATTCCAGTCCAAGAAATGCTGTTTCTGTACAGGCAAGAGCTTATTCAAATTGTCACCCCAACCTACTCGGACAATCCATTTCGAAAAATGAAAAAAACAAAACCATCCATGATGCAAAAATTTTGGGTTATTGAGAAGTAATTATCTAAATTATAGCATGTAGTTGACAAATAATTGCCTAAAGTTGACTTAAGTCGGATTTATACCCGTGCAGTAACAAAGTGAGAATATCCTTGCATACATTGGGAAATTGGACAAGCAATGTACTAATTTGGACAAACATTAGATGGCAGAAGGGCATGAATTTAACATATACTGTTTAAAACTTTGAGAAACTTAGGAGTGACTGTAATCGAAGTATATTGCACGCTGTGTTTGTGCTTATGAAGTTGCTCCACATTCCCACCAGGACAATATCCATATTTCCTTTGAACAACCTTAATAAAGCGGTTATCATGATAATCCAACCAGGTATAATCCTCATATTGCTCTTAGGCAAACTATTTCTTCAAGATGAACTTTGAAAGGGAAACAAGAGTATACCATTAGCATCAATTTGACTATGGTGCCATTGCACCTGAGTGAGAAGGAATGTCGAATTGGAAACCTCAGATCTTCTGCAGGTGGTGGTTGTATGAACAAACTCACTAACAGCAAAATCCGTCATACGAGCACCTGCGTCACTATTCCTTTTCCTGGTTCCATCAGGCATAGAATGGGAAAGCTTTCCTTGGTATTTTCTTGGCCTGTGACGGTGCTTCCTCCTTGATTTAATTCCATTAGATGGTGTTGATACACAGGCACCCATTATACTTGTTTAGTTTTTACAAATCTTGACAGCAACAATTATTGTCTTCTTCCAAGATGCCAACCTCGTACTTATGCATGGTGAGAAAATGAGGTACCTGACACTTAACTTATCAGAATATATCCAATAAATTTAAAATAATAGCAATCCCTCCATTTCTCCCGGCAGTTTCAGTTTACCAAGCTAAGATGTTAACTCAATCAAGCGACCATAAGAGACCATAATATGATCTGTGGCAACAATTTCTCACCGAGTTGAGAAGATTTGGACTTAAAGCATCAGTAATAGTTTAACATAAGAAGGAGACACACCTTTGTTGGCCACATGTCTAGAAATTGCGTATTTTGTACTTGTCCGGAATGCCAATGTCCAAAACATGACTACCCTATATGGCTGTTTATTGAAAGAGTCAATGCTTCATAGAACAAATGCCCATAAACGTTGATAAAAATTGGATGTGAAACTATTCTAAATGCAAACTTCATTTCAAAATGGCGAATAAGCATATGTCCATGTGGAGCAGATTTATACACGCCATTACATTCCAGTTCTGTGTTGTAGTTCATCAGCATCTCTTATGAGTATGCTTCTGGGGCTTAGTCAGATGAACAACTAGTTATATCATCAATGATATTGGAGAAGAGGCTGGATTATTATAAAGTAAGACCTAAACATTCAGGTCCATAGCCCCCCAAAACTAATATAAAGTCAGATCTCCAAAAGAAGTACTGACTACTGACTATGGCACTTTTTTGTGTAAGCGGACTATAGCATTTAGGAGTACTTCAAGCGTCATAAATGATGCAGGAAGATTTCATTTGGCTATCCTATGGAATCAATTGACTCTGTTTTTCATATCACCTGAAGACCCTCATTCGAGTAAAAGTAACCATTGCCAGGAAAGATGACAATGATTGAATCGTATTCCCCTAAATTAATGAATACAGAAGCCCCCATTTCTTTAATAAGCAGTTTGGTACAATGTAAAAAAGCCATTTAAAACTCAGTTAATTTGTTTTCTTCCATGAGACATCCAAACACACCAAACTACCTTCTAAAAATCTTTTGGTTGTAGAAATGTATGATTTTAAAAGCTCTTGCAACATATAAATATCCAATGGATGGATCTGCCCAACTGCTCGTGAACATTCTAGGACCTTAAAAAGTTGGAAATTCACAAACAAGCTTAACATGGCTACATAGATGGGTATATGTGTGTGTGTGAGAGATCACTTTTGTGGGTAAAGAAGTTTTCTCATTACAAGTTTATTAATTCAATGTGGCAATTACTACAAGAAGACTGCCATTAGTGATGTTTTACAAGACAATAAGACTGCCATTAGTGATGTTTTACAAGACAAGAAGACTGCTACACTAAATAAATGACGGCTAGTACACTGAACTACAGTCCTCCAAAAGTTCCAATGCCACTGCAGCTTAAAATAATTCTTATTGATGATATAATACAATTAAGAAAGAGTAAACCTTCCTAACTATGCATATCTCGTCTAAGTAACATGATATCTTTAGCTGACTAACATGATACCATTAAACTGAACAAGTATCAGCAAAGCATGTAATTTTTTGAAATCTCAAATAGTTGTGATCATAAAAGTTTTGTCACCTTAGTGAATTGCAGGCATCTTGGAGTACAATCATGCGTGATGAGAGCCATTATTAGGAGAAAAAGCAAGGAAGTTAGAACCTTGCCACGAAGATTTTGATTCAAAAGTCCGCATTATTGCAGATTGAAGTTCTCAAGAACACCTGCATAAAAACAACATGAATTACACATCCACAGATTGGAATTGGAGAATTCAATAATGCTTATGATTTGGAGAATGAAAAGAAATCTAGTACAAAAAGGGAAAGGAAGCTACCCATCTGGGAAGCACTATGAAATTATAAAAGATTAACTAGTTATCAATTATCATAACCCTATAATACATGCCAAAAATATCTAACATCCTCAACAGCTTCATAACGGTTTCAGAAAACAAAAACGAAGCAAAATTGAACAAGAAATTGAAAAACAGAAATGTAGACATGCCTTTTTGAAAATGTTAAAGATGTTCTTTTTTAAGTTAGTGTGTGGTGTTTGTTGGATTTTTTTTTTTTGGGGGAGGGGGGGGGGGGGGGGGGGGGGGACATGGCCATTCTCTGTTCCGTGTCATAGATCACAACAAATACCACGAGATCAGCAAAAGAAGATTAAAAGAGAGAATAGTGACAATTGGGTCCACATCTAACGAGCAAAAGAGAAGAAAACCAAAAAGGCTATCTAGAAAATAAAATAAAAGAATAACTGAATCGGATAGCACAGAAATCCAAACTGCATATCAAACAAAAGCAAATAGAACAAAGTTTCATTAAAAAATAAATAAATAGAGCAAAAATTAAATTATTATATAACAAATGTAATACAGAGAACAAAACTGGGTGAATAAACTAGTAATACGAAAAATGTATTTTAGAAAAAAATGTTATACATTGTACAAATGCGGCAATGCAGAGGGAGAGAGAGAGAGAGAGACCTGTGGGGGACTATGATCGTCTCCCTCTCTCTGAAAGATCGACGACAAAATTGAACCAGAGAGAGGGAGAGAGACGAACAGTGAGGACGGCGTCTGATCCGAATGCAATACCGAGCCTTCTCTCTTGAGTTCCTATAGATATATATCGATCATATATAGAATGACATGAGAGGAAGGACAGGGACGTCCTTGAGCTCTATCTCTGATGTTGAAATTTCTATGGCTTTTATTAGGAAATGAATTCGTGACATTTTTCTCTGATTCAGACTTCTATTTCTGTCCGCCAACGTTCGATGGACAGAGAGAGAGAGACGTTGGAAGGATTGGGATTGGTCCCGTTGCTCGCTATTTTCTTTCTCCTTCTCCGTCTGTTGTTCCACGTCATCTACGTTTGCTGGTTATTAACGGATTTTTATAGCTTCCTTCCTCCAGTTGCGGCTAAAATACCAAACGTCCCCGAAGGTTTCTTACAATTCGCAACTTGGTCACTATGGTTTGGATAAATACGTTCACATCCCCCTTTTTTTTTTTTTTTTTAGCAAAATGGTCACACCCTTGACATCCCTAAGTTAATGGCATTCAAATAACATTTTTTAATAGAAGATTATCCTTTCTATCTTATCTTAAAATATCTGGATATGCCAAAGTTGTTGATGTTAGTGGAGTCAAAAAGTGTCAATTTTACCTTTTAATCGAATAATTTCCCAATAAGAGATAAGATCGTAATTCATTCATGTGTTGTTTGGATCATTGAGACTATAAAACAAGAGACTTTGATAAGATTTTAAGTAATAGAGTCACGTGAAAACTATTTCTTATACCGGTATATGTCATTGTTATCAATGTAAATGTTTCTGTTATCTTTTAATGGCGGAGGAATGAAAATAATGTTATGGTATCAAAAATTTATGTTTTGATAATATATTAAAAAAATTAGTTTAAATTGTTAATTTTGTTTTAAGTTATTTACAGTTATTAATCTTGTGATTGGAGTAGAAAAAAGATGATATTAAAAAATAATTTTTAGATGTCATAATCAAACTCAACAAGAGTGGTTGCAGATTCACTGTAAGGGAAACATAAAGCTGATTTGTAGTTGAAGGCATGTGATACAGCAACCCGTTGCAGATATTTACTTTAGTTCGTTGAATCCATGGGAAACATAAAACCATCAAAGCTAACAAGTTTGACGATGGTCTCCATTTGATTAGATCTAAAAGAAGATTAGTTGAAATAAACGTACGTTAATTTATATATCTCTAATCAGAATAAAAAAAAACGATAATAAGAATATCGATCGAACACAATCAATTTATGCAAATACCATATAAGTTTAGGTTTTTTATTTACTTCGATACACCTCTTAGAGGATAACATTGAATGATAAATCTTTTAAAATGTGATGCGACGATGTACCTATTTTTCAATATTTTTTGGTTAGTAAATGAATATGATGAAGTGTTTTATATTCGTTCTTATAACACTTATTATTTCTGATACGCATTGTAAAATTTACGTAAATAATAAAATCTACGAAAGATAAAAGATATAAAACCTTAGTTTACGTCGTACCATCCATTCCGATGTGGTTGGATTCTGTTTAACAGTCCAAGGACTTCGAGCACATCTTTTGTTCTTTCTACTGCTTAAAGTGATTGTTACGATCACGAAGAAACGACAAAATCTCAACTACGGATATATAAGAGCCAAAACTGCTAAGGGCATTCCATCTGGCGTAAGCATCTAGATAATCTAGAATGCGACGTGACATACCCGAAAGCCCTAAGAAATGCATGGGAAAGAAGGTCAGATTCACCGGACTAAATCTCAAACTTACAATCGTTTGGACCGACAATGACTTGCAAATCTTAGAATTGAGTTCATGCTTTTGACTTGCAAGCAGATGAGAAGGAAACAATCAAGCAACTTCATGCATAGATGACTCTTTCCACTGTGCACGTCCTTGACGATCATTAGCCGAAGTTGCCGGGCCCAACCCAGGTATAAATGACTTGGCCCAATAAAGTCCTTAATTTGGCCCATAGACTTTTTTGCTCTATTAGCTTGTTTCGGCCTATGGATTCAGGGGTCAGATTCAACGTAAACACTAGGCCCAATAAGCCCAAACAAAACAAAGCAGTGCGGTGGTATTCACATAAATTGTAGTTCAATCGATAACAGGGATGAGTTGTAAAGTTAAACGTCTTGAATTTGAATCGTGACAATTTTATAGGGTCAGGTCATAAGAAATTTATCCGCTATAAATACCTTAATCCCGACGTGAATGACCTACTTTTGATTGGACCGAATAACAAATTAGTGAAGGTCCGTAGAAGCTGGTCCGAACAACCTGGTTGAACCCAAAAAAAAAAAAATAGATTGGGTTTCTTGGTTGAATAGAGGATACCTCGTACCCAATCCATATACCTCCCTTGATAAAAGCCATTCCATGCTGTTTTTATCTGATGATTTGATTTCAATGTTCCTCAGATTTATCTTAGTAATTTAGCAGCTGGTTGTACAGTTTGAGATGTTTGCTCCCACCGGGTAATTCTAGCATTGGGGGCTTTGTGAAAGTTGTTATAATACAGGAAATGAACTCAAATGGCAGAGGATCAAGAAGGTGTTCGACAAAATGCTCCACTACAATGAGCAGCCTTAGACAACCACATCTATCTTTGTCAGTTTATGTAGTACTCATAATGCCCAAAACCCTTCATGCTATGAGACCATGCTGTTGCATCTTCCATAAGTTTGTTTTCACTCAAAAAGTGTTGGCTATTTATATGCTTAACAGCCTGGTAATTTGAAAAGGTGATACCATGGACTACTCTTGCCATGGTTTAAAAAGTGAGAATTTAAGGCTCAATTTCGTGAGTGCCTAGGCTTAATGCTGTCACCTGAAACTGGACCCAACACGAATAAATAATCTTTAACAAGGTATTGTCTCAATTATTTCGGTGATGTGCATAAAATTGCCGGTCCCCCCTTTCAGAAGTCACATGAATGTCTAATCTGTATCAAGGAATCCCAATGCAGGGTTTTACAAGCAAGAGATGCCCACAATGAGAAAGAAAAATAATACACCACCCCTATCAGCAATTTTGTATGATGCAGCTTCATGAATTAATTAGTATAGCCTATCAGTCTTATCCATATCAAAATCCAAAACATTTACATACCAGAAATTTTTGTCGTGACCATGTTTGTATGAATTGTGCATGGTCATGAGGAAGTTTTGTGGTCATAAAGACATTTATAGTTGTACTTCTATAATCTCTAGTTTTGCACAACTGTTGCTACTCTCTTTCTTCACAAGCCTAATCTGATAATAATATCTACCTGCTTGATCTGTCTGAAAATTTGATTTGCAGCTCTTGAAGAATAGGCAACTTGCAATAGTGTCAAGGACAATAAGGAGTGAATACAAGTAAGCAATTAACAGCCCCTCCAAAGCCAGAGGAGGGCCAATCTTTCCCAGAAGGTGATAAACTCTTATGACTCTATAGCGGAACAAGCCTTCAATAGCAAGGATACTCAGATTGATTGGGAGTTTAACTGAGAGAGTTATCGAGCTCCTACTCCAACTCAGTAAGAGGGCCCTGCGGAGTGCCGTATACCATACACAATTTTCCATCTCTGCAATAATCAAGGCTAAATTGCAGACTACACCAGCGTTGGCAAGGATGGAGTAGAAAATTAGTCTGGCAACCAGAAGGGCAAGAGGGTTGTTTGAAGGGAACCGAGATGGTTCGAGGAAATATAGGGCAGCAAGGAAGATAGAGAAGGCAGTTGCACTGACAATGATTGTGAAGACTGAATTGCAGAGTTGAGTTACAAGTAGGGGCTTATAAATTGGTCGAAAAGAGTTGAAAGGCAATGGAAAATATGATTTATGGTATATCAAAGCTTGGATTATGAGCCCTTTTGCGATGACAAGAGATGTAAGTGCAAAAGGGAGACTGAAAATAGAGGAGAAAACTGTTTGAGAA
This sequence comes from Ilex aquifolium, assembly GCA_951799425.1. Classification (NCBI taxonomy): domain Eukaryota; kingdom Viridiplantae; phylum Streptophyta; class Magnoliopsida; order Aquifoliales; family Aquifoliaceae; genus Ilex; species Ilex aquifolium. The sequence goes on along the minus strand of OX637398.1, from coordinate 2,883,364 downwards.
AAGTTCATACTAAAAAGTGTGACGAACTTTGAAGTTGGAGAAAATTCTATGGCTTGGAGGGAATTAAAGCAGCCAGGAATGGTCAGAAGAAGTAATGAAGACGAGGCGGAAAGGGCCTGTGAGAGGAGAATGGAGGCTGAAAAGGGGAGTATGAGGAGAAGTGGGGTGGTGGTGAAGAACTGATAATGTTGGAGAAAGGTGTAGATTGATCTCCTCATCATCTTCACTGTTTTCTGCTCATGAAAGTATGCTGTTTCTTCCATTTAGAATTTGATGAATATCTGTCCCTGTAATGAATTTCATATGTATATTTGTGATGATGGAAAGAGAGATAAGTTGATATTTTATCCAGATTATCAAGATTTCTTTAATAGGTTAGGTCCACATTTTCCTTCTCTACCCAACTACCAGTAACAAACACAATATGTCAAGAGATTGGTTATTTGTGGTGTCATTTCTAAGTGTTTTTTTATATTCTACTCAACTGAGTTAGGAAAACTTATTCTACTGACTTTGTGTGGTACCGAATAATTTTGAGCATCAAGTTACGATTCAATGAGATAGAAAATTTGGAATTGATCCAAACAAAATTGGGGTTCATCCTAAATTTTTTTTTAAGGCCGGCCCAATTTTTTTTATAAATTTGTAATTTAACGTGTGTGAGTAGTAATTTCAACTTATTTATTTGTGATTTTGGATACCATGTTAGAAAAGCAAGTATTATGCTTCTTCCATGTGAGATTGGAGCTTAAGTATTAGTTTTGTGGGTACCTCTGGTAAAAAAGAACCCCCCCCCCCCCCCCCCCCCCGGTATACTCTGTAGTGGGCCCATACGTAGCTTGCACGAAAATTTGTAATTAAATAATTTTGGTGATTATGATTTTTTTTGTGTTGAAACATGACTATGCTCTCATAATAGAACACAAAAATAATTCACTGGAAATGCATTGCATGTATATCGTTGAGACCTTACCCCTCTTTTTGTTATACTAGCAAAGTTTTCGAATTAGATTTCGATTGAATTTCATTCTTTTTAACATTCTCGATCAATATGATTAAAATGGATATTAACCCTTAGAACAAAATAGTTAGTTTGATTGCACCGTCTTTGAATATCTTAGTGATCGAATGATTATTATTGTCGGGTCTAAAAAAGGATAAACATCCATAGATATCACTAATTATAACTTGATCATTCTTTCTGTCTCAACATATTCCGTCATGGCCAACCTTGATATAATCCATAAATCAAGTGATGTATAGTCTCTATCTGGGCAGCAAACCTTATCTTCAAAAATAAATATTAGAACTCCTTTTCATGCATATATATTTAGCATAAATGCTTTTGTTACGTCATTTCAACAATAAATGTTAGAAGGAATTAAAATAATGTTTGGAATCAAAGGAGTTCATTGTTTGCACTATGTTTTGTGCAATCATCCTCATCATTTTCTAGTGTAAGGAGTTTTTTTTTTTCTTTTTTAATTTAAGAGGTATTATGATTATGACCATAGATTAAGTCATGTGATACATGGCCCACAATGGTAGATCTACGGTAAATATGGGGCTGTGATCGCTCGTTTGTCACAGACAATCTGTGTATTTCATTCCAGATGGCCAAGTCATCCGAAGTAAACCGTTCCTTCACCGCCTTAAAAGCCAGCGATCCTTATCGTTTGATGATTTCGATGTTCACAATTCGTTGAGTTATTTAATATTTGATCATTCGTATTTTTATCGTTAATTATATTATTTATTGTCGGATTATATATTTCTCGGTTTTTAATATTTTTCAGGATGATCTAAAGAATATGACCAGAGTTGAGATATCAAAAAATTGAACATTTATAACTTTTAGTTTTATTGTTGTGATATATAATTTGAACAGATTGATTTGTATATTTTAACGACTATTTTTATTTATTTTAAGGTAATTAAAGCTCTAACTCTAAATTTAGAGATATATTTGTGATAAATTATGGTCGATTAAATGATTAACACGTTCGAAAAATTAGGACGTTACATGAAGTCAACAAATTAAGTCAACTTTTTAAGTCTAAATAACATTAATCTTTTGTTGTCTATTTTGTCTTTTCCATTTGTTTGTTCTTTTTTCGAAAGGAAGAAATAAGAGATGACCTCAATAAAAATAATATTTCTTTGGTAAATAAAAAAATATTTATTTTATTGACTTCAATGTCTAACGGTTTATATTTAAATGATTAAGTGACAAATCTAAAAAAATATGAGTGTAAATTTTTCTTATATTTTTTTGGTTGGCAGTGGCGGATCCACAGTGGGGGCAGTGGGGGCAGCTGCCCCCACTGGAATTTTAAAAAATTTTGGGGACTAAGTATAATTTTAAAAAATTTAGAATTTATTAAAGATTTGCCCCCATTGAATTTTTTTTAAAAGATTTAAGGGTAGTTATGTTATTTTGACAAATATATGAGTCTCACTTGTGAATATCAATGGAAGATGATATCAAAAATTTGGGCATTTAAAGATTAACTAATAAGCTACGAAATAGGTTAGCCCTCTCATTTGTTTTATAGTTTAAGTTAGTTTCGATTGTTTGTTAAAATTTAATGATAAATATTAAGTTTGTGATTGAACAAATTAATTTTTGAATTAGTTATGAAAATTTTTCTTAAAATTTAATATATGATTGAGCCCAATTTTGCGGTTCAACATTTTTTTGTTAGGTCTTATAGATAAATCTATAATGAGTTTTTTTTGTTGGCTCCTTTTGCATATCGCTCATGTATATGAATTGTGTCTTTAATTGGTGTTTTATTAATAAAATTATATTTTTGTGAATATTTTAAATTTTAATATTAACATAGTTTAAGTTGCCCCCACTGAAGAAGATGTCTGGCTCCGCCCCTGTTGGTTGGTGTACTGTAGATGCATAATCGTATTCTCCTCCTGGTGAAGTGAGTATGGGGGTGGAGTCTTGTCACATTTGTGTGGACTCTTTGTTTAAAGGAGATGTGTCATAATTATGAAGTCTTATGGGTCTATGTGAAATCGGTCTAAACCATAGGGGTGACATCATAAATATCCCAAAAATGGAAAGGCAACGAAATTGGATCCGAAATGAATTTTTTTTAAAAAAAGACTAGAATCTCACTTTACACCCTAAAAAAATTATTTTTTTTAATTTTTTTTACGATTAAAGATTAAATTTTTTATATTATTTTTTATATTGTGACATTTCTATTAATTTTTATTACTTATTTCATCAAAAATTACACTCAATAATGTTGACGGAATGAATAACAAAAATTAATAGAAAAATTATATTGTCACACTTTTAATAAATTAATGGTACAATATATAAAATTTAATCTTTAAAAATATAAAATAAAATCTTTTAAATCTTTTATGGTAAAAATTGCAATTCGCCAAAAAAAAAAAAAAAAGGCTTGCATCCCATAATGTAAAACTTTATTATATTATTATTTTACGATTACGAGAGAGAGAAATCAACGGAATAGTACTCAAACTCTCTGTCTTCGGCTTCTGCATCACCCTCATCGTCCTATTAGGAGGAAGGATTCGCAATTCTCTCTCTGATATGTATACATACAACCCGTGCACACACTGTACCGTCAATTTTACATGTTAGAAGAGTCTATGCAAATTCGATTTCACGGAGCCTTATTTTCATCTCACTTCATTTTTCCTCTGTAAGTCTCTCCCTCTCTCGCTATATATGAATGTATCTTTGATAGAATGTATAGATGAGAAGAAATTCTTGGTTGTGTTGCTTGATATGTACGAAACTCAGATCTGTGTTAGAGACGGTTATTGCGAGTCTCTCAAATTGAGAATGATTTCCTTGAGGATTTGATACGTTTTATATGATGTAATTGAGAGTGGTTTTTTTAGACTTAGGGTTTATGACACAAATTTTAGTATTTGAAATGGTTTGGTCATGTATTTTCTCCAAGTATTTCACTAATTTTTGTTTTGTTTAGTCTCTGTTTACTTCAATTAAGAGCAGATCTTCTGAGAAATTATGGAATGAATTTGGTCGACTTTAAAAATTTATTTGCGGGCAATTATGCATATATGGCCTTATAATAATGGAAGTATCTGCTAGACCTTGCCCTGGTGTGTGTGAAGGCCCTATTAGATAAACGAATCCATTTTTGGATTTCCTAAACCATCTGACTTCTGTGTTTAAGTCCGTAAATATTGTTTAAGTGGCTTATTAAATGTATTATCATGTTACCCCATGTAAAGTTTCTTGTATATTCCCTTTTGGGTATGCTTTCGATTCTGTTCGACATTTATCTGAATTTTTACAACATTAGCTCAGGACACGAAGATGGATGGATCAACTGGGCAAGGCACCAGTACTGTTGATCTGTTTTTGCAGAACTATAAGCTTGGAAAAACTCTCGGCATTGGTTCATTTGGCAAGGTGAAAATTGCAGAGCATGTATTGACAGGTCACAAAGTTGCTATCAAAATTCTTAATCGTCGCAAGATTAAGAACTTGGAAATGGAAGAAAAAGGTAGTGGTTTTTATGCTTGACTGAGGATACTGGTGCTGTTATTAGATTTACAACTTAGTTACGTCTGAAACTTCACTTCTTTAGTCGTTATAGGACCTTGTCTCTCTCATTTTGGTTGCATAGACTGCCCTTGTCACTTGCAGAAAAAAGGACATCCATTATTGAGCAAAAGTTCTTTTCTATGTTAAACATGAAAAATTAGAACAAAAGAGGAACAGCTAGAAATTGATCTCATAAAGCCCTTTAACTTTGGAATATCATTGATCATCAAACATTGATTTCCATCCTTTCTCTGAAACAAACACTTTTGATTGGTTTACTGTTTCAAAAGTTCAATTTTTTGCTTCAAATATTTTGTTTCACTTCTACGTTGGCGCTGAAGCTGACTGGATGAAGATTGGATGTCTGATATTTAATGCATAGACTTGATAAATAGATTTGTTTTCTAAAATACGGAAAATTCCTCAGCAAGTATAATGATTTTATCCCTGTTGCCAACAACACATTATGATGGTTGTTTCATTTATACGAGATACACATGGTTACTTTTGCAGTCAGAAGAGAAATCAAAATACTGAGGTTGTTTATGCACCCACACATTATACGGCTTTATGAGGTGATAGAGACACCAACAGATATTTATATGGTGATGGAATATGTGAAGTCTGGGGAGCTGTTTGATTACATTGTGGAGAAGGGTAGGTTACAGGAGGATGAAGCTCGCATGTTTTTTCAGCAGGTAGAAATTTCTTACTCGTCTGTGAGGTTTCTCCAAGTGCTTCCTTCTCTTGTGTTGGGTAGGTCAATGTTTTTAGCATGTTTAGAAATTTACAATTGGTCTGTAGTTTGAAATCAGATAATTTCTGGTGTGGAGTACTGCCATAGGAATGTGGTGGTTCATCGAGACCTTAAGCCTGAGAACCTTCTTTTGGATTCCAAATACAATGTCAAAATTGCTGATTTTGGTTTGAGCAATATCATGCGTGATGGTCATTTTCTGAAGACAAGTTGTGGAAGCCCAAACTATGCTGCCCCAGAGGTATGGATTTAATGGCAGATGATTCTATAGAAGAGCAAGTCAGGACACTTGTCGATTTATTGCTGCTTGTATCATTTACATTTAATGATATTCCAAGTTATGTTAGGGTCCATTTTTATAGGTCATATCTGGAAGATTGTACGCAGGGCCTGAGGTAGATGTATGGAGCTGTGGTGTTATCTTGTATGCTCTTCTATGTGGTACCCTTCCTTTTGACGATGAAAACATTCCTAACCTTTTTAAGAAAATTAAGGTACATGCAGATCCGTCATACTAGCTTTGTCTGCAGTTCTATTTATATTTTGCAAAACATGGGCCTGCTACATTTATTGGTCAAATTATCCTTCTTGCATCTCTGTCTCATGTCTCAGATTGGGAAACTTAATATCCCCTACTGGCAGATGGGATATTGTTCTGAGAGATATCCATTGTTCTTTGCTCGTTTCGGTTGTTTTTTCAAGAGATTCATAGCTAAATTTGTCTTATGATGTCTTGTTTTAATACTTGTTGCGATGTCTTCTATCATGGCTTAATTTTGTTTTTAGTTAATCTTCTTTGTTTTATCAGGTAGGTGTCCACTGTAATTGTTAACCTGACCTAGCTGGCGTACCTCTAATCTTACTTGACGCCTTCATTTAGCTATGACTGACAATCAAATCTCGAGTTGTTTCTCATGCTTTATTTGAACTTTGAAGGCATATAAACTAGCAGAACATGCTTCATTTTCCATTAGGCACTGATGATGGATAGTGAGATTGATTTTTATGCCAGATAATAATTTAATTTTGCCGACAGTAGATGTTTTCAATTCCCATGTACTTGTGTATCAATGTGTTGAAAGTTGACCACATATCAAATTGCTGTCCTTTAGGGAGTGGAATTAGTTTGGGGAAATGATTCTAGTTTTTTCTTTTAGTTTATTTTTTCCATAGATGAAATCAATAAAGAGCTCTAATGGGCCCACACAACCCATGCACACGTGTCATACTCAAAGAGGGGGAGAATTATTTTCTAGACTAACAAACCAACTTTACACACCCTTAAAAGCCCCATACAATTAAATCCCTTTCACCCCCCAAAAGATCCAAAAAGAATCGACCACAAACCCTGGAATAAAGGATCTCGCAACAGTTTTTTTTGTTTGAAAACCCGCAACACTACAGCATCAGTGTTCCTCCTTTGCTCTTAAACCAAATTCTCCACTGGAGGCCTAAAGGCGCCATCAGCCAACTGTCGGCCTGGATCCCCCTCCAAACATTGCAAGAGTCCCATTATTTATAGAGCACAATGGTACACTTAGCTCACTAGTTAGTGGACGATGGTGGAGAAGGTAATTGACTGTCTCCTCATTTGTGCACATATAACACCAATTGGAAATGCTTTAACCTTTACTAAAACCGTAGGATAATTAGAATAAGACAATGATACATAGCAATAATCTGATAGCGATGTGGACATCATTTAGATCATCCCATGTATAGAGGAGAATGTAATTTGCTGTCTCCTCATTTTTGCCAATATAACACCAATAGAAATGCCCTCACCAATACAAAAGTCATAGGATAATTAGAATCAAAGAATCTATATACTTACAAAAGCTCTAAACTCTTGTTTGAGTCAGTCAGCCCAGAGGAAATTTTGTAAGCCTGGGGAGTTATTAAAAGGATTACTGAAGCATGTGACATATGATCTCCCCCCTCTGTCTCTCTCTCACACACACACATGCACACACATACAACGTATCTCTTGCCAATCAATCAAAACGAGTGGTTCATCTATCAGATGTCCCATGTGATCAAAATTTGATATTTTACCATTTCTTTTTTACCATAATTTATTGATGACCATTATCTTCTCTATAGAGGAATCTCAAAAAAGAATCAACAATAAATCATGTTCTGGATAGACAACACTCAGACACCACCTCTGTCATTGTTGCCAGAGTCTTAAAACAATAATAGCCCCCATACATCATCTTTGATAAGAAAGTCACCATGTGGTCTTGTTGGTGGCACTTATTTGATGGTATTTGAGGTTGTATGCTCGTATATCTTGTCCTTCTATTCTCATTTTTAATTGCTAATCTATTATCATTATCAAAGACTTCATCTTTGCTTCATAATAGAAAAGGTTTTTGGACTTAGTCTTACTGCCAAGTGTTTTAGTATTATAAAGAGATTATTGCAAGCTTCATCTTGAAACTATGTCAACTTGTCCTTTAGGGTGGGATATATACCCTTCCCAGCCATTTATCAGCTGGTGCAAGAGATTTGCTCCCAAGAATGCTTAAGGTTGACCCTATGAAGCGAATGACTATCTCAGAGATCCGTGTGCACCCATGGTTTCAAGCTCATCTTCCACGATATTTAGCTGTGCCACCACCAGATACAATTCAACAAGCCAAAAAGGTTTGCTTATACCTTGACTACTGTATGAACCAGAGGTTTACTACAATGTAATTTAGGTTTTTTGATAGAATCAGTATATGGATTAGGTTTATTGCTTCAGATTATTTATCTAAGCTGATATGGAGAGGGTGGTGCATTCAATATGTGAATATGAGGGGTGCTTGTCTATTGCTCCATATTATTTATCTTAAGTGATATGGAGGGGTGCTGTTTCAATATGGAATATGGAGGGATGTATGCCTTTGTTATATTGAATAATTTCTTTTATTATTAGCATTGAATGACTTACTATCACAGTTTTGTTTCATCTAGCTTTACTACCAATTTATCTTTGATGGGTGAAGTGACCACCACAATTATCTACTCAAGAAAGGTATATGCAGTGTATGAGGGAACGTTCTGTGAATACTCGTGTACACTGGCTGATTGAGTCGAAACTTATTGTGAGTGTTTGCTTCTCAGTTTGGACAAATTAGAAGAGCATCAGTTCATAACAATGGCAATTTTGTCATTAACTCATGGGGTTGTTTGTTTGTGTCCTTTTTTAAAAAAATACTTTTTCCTTTTAACCATTTTCTGTATGGGGCTTAGCCTCGTCTTTTACGAAAAGCTCAGTTCGACATAATTAGGAATTATCTCAAGTATCATGCAGAAGCTTCTGTTCTGGACTTTTCTTTCCTTGCAAATATGTTTGTGATGCAATGGTATTAGTCAGGTGACATATTTCTTTGTGTATTGTGTCGCATGCTTTTTTTCTGTTCGTGCTTGCATAACATACATGAAATGAGTAGTTATATGACGAATGAGAAATCGTGGGGTCGGGATTTCTGCTGCAACATTTGGTTAATTTGAGTGGTTCTTGGATTGCAGATTGATGAAGAGCTTCTTCAAGAGGTGGTTAATATGGGATTTGACAGGAATAATCTTATTGATTCTCTTCGTAATCGGCTTCAAAACAAGGTGGCTGTTTACGATTTTCAACTTTTAGTTATTGTGATAAGTATTTTCAACTTTCACAACTAGCATGACAGGATTACTAATTTCTGGTCTATTTTCTAGGGTACTGTTGCATATTATTTGCTATTAGACAACCGGTTCCGTGTTTCCAATGGCTATCTTGGAGCTGAATTTCTGGAGTCCATGGTGTGTATGGTTTCGCACAATGGAATATATGGTGTTAATAACCTGTTGTTGATCCTCTTTCAAATAAGTGAGAACTAGTTGTCTCACCTAATTGCAAGTGTATCACCTTGTAGATAACCTTATTTGAATAAGGAACATGACTGATTTTCAATAGCAGGTTTATAGTATTTGTAATTGTGCTGGATTCGACTATGCATGACTGAACTTCTTGTATCATGTTGGGTTGTAATTAATGTCCACAGCATATATTTTTGCAATGTTGAAGTTCTTTTGTTGGTAATGTCTTGTGTATTTCTGTAGGAATATGGTGTCAATAGTATGAGTTCGAACGAGGCTTTAGCTTCACCTGTAGCTCAACGCCTTCCAGGATATATGGACTATCAAGTTATGGGGTCAAGACAGTTTCCAGTTGAGAGGAAATGGGCTCTTGGACTTCAGGTTAGTTTTATGCTTAGTTTTTCATACTTTTGAGGATGGGTGGATATATGAACCAGCCTGCCATAGGTGTGGGAATGAAGACTTTTAGCATACCTTCAAGGCACACAAATAGCACAATGCTTCTGTATGATGCTCTGCTTTGATTGGGAAATAATTTTTTTGGGATAAGCTGGTTGAACCCATTATTAGTGTCAAAGGTCTAGGTAATCCTTTCAGTCTCAATTGGTATGCTGCACATGTGCAATTTTGGCAGATTAAAACGTTTTCTTCGCATCATCTGATGATCCATGTATGTTATGGTCATAATTCTTGACAATCATTGATGTAAACTTTGACCCTTTTTTGTGACAGTCTCGAGCTCATCCTCGTGAGATTATGACAGAGGTTCTCAAAGCTCTGCAAGAACTAAATGTTTGTTGGAAAAAGATAGGGTATTACAACATGAAATGCAGGTGGATACCTGGTATTCCTGGTCATCATGAGGGCATGGTAAAAAATTCAATGCACACTAATCATTACTTTGGGGATGAGTCCACTATCATAGAGAATGATGATGCTACAAAATCAACCAGTATTGTCAAGTTTGAGGTGCAGGTGATTACTCTTCCTACCATTCCGTTCAGTAAAGGAAATGTAATTTTTGCAAACTTCAGAATTATCTCATTTTATTCTTCAGTCTGTTGAGAGTCTATTGCACTTGTTGTATATGATAATGATGAGCAAGATTTGGCTAGCTTACATATATAAACAGTGTATTTTACGGATTTTTGTTTTTGTCAGAGAAGGCAGGGCTTGGAGAACTCTTTCAATGGCAAGCAGTTTTTTTGGGGGTAGTGGGGGAGTTGGGCTTACACAACGTTCAAAATTGGTCATAATTTTTACTTATCGAACACCTCCCTAACCTTTAGCCCCAACTGACATATAACACCCCCTCATCTTCTTTAGTGAATATTCTTGCTAGCTCAACACTAGAGTAGGTCTCCCTACGATGTCTATAAACTCAGTTCCACTATCCTTGTCTGAATTGAGACTCCTATTGTCCCTACCATAAGCTTTGTACTTATACAGTTGGATGTCAATAGCTGTCTGATTTATAAATTGATGAAGAATTCTCTGCAGGATTCCACAAAAATGACAACAATTACCTTGGTCATATTGAATCATGCCTCAACAATTACCTTACTCATTACATTCATTGTTTGGTCCATGCTATCGTATGCTGCTCCTTTATGTTAGCCATTTTTTTTAGTTTCTGTGCCAATAGTAGGTCGCTTGAAACAAGATTTGTGTTTACAGCTTTACAAAACTCGTGAGGAGAAGTACCTGCTTGATCTACAGAGGGTCCAGGGGCCACAGTTTATCTTCCTGGATCTTTGTGCTGCCTTTCTTGCTCAGCTGCGGGTCCTCTAACATTAGGATCCCCATGAAAAGGCCGCCTTTCTCTTTGAATATCTTTTAATGGTGGAGGAGAAAAGCCTGTGTTGTATATAACTAGTTTTTCAGTTTGGTCTTACGTTTTACAAACGTTCCTCGGCTTTCTTTTTGCTGATAAACATCGTGCGAACTGCGAAGCCAATTATATTTTTGCCACCCTTCACAGGTCTAAGGGGTTATGTCACGACTTTCTTCCCGTTTCTGTCTGCAACTTCTGTTTCATTGATCTTAAGGATTTTAAGAATCTCTCTGTGAAATTTGAAGCTGCAGTTTGTATCATGTAATTGCTAAATTCTGCTAGAATGAGAAATTGTATGCATAGCTTATTTAGTCCACCATATTTATTTATTGGGACCGTTATGGGACTCTGCTGGGATTTAATGGGGCCGAATTTGCCATGTTCAAGCTGAGATTAATGTGAGTAGTGAGCTAATGCCAATATACTTGGAAAATAGCAATATCGGTTTTTTATTGATGTTATGTTTACTAAGTTTTTCATCTTAAGTGATGTAGCACAATCTTTATCATTGAATATTAATGAGACTTATTTATTTGATAGTAAAAATTGTGTTATATTACTTGGGATGAAAAATTTAGTAAGAAATATTGATCAGCGTAGCATTGTTGAATTCAAGCAGTAATAAGACGAGTTATAAACTATTTCGAATTTTGACAACTCCTTAGACTATGAGGGATTAGTTGAGGTGCGCGTAAATTGGTTCAGATAACTCTGACCGTTGAAACAACGCAAAAAATAAAAAAGATTTTTTCCTATTGCTCATTCATAGTCTGAATTTTTTTTTCAATCCCTTCTTCGTATGTCTTTGTTTCTATTCCATCCGATCTTCATCTCATCGTATTTTATTTTATTATGAAAGACGTGAAAATCATCATCAATGCCTCAGGCATAGGTTTGGGATAATCCCTGTTAGATCGATAGAAGAAAGGATCTTTCTGCTTACAATTCCCTCTTCATCAATTACACTCCAACCCACAGAGGTAAGAGGTTTGTCCACAAATCAGATGGGTAATGCCTTGAGATGCAAAAGATGAATGGTCCACTCTTATACATAATTATATGCAGTCATCTTCTTAAATTGATAGACACCCCAAAGTAGGGTAACAAGATGGGATTAGTTGTTACCAAGTGACAAATTTCAGAGGATGATTGTGAATTTTTTAATATTTGAGGGGTCTATATCTGATTCATAGATAAATCTCAAGGAGTCTTGGACTCTCGTATAGTTCATAAACCCTAGTATTCTTCCTCACATTTATCTCTTATATATATACTAGTTATTACTTGTGCCTGAAGACACAAAGTAATAAAAAATGATAAATAATAAACATATTTGTATTCATATCCAAAATCAAATCACAAACATAGAGGAGAGATAAATGAATTTAAGCATCGATTGTAGTGGGATTGAGAAGTGGTGGTGGTAGGAGACGGTGATGGTTGTGGTGGGTGTCAATGATCGTGGTGGTGGTGATGATGGCGGCGGCAGCAGGGGTGGTGGTGACGGCGGCTATGGCATCGGTGGCGGTGGGGACGACGACGGCGACGATGGTGGTGGTGGTGGCGATGGTGGCGACTGTAGTGGTGGCGGCAGTAGAGGTGGTGGTGGCAGCGGTGGTGGTGGTAGAGGTAGTGGTGAGACGGTTTCAAACACTATTTTTTTTTTTAAAGTACTTATGAAAAATAATTTTTAGAAGTATTTTTAAAAGTCACTCCAAACACACCCTTAGAGGATTATTTTTTCCTATTAAATTTGAGGTGTTAATATTAGCCGTCGAATTAACTTTAAAGTAAAATTTAAAGATATCTCAACCGCGAATCTTTAAATTTTACTTTAAAGTTAATTTGCGGTTGAGATATCTTTAAATTTTACTTTAAAATTAATCCGACGGCTAATATTAACATCCCAAATTTAATAGGAAAAAATAGGCCCCTAAGATTGTGTTTGGGATAATTTTTTAAAAGTGTTTCTAGGAATTATTTCTTATAAGTACTTTAAAAAAAAAAAATTGTGTTTGGAACCACTTCACCACTACCTCTATCACTTCCACCACTACCTCTACCTCTACCTCTACCTCTACCTCTACCTCTACCACCCCCACCACCCCCACCACACCACCACCACCATCACCACTATCACCATTGCCCCACCGCCCCACCACCACCCCCACGATCATCACAATTGCTACCACCATTGCCAACCCACTACCGCCACTACCCTACTTGCACCCCCACCCCACCCTCACTGCCCCACCACCACCATCGTCACCCACAACTGATTACTACCATCGTCATTCACTGCCATCACCTACCACCATCAGTATGTTATTCTTATATATATTTATTACCATTACCACCATCATCACACTACCATCGTTGCCCACCGTTAGCACCCACCACTACCATTGTGGCCCACCATTGCCCACTACCATAACCCACCACCACCCTGTCGTCGCCCACCATCGCCACCAGCCACTGTCACCCACCCCCACCACATCTACCACCAACACCCGTCATCGCCCACCACTGCAACCACCCATTGTCACCTACCCCCACCACACTTACCATTGCCGCCATTAGCTACCACCCATCACACTGTCGCCTAGAAGCACCCATCGTCCCCCACCACCACCATCGTCACCGCCCACCACCACCACTGCTAACCACCATCACCGTCGTCCACCACCCACATCCACCACCACCACTGCAGTCACCCATGGCTACCACTACCATCATCGTCACCCAAAACTCACCACCACCATCACTGTTGTCACCCACGGCTGCCACCACCCACCACAACCATCACCGTCTTCCACCATCACCACTGCCGCCCACCACCACTAACACCGTTCACCCCATTACAATTGGTACTTAAATTTATTTATTTCTCATTTATGTTTGTGATTTGATTTTGTGTTAATACAAATATGTTTATTGTTGACTATTTTTTTTATTACTCCGTGTCTTCAAGCACGAGAAATAACTAATATATATATATATGTGAAGATCAGGACGAAAGTTCCATGTTCAATATCCTCAGAAACAAAGAGTTACAGCGACTATCTTCAATCAAAAGATACTACTAAGAAGAAAAAGATTAACAAAGGATACATTAGTATAAACTATTTTTTGTTTCTCATGATTAGAGCATAAAGTGTTAAAGGCTCAAAGAATCACCAACAGTACCAGCTAATTAACGAAGCATATGGTTGGGAGGTCAAGACTGCTCCATATTGACAATTCACCGTCGTTAATCGAAGAAGATGACCCCATTTCTGCTGCATTTTGTGGGGTTTCCTTCTTTTTCTTCTCCTTCACTTCATCATCATCTTCTAGTTTCTTCTCCTCTTGATTCTTGTTAGAGGCATTTCGGTGGTCAGCTGATTGATCAGATAATTGTTTTCTCCGGTGGACAGTTTCTGATCGTAGCTTCAGCTTCAAGCACTCAGGTATGCCATTGAAGGCATAGAGAGAGGCTGAGAACTTCCGTTCATATTTCATCCTTTTCATGGCCTCACTAAGCATTGATGGCTCATCCCCATAATAACCTTCCTGCTGATCAACAATGGGCTCTGCTATCTCTTCAGCAATCTCAAACGGAGAAGAGTAACATGACCCAAGTTCATCAACAAATTCAAAATCTACAACCCTTAAATCAATGCTTTCTTCCTCTCCATCTTCTTCTATTTCCCCTCCTCCAACACCATCACCACCAGAACACTGAGTACCAGAAGACTGAACTTCTGCAAACCCTAAACCAGTGCTTTCTTCTTCGCCATCTTCTTCTCTTTCCCCTCCTATAATACCATCACCACCAACAGAACAGTTAGCTGCACCACCCCAATTGTAGTCCAAATAGATTTCTCCCACGTCACTATTATCTTTTTCAGTTAAACATGGGTCAAAACTTTTGGTGGTGTAATGATCACCAGTACCTGCATTAGCACCAGTGACCATGTTGTTGGGGTCAAAATCAAATTCTTCGGGATCTCTAAGGAAATCAGTAAACTGGGTACCTGAGAAATCATCCATTTCATCTTTATACTCTTCTTCTGGGTTTTGTTGTTCATTGATGGGCAAAGAAGAGGTAGATGAAGCAGCTAAAGCATTATTTCTTGCTTTAAGCCTATGAAGAAGGAGGTTAGTAATTTTTGAGGGAAGAGCTGGAGTTGAATTAGATGATGGAGAACAAGGCCAGAAGTTTGTGCGAGTGTTTGATCCTCGGAGCAAACAAGCAGCCTCATCATAGGCCCTTGCAGCTTCCTCGGCCGTGTCGAAAGTGCCCAACCATACCCTTATCTTTTGTATGGTGTCCTTAATTTCGGCCACCCATCTACCTGATGGCCTTTGTCGAACTCCGACAAACCTCTTTCGAGCTCGCCGTGCTCCACCCAGTGCTGCAGCAGCTGCTGCTGCTTCCTTCACCATCTCATCCCAACCCATGTTTTCTTCTTCGGGATTTTTCTCATCCACCCCTTCACTAGCCTTTCTTTTCCTAGCCATCTCTCTTTTTGGGTTAAATAATCTGTTTTTTCTTAGTTTTCTTGGCTTGGTACACTAGTAGTGAATGAAAGCATATGTATGATGATGGTGAAGGTACTTGCCTTGCTTGCTCCTCTGTTGGGCTGGTATATATACATGTAGAGAATGGAAGATCCTGTCAAACTGAAAGAGTTCAGCTGTACAAGTTCTGTTGTTCATACCTTCTTGTTCTTTTTTATTTGGGCTTTCATATCAAACCAGATGGAGGTTTCTCTTTGATATGTGTGTGTGTGTGTGAGAGAGAGAGATGAAACATCCATGTTATGTGAGGCATTATGCATATTATACAAAGGGTTTGACCCAGCCAAAGAGTAGAGTTCCTTGCTTTCTCTACTATGCATTATTATTTTAAGAGGCTAGACTTGTTTTGAATATGACATTTGGACATTGCAAGCCTGATTGGGTTACTAATCTTCTTCTTGATTATAAACAATTCTGATATTTTATTGCTTAATGATATTAAGAATGAATATCTTTTGGGTTCAAACTAGGGGACACACAGAGAAGTAATCGCTGTCCCGAAAAAGACTAGTTGTACCCTTTCCATCGTAAGGCATAAACACTAGAAGTACCTAAATCAAAAATAATTTTATATGGACCTAATTTATCGGAAATTTAGACAGAATTCGCTTAGGTAACATAAATTAAATTCAAATAACATTACTCTTAAACCAGAAAAAATCACATGCAGATGCAGGCAGGATTCTGATACTGCAAGAGAATGTAAGTGGCCATTTAACCACCTTTTTGTTGTTTTAAGTAATTAAAATCAATATTTGGAAATCAACTCGGTTTACTCTAATTGTTCACCTTTGATTCTCTCTCCACCTTTGGAGAATCATGGATCTCATAGAGTTACAGGTTGTTGTACTTCTTTCTATTTTTAATTTTTTTTTTATGAGTCAGGTCTTATTACTCTAGAGATTTTTAAACAATTGATGTTTGCTATCACTGAGAAGATTGAAGATCTCGGGTCTTTTCATTCTGCAAACATGGAAAATCAGGTATATTTGTCAACCAAGAGACCAATCTTTTTCTTCCATCCTCTCAACCAAGAGACCTATCTTTGTCAAAGTTAAAAGGTTGATTTCTTATATCCCCTCCAAAGGTTTTATTGTGCCCTCTTTTGGGCTTCTCTTCATCTTTCTCTGGGTGTTTTCTCATTAACTATACATATATTATTCAAAAATGATAATAGTTAATTATTTTTTAATATAATAGTATGAATAAAAAATCATCATTGGATTCCCAAGACCCACTATATATAAGTGGTCTTGACCAACACAAGATTGTTACTATATCATAAAAAAATTATAACTAAAGGGATCCGAATACTAAATTGCAAGGAAATGCATAAGAGTTGAATGCACCCTGTCAGAAGAACTCTAATTTATCCATCAACAAACAAGCGGCAAAAATAAGAAGAAGATTGGCTTTGTCATTGCTGATAAAGGCCAGGATAAACGATTACTCCAAAGCTCCACCACTATAAGCATATACCAACCCCACTAAAGCTCTTATATTAATTAACAGCTACAATATATTATTCAACCTATATTATTTTTCTCATTAATTCTTTTTTAAATTGTAGCTATCAAAGTTTTTGATAGACTTATCACCAACATTTAACATAGATAATTTGTATTCCACATCGAGTTTATGATTTTTAGGTTGGAATATGTCAAACACTTAAATTTTTTTTCCATGAACTAAAAATCCACGTAGTCCAAATGCTTGCAAAACCGAATAAAAGATTCTCTAAATTCGTAAAGATTCACACAATACAAAATCCAGAAAATAAAAAAATATAAAAAACTCGCTTCATATTATAACAAGTAAACATGTTTACCTCGAATGTGATACATCTATCCACGACCAGAATTTTAAGAACCTGGATGTCCCCACAGGATTGGCTAGTCCCCCGACCAAATGAATCCACCTCACCAGCCATGGGCAGTTGTGGGTGTACCATTTGGCTATGACTTGGTCATTCGATGCAATTGTTTCATATTACCTTAAATTGTTAATTTTGTGTGTAATTTATGTCGTGTTAAAATTGTCGCCTCCATTCACCAGCCGATATGCTTCAGGCAACTTGAAAGATAAAGCCATAGGGAAAAGGACATGTACAGTACAGCTTTAAGAAGTACTCCTATCATGGTTTGACCGAGTTAACTCTATAAATTCATTAAGATTTTGAGATTATATAAAAACAGACCAAAAAAGAAAAGAGAGAGAGAGGACACAGAGGGGGACAAAAAAGATTTAGTGATGAAATGCATAGGACTCTTAAACAATCAACAAACGTCTCTAATGCCCACAATTTCACCTTTTTATGTTGGTTGTCCTGCCTTTTTTATTTGATCCCCTTCAAATAAATTAACCAAGAGCTCTCTCTCTCTCTCTCTCTCTCTCTCTATATATATATATATATACACACACACACACGCAAACATATATATAAAATCATGCACAGTTGATTAGTCTCTCTCCCCCGTCATCATGCACGGCTAATTACTCTCTCTCTCTCTCTCTACATCATGCACAGTTGATTGTGCTGTGCTCTTGATAGATAACCCAGCCACGTGGATTCGCAGTTGTTTTTTACGTAAACAAAACCATAATAAAAGACCAGTAATTAAGCCCAACTTGTTTATCAGTCTTCATCATATGTGGGCAAGTGGAAACAATTGTAGAGGTGCCCAATCTAATCCGCAATTGGAAGAGGTTAATGATATCATTCTCTCTTACTCCTCCACATGGAGACCCAACAACAAGCCAAAGGTCCAACTCATAATGACGTATTATACAATTGCAAGACTCAGTAAAAAGATTCCACTACCGTACCCAGTACTTCCTTTTAGCCAAGTAATAAACTAGGGTCATGACCACAGCACCACTTTGCCAAAAGGAAGCAACTCATAGCATTGCAGAAACTAACAAATATGAACAATGAGGGGGTATCAGAAGAAGGGTAACATCTAACCAAGTTACACAGAACTGACCTGCAAGTTATAAGTACAACAAAACAAGACGAGATCCAAAACAATCACCAAGCACTCGTTATGATTAGCACTGTCAATGCCAAAAGTTAAAAACAATCAATATACGACCCATCTATAACTCCCATATAATCGGATTTAACCAAATTTGTGTCGTGTTTAACCGAATTCATATTGACACATTTGCTAAAAAGGCTCTCAGACCAGCATGTTAATAATCCAAGCCAAAATCATATTTTCACTAACTTCAAGTCAGATTCATATCCAAGTTGGCTTCTTGTGTTGGCCCTAGCCTTAACAGAACTTAGCCCATTTTAGTTAGGATTGGTGTTTGCGTTCCAAACTTATTTTGACTATATCATCTTTCTATATGATTCTGGATTACAGACATATTCTCATCTACTACAAGTAAGATGATGGGTTTAATTTTCCAATGGCTGGCCTAAATAATCAGCATTTTCCAATGGCTGGCCTAAATAATCAGCATGGCTGATTATAATCATCTGAAATAATTTCTTCAACATGATATTACGGGACAATGAGAAGCAACTGGTCAGTGCTATAAAACAAAGGTCATGGACAGCCAGTGCATGACAGGTCATTAGCCCATCCTTACAGATTTAAGCTTCAGATATATACCATACTATACCTTGAATGAGCCTAGCAGCAACTTAGAGAGGCAACTTTTTCCACCACTTTGACTTTGATAAAACAAAGACTCGTTGTGATCCAATCCAACTTAATAAAGCTTTTGCCACACTCATCAGCTGCATGAATCATGTTCTGTCATTGTGCTCTGCAGGTGATGGGTAAAAGTAAAACTAAAACAACATGGTACTAACTCCATCTTTATCATGAATTAAGATAGTGGAGGAGCAGGAAAGGTACATGAGAAAATCAAAGACTGAAATACAACTGGAAAAGAATAACTCATAAAACAGAGTATGATATTGCCAAGATGCTACTGTACAGATGGACATTACAATGACACAACACAGATGTACAAAAGATACATACATATTTTCGCAGACCAAAATCTCATAATCGATTATTTCAAAGAAAATTGGCCTTCATCCAGCAAGACATTGCTAGTCTTCTATCACTGTGAAAGATGCAGCTACCCTCTAAAACTTAGGCACCAGAGGAAGAAAAAGTACCTTTCAGCTTCCAACCCCTGCAGTATTAAGTAGGGGAGAGGTGTGACCATCACTGATTCCAGAATATTGAATAGGTATCAGAGTTGGATCTTGATATGCGGTGACCAGTTTATCATAAAAATCAACCATCAAAGGATCATTTTCATCAGCTCTGTCTTTCTTTATCAAACTCTGTAACAAGCATAAATAGTTAGAAAATTTTGGAAGGAGGAGAAAAATTTGACATGACAGATAACTAAAGAAACAACAGAAAATTTTGTGCTGCTTTGATTGAGACTCCATGATGAAACGTTCCATGTTCCAATGTTGTACCACTGGCAACTCGCTGGCGAATCTCACTGGTCACATAGATTGATTTTGACAATCTTCTTGTGGATTTGTGAGATGTGAGGCCTGCTCATCATCCTCCAATTCTAGCCTTTGAAACACATCTAACCTGCTTGTTTCCCAATTTAGGTTCACATTTGTTGCTTACAAAGCCGTATGGTTCTGCTATAATGTCTTCCTCTTTCAATTCAAGAAAATTCACATATTTAAATTCAAGAATACGTGACAAAGCTCAGGTAGACTAAACATAATGTTTGATCCATTTCTTGGAAGACAAAAGCATGGTTGTGACCAAGGTTGTCAAAACGTGTATTAGAAGGCTACCGTTTTTTCTGTATTGTAACGTATCATGTATTTCGTACATTTTTATAAAAGATATTAAAAAATACATATACCTATGATGACAAAAGATCATAATAACATTTTATTGCACCCCAAAGTTCTCACATAAAACAATTTAAAGAGACTACAAGCACCAAAACAAAAAATTAACAAGTTCTAGTTCTAGCATCCAAAATAGTCAGAGGAGGACACTTTTAAAAATCAAACTATTTGCTCCTGCAATGGAACGAACAAAAATAAGACTTTTATTTTTTAAAACTGTAGATGGAGAAATGATGCCGTTCCATTACCTAGTGTTTAAAAAAAAATTACTTTCAACCGAAAAGATATATTTTTTTTGTTAAAATTCAAAAAAAAAAAAAAATGATATGTTTTGCCCCGGATCGAACTACTTGTACATATTATCTCATATCGGGTGTATCGTATCGTGTATCGCACGATACAGTACAAACCAATATACTTAAGCGACATCATTTTCTTCATGGATTGAAACATATCGTACGATCCTAACAACTATGGTAGTGGATCATATTGACGGACAAAATATGCCTACAGAATAGTTTTGCAACCATAACAGACTAAGAAGGGAATATAGTTGAGGCATGCTTAAAAAGTTTAAGAGAGGTGGAATAACATCAATTCATGTGCTAAAAGCTATCTAAGGATAACTTACAACAACGAAGTAGCAGCTTTGACGTAATGGAGTGCACTGATCCAATTTAATTTGGACCACCTAGACCCAATCACTTGAAAGAAACAAAAACAACCAATCTGTGGCAGAGAATGGGCATACTCCCCGCCATTGTCCCCTATTGTTAACAGAACCATCTTCCCTAACAAATACCATTTCATCAAGTACAACTTAACCAAATATTTTCCAGCAAACGAACTGGAAAAATACCGAGCTCCAAAAAGGATTGCACTGCAATCAAGAAGTAAATCAAAAGAATATTTGTTACTTGCACTTATTATTTATTAATTGAACTGTTATGACACCCCAATACCAAATATCTAGTTCCAACAGATATAACCTACACAAAGGCAAATAGGGACTGGGGCACGCTCGACATTTGTTTGATGTCAATCATGTTTCAGATTTTCAATCAAGTTCACCAGCTTTACTGCTGGCAATCAAACTAAATATTTGTAAAAATTTTCCAGGGCCACCGTGTGTTAGTTGAGCCATCATCGATTGGTACAGGACAACTTGCAAGTTCAGAAGCTTCTTCATGCAACTCCACTATTGAGGGAGGCAAAACCAGAGAATTAAGAAAATCAACACCCCAACATAAGATAAAAAACAAGGATTTCATCGGAACATTTCCCAAGTATGATTGACAAATTAGAGGTAGTATATTAAGAACTTCCGCCAATAGTAGTTAAGAGAATGGAAAGGTATAGCATTTATATTGACGTTGATGTACCTCAGTAGAATAAGCCTTGAATATGGGTAAGAACCTTTTCTGGCAATAGCTGTTGAACACAAGAGTGAGAACTGGAAGAGGAATTGTAAAGCTGGAAGCTAAGGGAAGTTTCTTCAGCCCGAATATTCCAATCGCAATAATATGCATCAGTACTAAGAAATATATCATTGAGTCATGCACTATAGGCCAAAACCTTCCACCCGTCTCAAACTTGGATTCATAAACATTCAATAGCTGCACACAAAATTGCTGAACATTACAATTCAAATATCACTCAAGTTTCCCACCAACTTTAATGAAACTCACAGTAAGGAATGCCAACCTAGGACTCCAAAAACAAAAAAGAGACTACATGGGTCATATCAGTTGAACGAGTTGCAGGTCAAAGTGCTATCTTATACTCCACATTGGAAAGAGGGTTGTATTCTACATCGAATGATAGGACCACCCAATTGGTTTAGGACTCTCCACTCAATGCCAATTGGTTTTGAATTGAAAGTTCTAACACATACAAGATCAATTCACTCACTTCATAATTTTAGGCGAATGCTAAAAAAAAATACTAACCAATCAAATAACCTGGCTTATGATTCTTCAATGAACCACTACATTTTGGGAAAGAAAAAAGATACATCACAAGCTAATACTTTAGCAGCTTTATGTACTTAATAAAAGTATCCAGTAGGTAAATCACCTTCTACATTAATTTATCATCAGACATACAACCAATGATTTGTAGTTCTACCATGCTCGACTAAAACACTTCAACAAGTGACATTTTCTAGGACCTAAACGAGTTGCAGGAAGACAGTTTTAAATTTTGAGTTATATTCCTTCCTCCAATTAGTTTCTTTCCCACCTTCCACACCCCCAAGGTTCAAAAGGAAATGGAAGATGGTGTTGAAGATGGGGTTAATCTCCAACATTACGATATTACTATAAATTTTCAAAAATGTAGAACTTGATTTTTAGTCAAAGTCAAATCTTATTCTTTCTGATTCAGAATTCCGATTCTAATATCAAAGAATATATATGTATAAGGGGGAGAGAGACAAAATAAAGGAAGAAAATTGTTTTGATGTTAGTTCATTATTTGAACTTCGAAAGGTTTGATCTATCCTAACCAATTGCCCCTTTTACCTCTTGAGTTGATCCAATGAAGTATTTTTCATCATAATTTCGAGTTAACTAGCTCTAAAACAAATCATCATATTTTTGACTGACCCTTCTCAAACAATTTCCTAGCTCTGCCCTTGAAGCCACTAATATATTGGTAAAGAACCTATATCATCGCTTTAAATCTATAGAAAATAGATTATATTGGCTAAACAAATCCAGAAAATAGGGTATGCCCATGAAAAAAGGGTAATTATATATACGTGAAAAGTTGGTGCCTACTTGAAAAAGGATTAAATACAATTGTGGCCATTGCAGTATGCGTCTTTTGTCAATTTGGTCCCCGATGCTTCAATTTCGGCCATTTGATCCCTAATGCTTCCCATTTTTGTTTAATCGGTCCAATTTTTAACTTCTATTGACATTGGTAACAGACCTGACCCATGAGCAGGTCACATGAGGGGCAAATAGAATTTCTAAAAAATACCTACAAGACAAGGCTAACCACTCTCTCTCTCTGCCACCATCCCCTTCCCTTACCTATGTCGACTGTCACCCACTCCCTCAATCCCTTCACCCCTCTAACAGCTCACTCACCTTTACCCCACCCATCTCACAACCACCCCAGCAAAGCCCGACTGAGGAAAACATTTCCTAAACGTGTAGTATAATTGTCTAAGACAAAGTTTAAGAGGGGATAAAGGAAAATGAAAAAAGTGACGTTTAAAGGTGGCAATGATTGTGGACAGTGTGGGACGAAAATGAACTTAGTGCCCTTACTTTGGTTGGTTTCAAGAGCAGATTTTTGGGCCCAAAAATTGGGGATAAAAGATGTAGTTTCGACAACATGTATATGATGCTAAACCATAATGTCAGGAAAAGAGAGGTGACCATCGAGATAAGGTTGGTAGGTGAAAAAATAGATAGAAAGGGGGAGCCAACTCAAAAGTTTACTGGAACAAAAGACAAAATGGGCATTCAACAATTGAATTTGCTGGACCAATTTAATGGATAGGGGAGTAGCGGGATACGGTGGAGAGCTACTAGAGTAGGTAGGAGAAGGGAATAGTGGTCGCAGGTGTTACAAAGAGAGAGAGACCGCCATGGCCTTTTTTGTAGGTTTGGCAATTCAAGATTTGCCACCCATCTGATCTGCACACGAATCAGATCTATTTCCAATTATTAGAGTAGTTAAAGTTGGAACAATTAAACACCATTGAAATATCATAGACCAAAATCGTCAAAATTTAACTATCAGGTTTCAAGGGTCAAAGATATATTTAATCCTTCCAAAAATAGTTCAAGCCTCCGCCGAAGTCTGAAAATAATAAAAAACTGGGTTCTTCACTACCCACTTTTTTGCTGGCAAGAATTCCCTTTAGTGAAAGCAAAATTTGTTCATCTTCCTTTTTGTTCTCTCTCTCTCTCTCTCTCTCTCTCTTTTATATATCAAGTTCCCTAACGCTGCCACCAAAAGAACCACTTATCAAAACCTCACTCTACCAACATGACTGCCACTAACCACCACAAACTCTCACTAAACCATCACCCCACAGTTTTCTTCCAACCCATACTCCGTAGCTACCTTAGAAAAAACACTTCTCCCTTTTCACAAACAATCGCATGATTAGCACTACAAATGTGTGTTCTACGTATGTGAATGAAAGGTACAAGATCAAGTTAGCTAAAAGACATTATGTTCATAGGGTGAAAGGTCCCAAAACTCCCCAGGGGTTGTTACTACTGGTTGGAGTCAGATGGATTCGGTGTATAGCATTCTTGGTTGTTAAATCAATTTAACATCCCCATTAAATATTTAATTGTTCTACATCATGCATGACATACTAAAAATAATTGTTACCCACATTTTCAAATTGTGATTTGACCAACATTCATATGCATTTAACACTTTATTTAAACTTGAGAAAGATCACTATCTATTGGGCTAGTTGAGCTTACCACTATTTACTATTTTCCAGATGTTGGCAAAGAGGTTGAGACAGGTTTAGATGCGGATTTTGAGATGGACCCTGAGATTGATCAAGATGTGGGTTATGAATCGAGGCTTGAGGACTAGATGTCTTATTACTTTAATTGCTTCTTATTAGCTTCTGAACTAAGTTACAAATTTTTAGAGTTGCAATTGCTTTAAGTTGAAACTTATGGGTTATTATCGTACTAAGATTTGGTAATGATTGGATTATGGTTTTGGATCTTGAATGGATTATTTAAGTTACTGTTTCGGATGATTTTAGAATTTATATTGTGATGACTTGGTTGTTTAGCATGGTTTTATTGGTAGAATGCTTCTTATTAAAAAAAAAAATTTTGGTAGAATGCTCTCACGAGTTGCTCTTGCCATTTAAATCAGATCTTCAAATAAAACTCCATTATTTTTTGGTAAACCATTTTTATTTAATTAATTAAATATTTTTTTGAAATTCGCTTATAAACCGGTATAAAATCTGGGGCGTGACAGAGGTACTACCTCCACTTAGTGGTAGTAAGTGGGAATAGAAAAGATGTGGTAAGGGTGTGGTGAAGTATGTGTTGATGGGCATGAAGACAATAAAGTAGGTGAATAAGTAATTATAGTAAGTGGTCACCTAGCTGCCGGTAGTGGCAAGTTTTCCATATAAATAAGTACATACACATAAAGTAAGGGTTGGGTGGAAAGATGTGACTCTGAGGTGGGGGTGGAGGAGAGGAAATGGTGTAGTGGGTGGTGGCTAAGGTGATGAACAAAGAGAAAGAGGAACAAGGGAAAAGGGAAAAGGGAAAAGGGAAACAAATTATCCTAAATTTCACTAGGAAAAAAATTAATTGGGGAGGTAAAAGTGTAAAGCACAAGAAAAACATCCCCCTGACATTTTGTTGCACAAGAAACATAACCCATTTTTATTAATGGCCTGTTTTCCATGTATGCATAGAGAACAACAGAGATTCTTTCCGGAATGACAAGAGACCATAGAGATAGACCAGCAAAGGGTGTATATAACAACCACAATCAGAATCAGTTAAAACTTAATAGACAACAAAGTCCACCCTCGGTTATATCAAAAACCATCAAAAAGTAAGCCAAGAATTATGCAAATTGCAAATTAACATATTTGGAGTCACTAGTCAGAAATTTGCCCAATTCTATTCAAGATAAGAGTAGGCCTGCCACCCAACATAACATCTTGAATATGAAAAATCTGAACGCAATCCCTCAGCTAGGCAGGTCTAGGTCAATGGACATGCAAATCCTATGTATCAAAACACAACAAACTATAACACACCCTGAAAGATAAATCCAGGAAAAAGAGGACATCTATCGTATTTTTCCTATAGCAAGTATTTATACAGCACTTCTAACGATTGTCGAAGTAAGAATCAAGGGGAATGTTTTTCTAAAATGATAAAGTTACAGGTATAGAACTTTATGCTAATGCTACATAAGTCGCTAAAATTACTTTGAAACAACGAAGTGGCTAATAAGCGAGTTCTTTTAGTTGGATAGTTCAGAATCAACTGTCTCATCAAAAATTTTGATTGCAATTTAGACAAGCATAAACACACTTGAAGCCTCATAAGTGAAACATAATTAGAGTTTCTTAGTTGTTAAATTCTTCCCCCATTAAATTCTTCTTCCATTACACGTAATACAAAATAGTAGAGTTACCCAATCCAAGAGAAAATCTGAGGAACAAGAAATCATCCAACTAACCTGGTTGCGGTAGATGATGTATCCTAGACAGTAGTAAACCAAGAGAAATGGCAATATCATGGGTGCAAGGAAAAAGTAGGTTATACCAAGAAGTCCAAACAAGAGGATCCTCGGAATTTCACCGTGGTAAGGAATTGAAGGAACTTCAACATCAGCATCAGATTTCCTAGAAAATGTTGTTTTAATAAAATTGCAAGTGAGAGGACCCACTTGAAGGAGCCCTGAAGCAGAGCTGGTCCATCCAGATGTCACCACGTATGAAATAAAGAATGAGGCCTGCATCAAAATAAGCATCAGTACAATATCCTTAAGAATAAAATGTTAAAAGGGTTAAGATTTGAAGCCGATGAACCTAGTTTTGGGGAATTACCTACAGAATGGTAATTGATACCAATTGACAGATTCTTATTTCACTCTTCTGTTAGACGTGTTGATGTAAAAAGAGTTTACATCTCACATTGAAATATTGGAGCCACCAAAGGTTGGTTTATATATTTTAATGCCGCTCCACACATTACCAATTCGTTCCAAATTGAATGCTCTAATTGTGGTGTCATAGTTGGGTCTTTGAGTGATTAGTGGGTCAAGTCTCTCACTCCAGAATTTTCCGACATACAAGTTTGTCTATTTGTTTGTACGGATGGAGGATGTCGAGAGCTACGTATCCCACATCAAAAGATTAAGGCCACCCAAGGTCGGAGTTGGAACATATGGTTGAAGGGTCTCCCTACTCACCGCCAAACAGTTGAATAAGTGAATAACTACTATATAGACAGTACTATGATCCTGGTAATGTTATGAACATAATGTACTTCTCTCTGGGAAGACCAAAAAGCTGTCATGATTTCCCATGCCACACGGGGAAGACCGTTAGATTGTGCTTAGGAATAGTACATTCCAATTGAATATCTTTTCTTGTTGAATCAATCAAAGGATTTGCAGTGATCTCATAAACAAAGACTATTGTTGCAGATTGAATCATACACATCTAAAAGAAATTCCTTGTGCAGAGCTCTTGGCATGATTGGGTCCCTCTAGATGGTAGGGAGCCTTGACTTGAGACTCTAATATGCATAAGTTTCAGAGGAATAGTCTGTCCTAGGTCAATATAATTTTTTGTTTTGCATCCCATCATACCCAAAAAGGCCTAGGGTCAACGCTGATCAGACCACTACTACGCCTGACAGCATTCTTTACTTGAGGATCCACAGTTGGCAAAGGATCTTTGGGCTTAAAATTTTCCAATTGCACTTCAGCAAGGAAACAATCATGCAGTTTTCATCCTTTACAGAACCTGTTTCTTTTTCTCATTTGATCCCAAGAAAAGCTACATAAAATGAGTATAACCCCAAAGAAATGCTAAAAAATTGCATGGAAATTTCACAGATAAACTTCGAGTCCATATGATCATTTTTTATGTCCAAATTGAAACTGCAAACACATATACCTGTCCTGGAACGGCTAAAGCTAATACGCCAGGAATCTTCTTGGGCTCCAAAAAGACATTAGCCCTATATAGAGCTGATCCCGAAAGCACATTTGCAAAGAAAATGTTCCATACAGTAAACCAGAGTACCTTAATACAGGCACTTTTTGTTATCTGACTGTGTGCAATATACCCTTGAATGGTGGACAAAATTATCATGATGGGTGGAACAAAATATAGAAACATCTGAAGAATAAGACTAGGAAGATATCCTGTGATCACCTGACTGACAAATGCTCTGCACATCACAAAATAACTGATTTAGTATTTCCGTAAGATAATAAAAATAGTGCATATTTGAGACACCACACCATTAATTGCCATAAAACAATAAAGAAGTGCATATTTCAACATGTTGTGGCACTTCATGGAAGTAGAGAGGTTAACGTGTATATGTATGATCAGAATCACAAATGCCTAAAACCACCCTTTGGAATACGCTTGACAAGAAACTGAAAACTAAACTTACATGTTCAGTATGCCTTTCAGAAAAGGGAACCAGATCTCCAACTGGTCCAGATTAGTAAGACCTTGCACTAAGACAACTGGAATAAAGAAAAGTACTGTAACAACCATACATGCAACAATAACCACGGCGCTGCAAATCCATCTTTTCATGAATGATGCAGAAAAGAAGGTCCAGTATACATCATGGGGCTCAGGAGCTGGCTCAGTAACCCACTCTGTAGGATTGACCCCCTGTCGGATATGCAAAGCTATTGCAGCACCAAATCGTGACTTGAAGGACACAAAGGCTGCCGAAACCTCCTATTAAATTGGAAAAAGGCATCATTTAATGATACGCTGTACCACATATCAAGTCAATATCTAATGGAAGGATCTGTGCGGGAAATTATTTTGAATGTAGAGCACAAATTAAGCCTTGTTTCCAGAAATAACATAGTATGAGCACCCTCATGAAAATGCATCACCATATCACTGGCATGTCAATAATGAATATCGATACAAAACTGAATCTTTTGTTTAAATATGGAACTAACTTCACTCTTTTAGTTTTTGAGGCAGTTTCTATCATTTAAATCTGACCAACAACCACCAACAGACTAGGCCGCACTTTGAGATAGTTCTTCACACACCCTCTTTTGAAAAGTTCATCCGATGACTTGACATGTATTTCAGGCCTTTAAGAATAGTTGCCTATCTTAGGCCAAAACTGAAAAACGAGGTGTTTGTAACTTAGACCTGATGTTATACGTTCCAAATGTGACTTTTTTTCGCTGACCAAAACATCTCTTACATAAACAGAACAAATACTGTTTCCAAAGAAGTTGGATCCTTGGATAAAACTGCCATAACTAGATCCTCTAGCTTCTTTCCATAGTGATCTACAAGATCAACTTCGCATCCAGAAAGTCCCAAAAAGCCCACACGCCCAAACCTTTGTTGAGTATGGTTTGTTGATTTCAAATGAACAAGCCTCCTATACAACTTATCCGCATCATTCTGCAAGAAACAGCACATACTTCTCAGATGTGGGTATCAATTCGTGTCTTATCATGTCATTCACATGTTGCTATTTTGAATTTTAATCGGTGCTAATAATTCAAGTAGAGCTCAAATCTGCTCGAATTTTAATACGTAATTTTTTTTTAATATACCCGAATTTTAATACGTAAAAAAAATTAAAATTTAATTAGCTCAAATCGAATTTTAATCAATTTAAATTTTAATATGAAAAAAAAAAAATTTAATCGAATTTTATATAAAAAGATTGTTTGGGGTTTTATATAAGGGTAATTTTGGTATTTTTGAAGAATTATTTTTGTTAGAAATGGTAGTTTAATGACAAGAGTGTCAGTGATGTTTAAATATAAACTAGAAGGGATGTTAGTGATATGTTGAATAATAAAGGGAGTGTCTATAAAGATATAATAAACTAGAAAAGTGTGACTGAAATTTTTCCTTAATATGGAATACTTGTCGGCAAAACACGTTTTGTAAGTGAGTTATTGTGGTTAAAAAATTAAATTTGTTTTGGCTTACCCTACCTCACTATTAATCTTGTATTTATAGTTACTGAACAAATAAGCCAAAGACAAGTATACCCTTTGTGTAGTATAAATATTACAATAAACGTAAACCCTAATTATATTATAGTAGCTTTCTCAACACTCCCCCTCAAGCTGAAATATAAATAGCATATAATCCAAACTTGGAACAAATATCCACAAAACGAGTACGATTCAATGCTTTGGTGAACATATCTGCAAGTTGAGCCTCAAATTTCACAAACGGAGTTGCAATATCTTCACTTAGTATCTTGTTTCGAATAAAATGGCAGTCAACTTCAATATGTTTGGTCCTCTCATGAAACACTGAATTAACAACAATATAAATGGTTGCCAGATTATCACAGAACAGTTGTAACGGTAGCTGAACTGGAAAACTAATTTTCCGAATAAAGTATAATAACCATGTCAACTCACTAGTTGTATGTGTCATTGCTCTATACTCAACCTCAGCAGTGGATCGTACTACCACCGTTTGTTTTTTACTTTTCCATGAAATAATATTACCTCCTGAGAAGGTGCAATAACCAATAGTTGATCACCGATCAGATGGAAAACCAGCCCAATCAGCATTCGAAAAACCTGCTACTCGAAGATGTCCATTAGATCAATATAACAATCCAAGACCAAGAGCGCTTTTGAGATATTGAAGAATACGAATGACTACATCCCAATGTGGTACTCTAGGACATCCCATAAACTGACTGCATATACAATATCTAGTCGGATAATAGTAAGATAATAAAGCTTCTCAACCACCCTGGATTATCAAATAGAGCACCATCTTCCATCAACCATCAACAACTTCTGATTTGAATCCATAAGAACGTCAACTAGTCTATCACCCAGTAAACCTGCCTCTTATAGCATGTCAAGTACATATTTCTTTGAGATAGATAGATACCCTGCTTAGATCTGACAACCTCAATACCCAAGAAATACCTAAATTTTCTGAGATCCTTCGTATGAAATTTGTCTTACAGAAATACTTTTAACTGAGTAATACCCTCGGAATCATTACCAGTGACTACGATATCATCAACATAAACCACCAATAGTGTATCCTGCATTTGTTTGTCTGTGAAAAACAGAATGACCTGTCTGACGTCGAAAAAGACCAAACTTTAATATTGCATTTAAAAATTTATCAAATCATGCTCTTGGTGACTGCTTCAAACCATACAAAAATTTCTTTAGTTGACACACACTCTTACGATACTCTCCCTGAACAGTAAACCCAGGTGGTTACTCCATGTAGACCTCCTCAGCCAAGTCACCATGCAAGAATACATTCTTGACATCTAACTAAAACAGGGGTCAGTCAAGGTTAGCAACTAAAGAAATTTAAAGCACGAACAAAAGTGATTTTGGCAACGATAACCAACCGTCCGTTTTTCAGGCGATAAGGGAACAAGATCTCAAGTCCAATTCTAATGTAAGGCATCCATTTCAACTTCCATAGCTTTTCTCCAACCCGGATCAGACAAGGCACCCTATAGATTCTTAGGAATAAAGATAGTAGACAGGTGTGAAGTAAAGCAGGAAAAGACAGGAGACAAGGCATCATAAGAAACAAAATTACCAATGGGATGATTAGTAACACATGATCAAGCACCTTTCCGAAGAGCAATCAGTAAAGAGTTAGAATTACCTAAAGAACTCGAATCAAGATACGGCAAGGAAACCGACAAGGGCACTTCAGCTGATGACTGCACACGACGGGAGTATAGCAGAGCAAGGGATACACTAGACAGAGGAGTAGGCGACGGTAAGGGAGAAGGTGGTGGTGTAGACTGTCCAAAGTCAAGATCCAAAGACCGCTCAGGAGTCGAAAAATACAGAACTTCTTCATTAAAGGTGACATCAGAACCAGTGAAGTACCGACGAAGAGTAGGACTATAACATCGATACTCCTTTTGTGTGCGAGAGTATCCAAGGAAGACACACTTGGTAGCACGAAGGTCAAGTTTATCAAACCCAGGCCCCAAGTTATGAACATAACAAACACACCCAAAAACTTTAGGAGGTAAAGAGAATAAAGGGGTACAAGGTACAAGGACAGAATATGAACTTTGCCCATTTAACACAGAAGACGACATGTGGTTAATATGGTGACAGGCTATAAGAACAGCATCACTCCAAAAAACACGAGGTACATGCATTTGAAATAATAATGCGAGTAACTTCCAACAGATGTCGATTCTTACGCTCAACAACACCTTTCTACTCAGAGGTATAGGCACAAGAAGTTTGATGAAGAATGTCAGTTTTACGAAGATAAGAGGATAAAGGATCAGATTCATATTCTCTAGTATTATCAGAACGGAGAATGGGAATGCGACAACCATATTGTGTTTTTATTTCTTGACAAAAGATCTCAAATATAGAACATAATTCAGAACGGACTTTCATAAGATATAACCAAGTTTGGGCCCCATACATCAGAATGAACAAAAGCAAATGGACTCGATACACGGTTATTAACTCTAGACCGAAAGGAAACACGGTGATACGTACTAAGTTGACAAGTTTCACAAGACATAAACGACACATGACTAAGACTAGGAACTTGGCGCTTCAGATTCTAAAACGAAGGATGACCAAGCCGACAGTGCCACTGAAAAGGAGATGATAAGGTTTGAAAGGCCCGAGGAGATGTATCAAGGTCAAGATAATAGAGACCACCAGCTTCATGCCTCATACCAATCTTCCTCTTTGTATAGAAATCTTGAAACACACAGTAGGAAAGAAAAAAAGTTACCGAACAATTAAGAAAACGAGTAATCTTGCTAATAAAAAATAAGCTAAAGGAAAATTAGGGAACAAATAAAACTGATGATAAGGACATGTCAATACTCAACTGAGTAGTCCTCAAACCTGAAACTTTAGAGAAAATACCATTAGCAAGAGTAACACAATGTGGGGAATTAACAGACTAATAAGTAAAAAAGATACCAGACGAACCAGTCATGTGGTCAGAAGTGCCGGAGTCTATGGTCTAGAGACTGCGAGTGGAAGACAATAAACAAGTGGAAACAATACCTGAATGGGCAAACGTGGCAGTGGAAAAGGATGAAACAACCTGTTGTTGGGACAAGAACCGAGTATACTCCTCGCGAGTAAGTGTAACAGACCCAAAGTCAGGTGGAGCTAGACATGATTGGGAGGAAGTATCATCCTGAAAAGAGGCCTAATTAGTAACGCCCGAAGGCTTGCCATGTAAATCCCAACAATAATCAACAGTGTGTCCTCCACGACCACAATAAGTGCACACACGAGAACCAAATCAACCAGTACGGCTTCCCCAGCCCCCATGACCACCTCGAGAAATATCATTATGGCTAATAGGAACAACAAGGGTTGAGTGGTCTGGAGGAAAGCTGCGGTCAACACCAGAAGGCCCAGTAGACAATGTAGCACACTGTAAGTAGGAGAAAACCACAAAGACAGATGGGAGACTAAAACTATCCAAAATCTGAGAACGAACAGTCTCATATTCAGGTTTCAAACCCATCAAGAAACGAACAACATTCATATCTTCATGCTGCTTCAGGCACACTGCTGCATCAATTGTAAACGAATGGTACAGCTTCAATTCCTCACAAACTCCTGTGACATGGGAATAATAATCTGCAAGGCTCAGATTGCGTTGGTCTAACGAAAGTGTTGTTGACACACCTCATATGCACGAGTAAAATTATGTGCCCGAATACATAATAGCCAAGTGATCCCAAATTTCTTTATCCGTGTCAAGATAAAGTAAAGTGGAGCTAATACTAGCCCCAATACTATTCAATAATAAGGAGATAATCTCAACATCTGCATGTTCCCACTAATCATAACTAGGAGTACCTTCCGTGGGTTTAGGGTCCACTAAATATTTCTTGAGACCTTTACCTTTTAGAAATACTTGGACAGATCGTGACTATAAAACATAATTAGTCCCATTAAGCTTGACTGACGTTATAAGATCATTAAATAGAACAGTAGAAGACAAACTGGGGGGGCACAAGATCAGTAACAACGGATGTGTCATCATTCTTGGATTCCATAGCCATAGGAGGGCTGCACCAAGCTAGAACGGTGCAAAAAAGGGGCTGAACCAGGAGAAACAGTGCTAGACAGAGTGGAACCCGAGCTGAACCGACTGGAGTAGTGCTGGAGAGTGTTGAACCGGATCAAAACCGATGGAATAAGGCTTGGACAGTGCTAAACCGAAACCAAACCGGTCAATATAAGCTTGGACAGTGCTGAACCGAAACTGAACCAGTCAAAATTAGACCTGGACTGATCTAAACCGTGGCGAGCTGTGACAAACCAGGCTTAATCATGCCTGGGCAAGGGTGACCATGTAACATTGACCTGTACCGGCCTAAGATTGGTTGAACCGGTGTTGAACCGTGTCTAACCGGGATGAACCGGAATGGACCGGGATGGAACAGGCTGGGCTAGACTAGCGACTTGGGCCAAAAGACTTGGGCTTTTAGAATTGATCCGAGCCCACAACCATCAAAGATCGGACCCGACCCGCACTGTTCACCGTCTTCATAGAAAGGTTTGCAAACAAACCCTCGCCTCCAACAGTGTTGCTCACAGGACCAACTCCACATGACGACGACCACAGCACTCTACGACAACAACCGATGACGACCACCACCACACCGGCAACAACCAACAACAATTACAACACCTCCGACAGTAATCAACACCAATGTCACATCACCAACCAATGACGATAAACAGTCGACGACATCAAACAGCAAGATCAACTCAACAAAACCACCATTGCCACCATAAACAACACCAATACCAAGATCAACTCAACAAAAAATCAACATTGATTTCAATCGAAACCACACCTTCGGAAATGCATAGTTTCAGTGCAGTCCCATCCAAAACAGTAAAGACTCAGACACTCGACTCAGTAAAAGCGAGAAACAAAGAGAAAGAACAGGAGAAAAAAAAAAAAAAGAGGAAAGAAAAAAGATTAATAGAAAATTAGACCTAATTGCTCTGATACCATGATAAGTTTAGAGAAGAGAGAAGTTTAACACAATATGAGAGAGGCAAAGAGAGGTTTTGGCTTACCCTACCTCTTACTATTAATCTTGTATTTATAGTTACTGAACAAAAAAACAAAAAGCAAATATACCCTTTGTGTGGTATGCATATTACAATAAACGTAAACCCTAATTATATTATAGTAACTTTCTCAACACATGACAATACCTACAAAAGAAATCTATTTAATGTGCTATAAGTGTCAAAACATTAATCCAACCCATTTATTATAAGTATTTATCAATCGTGGCAATTATAGAGTTGTGTCATGTCGAGATCGCATCGTGTTCGTGTTGATAGGTCAAATTGACACCCCTCAAATTCAGATGAGACACGGGAAAAGAATGCGGGCTCGTACAATTTTAGCATCTAAGGCATCAGTGCCATACTGTAACACCACTAATCTAATGAAGCTTGCACATTAACGATTAAAAGAGGGATCATATTCGTGATGTTACTCACCCCAGTAGTGGGGGAATCCAATGTGAATATAGCTGAACAAAACTCCACTAACAGCAAATCCCAGAGACCATGAGAATTGTTTTGGGACAACACAACTTAGTTACAACTTCTCAAAAATCAAAATATGGCATGACCATACTCTACATGTGGAAGCCATTGCTTCAAGGATCAGCTACTGAATCACATACAAATGGCATGTTATCTCTTTTTTTAGGACAAAATATATTTCACCATATCAAGTATTTTGTCTAAAAAGGGGCATCTTAAATGTTAAGAAACATCAATTGCATAAGTATCTATTGAATATGCAGTTTACATTAGAACTTTCTTGAATATTTATTCCTTTAACCTTGGATAGAGAAAAATGGATGAATATGAATCATGTAGCTGGCCTTTAGATAACACTTTGTTGAGTAGATTTGGGTTGAGTATTGCATTACACCCTTGTAGGAAGTTAGAAACCAAATTAATCTATCATCTAACAGAACCAAAAGACCTATGCTTCACATAAAATGCTTACAATTAGCCTTTGAAGTTTGCTTGTTCGACGAACCACATAATGCGAGAGATATGTTGAAGGATAATACTCTCTGAAAAAGTTCTCAACACTTTCACTGAAGCTGCTCCCAGATGAAATAGGAACGCCTCGAACTAAAACAGTAAACTGATGTGGCTGAGGTTTGGATGAATAGAAATAAGCGATCCTTCTTGATGAAATATAATCATACTCCTGTTGATTATATGCCATTCAGAAAAGAATGATATCTTGAAATTTGTGAGGTTTCTCGATTCCCCCTCAAATGAACTACCAAAAAATGATGGCAAACAGAATACTTACGAGATAAAGAATATAGCAGACAAATGCTGTGAAAAGATAGGCAGCACAGAAGTGAATCCATAACCTACAGAAAGGCCAAAACAATAAAATGATATCATCCAATACTCTATTTTCAGACTCAAACATGATATTCGGCAAAATGTACTGTTGAAACAGGGAACAACTAAAATAAGAACCATAGGCCACACAAAGAAGAGAGTAAAAGCTTCATATAGGACAACATGACAAAACATAAATTTTCTTCTATGCGATGGTTTTACAAAATTAGAAATAGAACTTCAGCAGTCTCCCATCTATATAAAATTACGTCAGCAACTACCTACAAAATCACTTATAGATTGGACACAAAAAGGAGATATTAAGGCTATATATGACTTCACTGTAAACAAAATAATCCCTTCACAGCCTTCAGCATGAAACTTGACGTAATTTTAAACTTGAAACTGACTGAAAAACAGAAATGTAAGATCTAAAATGCACCATTCCTGCCCACTCCCCCCTCTCTCTCTCTCTCTTTTACAGCAGGAAAAAAAAAAAGAGAAAGAAAGAAAAATCTTACTCTTCTAAATCGAATAAACACACAGGAAACTTTTTCTTCTTCAATGCACCTCTTTAGTTCTAAGACTGATATTTCCTGAAGACACCAAACAGGCAAACATCGTATTTTATCTCATATTAGGATAAAAAACAAATGAGAGAGAGAGAGAGAGAGAGAGAGAGAGAGAGAGAGAGAGAGATCACAAACTTGAACTTGAAACTGACTGAAAAAAGGAAATGTAAGATCTAAAACGTGCCATCGTACCCACTCTTCCCCCTCCCCCCCCCCCCCCCCCCAAAAAAAAAAAAAAGAAAGAAGAACACACGAGAAAACAAAAAGAAAGAAAAATCTTGCTCTTCTTGATCAAAGAAACACATAAAACAAACTTTTTCTTCTTCACGGCCCTTCTTTAGTTCCAAGGCTAATATTTTCATGAAGACAGCAAACATCGTATTCCATCAAGATTGAGTCAGATCCAGCATTACTGCACCACCCATTATTCTTTTGGTGAA
Source organism: Ilex aquifolium (assembly GCA_951799425.1). NCBI lineage: Eukaryota > Viridiplantae > Streptophyta > Magnoliopsida > Aquifoliales > Aquifoliaceae > Ilex > Ilex aquifolium. The sequence continues at coordinate 2,845,811 of OX637398.1, read as the reverse complement.
GTGATAAATTAGAAAAAAAAATTGTGTAATACTAGATATGAAAGAAGAGCCCTCTCACATGTCAGCAATGGTGCAAGCAAGTGCACCATCCACTGAAAAGAACAATATTTAGCTTACTTTAGGTATAACACTAAAGAAAAATTTTATATGGCTACCAAAGGAGGGTGGTCAATAAGAGGAGGAGAGGGAAGAAAGGAGAGAAATGAGATAGCAGCACCAATGTCTATAGAGAAAAAGTAGATGGGAACTTTATTATCTTTTGTTTCTGGTTAGTGAAAAAGTCTTAGCAAAGTGGGGTGTGGATGGGTATTTATAGACTAGATCACATGAAAGGAACAGGCACATGTCAGAGCGGCCAATAAGGTTTGCGACACCAAGGCTACCATGTGACTCGAGAGGCACCAACAACACTTGCATGGCCATGTGACTGTTGTGGCACGTAGTTAGCCCTTCCCTCTTGGACCTACATTTTGGAGCATCTACCACTAAATAAATTGGCAACCGGTAGAGAGGCCCCTCAGCCACATAAACCAACTTTGGGTAGTAGCCCTAATCTTTCAAGGTGGGTTGTAAAACCATAATTTCATCTAAAAGGTTAAACAGATGGCGTACCTTACTTATTTATATACTTCAATATGGTCACTGCAAAATCGAAACAAAAAAAACCTCCTAATTTGATACCATGGAAAACCACCAACTCATCTAAAAACATAAATTGTTGGAAATAATGCAACTAAAGTATTTTTATACTTCAACATGGGATATAAGCTCTCTTCATATGTTCCTTCATCACTCACAAAATGTGTATTGTCAAGAGGCAAATGTTCCTTTCCATTATAGATAGCAATAGTATGGCTGATCATTGTGGGTATAATGGTAGATGCCCGGGACCAAGTTACTTTTATTTATTTTTCTGCTTTTGTGTTAAACTTCTCAATTTTTCTTAATAAATGGTTTGTTACAAAAGGACTTTGATTTAGTGAACATGTCACAGCTTACTCCCTTTTTTTTTCTTTTCTTTTTTTTGTTTTGTAAATGTAAAGACGAAGAAAGAAATTCTATTGCCTATTTACTACGGCGATGAAGAATAAAATTATCAGGAATACAAAGCCAACTCTCCACAACAAATGAAAAAGTAGGAAAGAAAAAATTTCTATGCAATCCCCCCCCCCCCCAAAAAAAAAAAAAGACAAACGACGAAAATAAGCAACTTCAATGGACAAATTAAGAGAGGGTCATAAAACATCAAGCATACGTTAATTATATTTGTTTAAAAAGTTGAGGATTACTCCACACCAGAAAATTTTCTTTGAAGTCTGGTCAAAATAGTTCTTTAGCCCAGTAAGATGTTGTACCAGAGACCTAAGCTAAATTTCCAGCATAGCTCTATTGCCTTTCTCACCTATCAAAACAGACAATCTAAGGTACACTTGGAACATCAATCCAAGCGTTTATCTATCTCACTTCCAAAATCCAAATGATTGATGCATTTCATTCATGCAGAAAACTGCAAGTCTTAGCATTAGAGAGTGGAAGAGAGGGATAACTAAAGAGACTTTTCGCTTTGCCTGGCACAACGACTAAGAAGCTGAGATACTTGTCAATCTGAATTGAAAAAACACATCAGCCATTACATTTTAACAGTTCAACCACATAAAAACATCAAATGCTCAAGAAAAGAGAAGGGAAAAAATAGCAAAAAAGAAAGTGCTAAAGAAAATGGTGAGTCGCAACAATGCGAAGAGCCCATCTTCATTTTTTGTCTTAAATAGGCAGGACCAGTGTTAACTTATGAAAAAGATGCATAGTTATATGATTATACAAATCAGCCAAAACATCATCAGCAAAGGATAAATCTAATGAATACCAGAAAAATCTTTCCTGAAATAGCTTGAAATTAAACATCAGTCCATGTAAGTCTTCAGCTATGATTGAATACTATCAATGTCTGCACCAGTATCAAATATGATTTTCAATCAAAAGACCAGCTGATATTACCTGTTTGATCCGTCGTCGACATTTGAAATACTAAACGATTCCAGAGACTTGTTTGGTAAATCAGAAATGTCAATACTCAACTGATTCCCCATATAGTTAAAGGGAAGAAGAATGAAAACCCCAAGAATACCAGCAAAAGAAAATACTTTCAGACTGCAATAATAAGACGAAGAATTCAGATTAGCTGATGAAGGTAAAAAGAACAAGAAAAAATATAAAAAAGAAAAATGTGCAAGCCCCAAGAAATTGATATATCACAGGAAACCTAATGCTCAAGAATTTGTTAAAATTTAGTTGAATTTAAACCTCACGACACTCCAGCCCAGTACAAAACACACCAATAATACCAGTCACCCAAGTTTATGAAGAAGGCATTATTCACTCAGCTTTACCCAATCCCCATACAATATACTGCATGGCATATTTTATCGTACATTAAATTTGTCCAAGTCATGATGATTTTTGCCATATTTTATTTTACATTAAATTTGCCTCAGTCATGATGATCTTGTTTCTATGTCTCTCTTCTCCTCCTCTAAAATTGCGGGAATGCTAAAGAGATTACTTACCATCTGTTCTTTTGTTAATTTTCATTTCATGTCACTTTGTTCTTCATACTAGCATATTCTCTGCTTTCTTTTTCATCTAGTAAAACAGACTGATACCTTCCATAATTTCTCCATACTCTGATTTCATTGTCATTTTTACATATTAAGCAAAATTGCAAGCTTCCTGTAGCAAGCAAAAAAAATGGTGTATAAAAATGAGCCCCATGCACATGCATAAGCGATGCACTCATATGCATGCCCATATTCATATCATCATTGAATAATGCCATATATCTAGTTATCTAATCAGTTCACTGTCTGCCATACATATAACATTAATTATTTGCGAACTTCTCTAGAAAGAATATGAAACCTGAAGGTAAAAATGCGGATGAACACTACAGCATCCAAGCCCGAGGTTGACAACAACTCTTCTTCCGAGGGCTGCCATGCCCTTCGTACCCAATTGGTGGATGGTAATAACCTTTCCAAGTTAAAATCACTATCCTCTTGAGTTTTTCCTTCCGCAACCAACCGCGGTGCGTAAACTTTGGAATTCCGTGGCTGCTTTCTCAATATTGAATATAGAGTGAAAAATAGAAAACAAAGGCCAAGATTGATTCCAACAGAAGTTAAAAGAGCAGAAAGAATCATTCCTTAAATGTTTAAAGAGTACTAGTCATCCACACAAATAACTCCTCAAACCATGAGTCCCACCAACTCAACCAACAAGGGGATATAAGAGAACTTTTCTTCTTGGATACTGCAGAAGTAATTGCTATGGTGCCGATATAGATTAGCTAATATAGAGGGCTGCACAGAGGGATAAAGAAGACAGCATTAGAGGTATATAAACTTGACACGAATTAATGTCTTTAAGCAAGTCCCCCCAACCCCCCCCCAACCCCCAAATTCCCTAAGAAAAAAACAAACAATGTATACACACAGAGGGCGACAATTTATAAGAATCTTACTGGTCAAACAGAGAAATAAAATATAAACGTAAACAGATGCCATGCCTTCTGAAATGGATACTGTCTAAAAATATAACAGGATATCTCTTTGGTAGCAAAAAACTAAAAACTATACAAGTGCCAATGAGATACCATAGAGCCCATGGCCACAAAATAAGGAAAAATACCAAAGATACATTGTCATCTCCCACATAACTAAACACAAGATTGAATAATTCCAAAGCAATTACATAATAATGGAAAACCCAACCTCTGCCTTCATATCAGCTGAACTTGGCATAAACTAAAGGCAAAACAGTTTGCCATGTTACAAAATGTAGATATGTAACCAACTTCACCACTACCCAGCACCCTACTCTTCCACATATTGGGGTTTAAGAGAGTGGAAAGTCCAGACCTAACTTTCAGGATTATTTGAACAAGAAGATTACTCTCGAAACCAAACCAACATTTTGAAACCTGGTCATCAAATTGTATTACCAAATGACCCATACAACAAACATGTGTCTCACATAAATAAACAACGCACAATCTCGGAAGCAGAGAATACACTGTAGAAGAACCTGTAAAATGTGAAATTGGGAACAACTACATTCCTGGCAAGAAGATCCACACAGAATGAACTTTGGCAAATTAATCCTCTATGCTGATGAGTATTTTTCACTTTCTCTCTTTTTTTTAGTTACATGTGCACAGGGGATGGGATAAGCAAAATTCAATAAATTACAAATAACAACTGGTTCCAATCAAAGAATGCAAACACCATGACCTCAAATCATGCAGGTACGCGGTCCATTTGAACCCGAATCATTCTAGCTTTTTTTTTTCTAAGATCCCTAACAATCCGTGAAGAATCCGTCTGCTATAACATAAATTAGCTCAACCTTTTATCAAGTACAGTAAGCACCAATCAAGAAAATTCCCTGGAATATTACATCAAGCTAATTCCATAACTCACTAATTTTGCCTACAATCACACAGTCTGTAAAGGGTTACAGCAACTCTGTTACTTAACCCACAGAATAGAGTAATGGTGATCATGTGATACTATTAAGAGTATACAGAAACCAAAAAATTCCACCGCCAATTCCAACGGTCTAAACCTTTTAAGTTCAAAACCTGGAGGTTTCTTTTAAAAAAAAAAAAAAGAAACATATAAATTTTAAAACCTATATTCTTCCCCTTTTTTTCCGTTGAGAAGCTAAACGAAAAAGACTAAACAAATAAAATAATCAGCAACTATTTTCAGACAGAAAACCCATTCAAAACACCTAATCTTGGATAAAAATAGTAGAAGAAAGTGACAGCGAAACTAATTTTAGGGACGAAGTGGGTGAAAGATCGAAACTTACTGAAACGAGAGTTCATCGACGTCAACAGTAATGGAGCCACACCAAAATGGCTAGATGAGATCAGAGCTTACTCAGAGCTTATCTCACTTGACTTATATAACTTTACTAAGATAAGAAGATAACCACTGACTTGTTTGTTAAATTGTCAATAATACCCTCGCAGTTGAGATACGTAGCGTCTCTTCGACGCGTGGCTTTGGGCCTCTTGGCTGTTAGCGGATCGATCCCATGTAAAATAAAATATATTTTTATTTACCTAAAATATCCCTATCAAATATTCAAAAGCCACTTAAACCTCCACCTAAGACACCCAAAAAGAAAAGTCTCAATTTTATTTATAGTCTTTATCAAGTAGTTTTATTTGGTCCAATAAAATTCAGAATTAATAGACGATTTGAAATACAAATAAATAATCAAAGTTTATATACAATCTCTATGTATCAGCTATTATTATTTTATTTTATTTTTAACAATATTTTAAAGAAATTGCAATGAGTTATATTATCAACTAAAATCTCATGGTACTATTATGGAGCTCCATCGCCACCATCAGACACCCTCGAAAAGCAAGTGGTAGGCCTACGAATCTTGGCCGACATTAAAAGTTATTTTGGCAACATTCTTGGGTGATGTGATTATATGATTATACGTGGCTTAAGATCAACTTTATTATTTTGTCTTGATGGATGGTGTTGGTTTTGGTTGCATTTTGTTATAGATTTTTCATAGATTCAAGTCTTTCTCAGAGAAGTTTTCAAGTAAAATGCTTTGACATACAACTATGGAATTCCAACCAAAATTTTTTAGGCTTATATTATTGTGTAGCAACGGCAACACCAACTAAGCATAGACTTTATAGTATTCGTGCCTTTACATTAATTGTCTTAGTTTTGCATGAAATTTTCTACTCTTTTTTTTGGGGGAGGGGGGGAGGGGGGTTTCCTTGTACCATGTGGTTCTCGATAGTTTAAAAATCAATATTAACTAAGGTTGAGGATTTCGACAAAAAAGAGTCCATGGCCTTAATATACAATTCTCATAATATTTCACGTGCAACTATTAGTTATTCTAAAACAGGGGAATCTAATTTTATATCATGAGAGATTTAAGATTTTTTATTTTATATTCTCAAATATTAATTTTTTTATATTATGCTCTCAAAATATTAAAATAATTATAATGTGGCCCTATAGTTGTTTATTCTATCAAAACTATTTTATTAATTGTAAGGGAATAAATCCGCCACGGGATCTAACCCTCCACCAAAAGATTCCGGCTGACCTCGGGCAACGCCGAGTAGCCTTTTACCTCTCTTTCTGCCTGAGCGAAATGTGGGGGGGACGCTCATATGGGCGGTGGGGAGACGACTCTCTTTCGATGTGGGACGGGTGCGTCCCCCCACATTTCGCTCAGGCAGAAAGAGAGGTAAAAGGCTACTCGGCGTTGCCCGAGGTCAGCCGGAATCTTTTGGTGGAGGGTTAGATCCCGTGGCGGATTTATTCCCTTACATTAACGTTGATAAAATGGGTAACAAAAATTAACTGAATAATCATATTGTAACACTTTTAATATATTGATGGTGCAATATAAAAAAATCTAATATTTGAGGGTGTAAACTATTTTTTTATAAAATTCAGGATACAAGTAGTATAATTCACCTATCTAAAAATCGTGGTTACTTTCGATACATCGAAATAATTGAGATAATATTTAGTGAAATTGAGTTTTTAATGAGATTGAACATTGTTATGTGTACAAATGCTGATCATTTGAAAAATATCAAAAACTCATAATCATTTTTGTTATTTAAGAGAAGTTCAATTTCATATATTATTTTAAACCATGTAAATAGTTGGGCCCATTTAGAGTTAGTTTTTTTTTGTGTGTGTGAAATAGAGGTTTAAAAATTCTCTTGCCAAAATCCGCATTAAATAAACTCTTCGAACTGTTTGAAGTGTTCTTGAAAAATTTAATTTTTTCTTTTATTTTCTCTCTATCTCTCTCTTCATTATTGACTCTGTCTATCCCCTATTTTTTTTTCTCTATCTCCCATTGATAATTTATTATCTTTTTAAATATGTAAATATTTTATTTTATTTTTTTCATCTAACTCCCCTATTTTCTCTCACTTACAACAACACAATTATACTAATTAGTTATACCAATTAGTTACAATTATCTTATAATACACAAAATAGTTACTGATGTATTCTAATACACAAAACAATTACACGAAAATTACAACACTAACACAATTTGTCATTCAATTATTTACATAAACCAAGAGTTACACCATTTAGTATCACGACATGATTATATCAATTATACACACCAAATTGAGTTTATCATTACACAAAAAGAGTTTACCATTATACCAAATTTGGTGTATACAATTAGCATAATTATGTTGTGATACTAAATAGTGTAACTCATTGGTTTATGTAAAAAACTGAATGATAAATTGAGTTGGTGTCGTAATTGTTTGGTATATTAGAACACATGAGTAATTGTTTGGTGTATTATAAGATAACTAGCAATTGCCCGTGCCTGAAGGCACGGTGTTACTCGTAAACGACGAAAAAAATGTGTTCGCTAATATTTTTTTATAACATCAACATACATGCATAATATATATTTCCACATTAAATTGTTACGCCACAAAAATTATGTTATAACTACCGAAACATAATAATTCAAACATCTGAAAAAATATATCAGTTGACAATATTCAATGTTCTGTTTTTGATTCAAAATCCACAATTTATACATTCATAATCAATTTTATCTAAATAATAACAAAATTCATAATTAATAGAATGAAAATTAAAACAATACTCCCACAAATAAATGAAGTCTGCAGATATTGTCAAATGACCAAATATAACTATCAGAAATTCAACCGACTTCCAAAAGATACGGCCTGGAAAAAAAAAAAGATTACAGTTAGGTGTTTATTCATTCTCTAAAAACATACATTTTTTACTTTTATCCACATTCAAATAATAAAAACATAGAGAAATAATGTTTAGCAACAAATATTGTTTCATCTGTGTAGGTCTTGTTCATAGTTGGTTCAGCTGAGCCTCCACGTCTTCTAACGCTCGTGAACATAGTATGTCATCTTCGATATCTGTCAATGTCTCCTCCAATTCTATCATATCTATGAAGCCATTCTCAAACTTCTTATTGATTATGTCAATTGGCCATGTAGATGGAAGCGTGTTAACAATAGCATATAACATAATTGGATTATTCGGCATAAAACCTTCATGCTGCAATTTATAAAATAATTCTCCTTTCTTTTTTATATGATCTAGAACATTTGTCCCTGGACCTATTTTTTCCTGCTCAAATTGTATCAATAATGGATGGATATCGCGTTCCGCTTCCACCAATAATTGTACAAACCGTACTGCATTGGTTGGTTTGTCGTTTAGAAAAAATTTTTCTGTTGCAGAATTCCAAGTTGTGGGAAGGGACTCTGTTATTTTATGCATAATATAATTATCACTTATATTTTTCCCTGCCATTTGTAACATACGACCTAATTCAACCTTTTCCATCCCAAACTTCGAGATTGGAGTTCCATCTTCAAACGATTCATTTTCAAATTTTTCTTGCATGTTTGATAGAGCCACACGCGTACTACGACGTACAAAGATTGGAGGTCGTTCCATTATATCTGTACATAATATAAAAGATAAAAATTATAATTATAATAATCACATTAGCAACGGAGTAATAAACATTACAACAAACAAAATATTTTTTTTCCACCCATGTGATTTTATTAAAATAATAACACACCAATATAAAAAATTGGAATAATGATCAGGAATGCGAAATTACAATAAAATCAAGACACCAACAAAATATACCAAACCATATATGAAATTCATAGAATAATTATTCAAATCACCATCATATCTTAATACTGTCACAACAGATATAACAGTAGTAATTGCAACCATGCAAGTAATTAAGTATCAGGTTTATATTAAAAATTCTAGAATCAAATATATGATCTATCTTCACGGAGATGTAGTTAATAGATCATTCTTCCAGTGGGTCTTTGAACTTTCTCTTTATCACTTTCCTGAATGTTCTTGTGTCAATACATATGCGAAACTGCAAGTTTGGAGAATGCACAACAACCTAGTTTTACAAAAAGAAAGAAAACCAAATTTTAGTGGTATATATTAGTTATAAAGGAATATAGCTCGTTGCAACAGTATAAGAATTGAATTACCTTATTACGATATCCCCATCGGTGAAGTCGCGTTGTATTTATTCTTTTCATTGCTTGAGCCAATTCACACCAATCCTACAAATATGAATTATAACGTAAAGTTAACGTGATTATTTTAATTCAATATGTATTCGATAGGAGCAATTTGTAAATAGATGGTACCATTTGTTTGCTATCGAATAAGAAGTTCTATAACAGAACTTCAGGGTAAACGATGTTTGATGTGCTATTCGACCCATTTTCAGGAAGAAGAACACATATACGATCAGAAGATGTGCATCTGGATAGTGCCACATACAGATGTCCATGGCTAAACACTGGTGTGCGCAGATCAACCCCAACGAATTTTACAGACTGTCCTTGAGATTTATTGATTGTCATAGCATATGTTAATCGGACAGGAAATTGACGTCTTGTCATCTGAAAAGGCAATTCTGAAGATGTTGGTGACAGAGATATTCTTGGAATAAAGACCAAATTGCCAGATTTATCACCATTTAAAATTTGAGCTTCAATTACACGTCTGGCACATCTGACAACCATCAATCGCGTGCCATTACAAAGCCCATCCTTCGGCGCTATATTTCTCAGCAACATTATTGGGCTACTGATTAACCCTAATTAATGCAAAATGTAATTAAATTAAAAGGTCAATTGTGTAATTAAATAAAGTTAAACTAGTCAAAATAAATCTAATTAGGGTTAATGTGTGAATTAAGGATAATGCATTGAATGTTGTTCTTTTCAGGTTTTTATGCGTCAAAACGACGGGAGCCAATTATCAAAGCATGGAGAGCAACTTATCAAAGCATAGGGTGTAAATTATTAAAGCTCAAAACAAAGGGAGATCAAAGTGTAAATCAAGATTTTCTTGATATTTGTAATTAAATATCTTTTAGGATAAATATCTTTTAGGATATTTGTAATTAAATATCTTTTAGGATAAATATCTTTTAGGATATTTGTAATTAAATATATTTTAGGATAAATATCTTTTAGGATATTTGTAATTTGGATGCCTATAAATACCCCCCTTGGGGGCTTGTAATGGGGATCCTTCTCTTGTTTCATTTTTCTTGTAAAGAACATTTCTTCCTAGTGGAAAACACTCCAAAGGTCTTGAATCTTTTTCTTGAATCATCTTTCAAGTATTATTGCTTTATTTACTTTCTTGAGTTATTGTTTTCTTTTTATTAGATCTTGGTTGTGAATTAAACACCAAGAAGTTATTGTTTTCTTTTATGTTTTAGATCTTGGTTGTGAATTAAACACCAAGAAGTTATTGTTTTCTTTTATGTTTTAGATCTTGGTTGTGAATTAAACACCAAGAAGTTATTGTTTTCTTTTATGTTTTTATTATATCTTGGTTGTGGATTAAACACCAAGAAGTTGTTGTTTTCTTTTTATTAGATCTTGGTTGTGAATTAAACACCAAGTATTTATTGCTTTCTTTTAATTTAAGTATTGTTTTCTTTTACTTCCATTGTTGGAGCTTCCTTCTTCCCCTTAGAGGAGTGAAACTCTTCCACTTTTCTAGAGCTTTACCAAAGCCGTGAAGGGTGGAACGTGATTCACTCATTCTTTGTCGAAGATCGGCTCCTTGTTTAGCTATTTTACTTTAAAGCATTTCACTTTTAGTGCTTGAGCATTTTGCTTTGTAACACCTTTTGGGGATGAGTATCATTCATCATTCTAGCTTTACCATAGCTATGAAGGGTGAGTAGTCCTCATTCACTCTTTGGGAAGAGATGATAGATATGTAAAAGATTAATCCGGACATTATGTTTGTGTATCACCTTTATGCTTAAATGTTCTATACTCCACTTGATTTTTGGGTGATTGAATGCACCTAGCAAAGTAAAGGTACTTTGTATAATCAACGGATCTTTCTATGATAAATGGATGACTCCTACATGGAAAGATCCATTGATTCAAGGCAAGTACCCTAACTAACTCTTCATGACAAAATTTCAATGTCCACCATTATTGCACTTCATTCCTATCTTCCGATTAATTTGCCGTTGACACGGGAGTTAATTGAGTTATAAAGCATAAACATAATGCACCGGATAATCAACTACATATTCTGATTCCCGAACCAAAGAGTGTTTGTTACATTTAATCATCTTATATTTTGTCTAGAAAAATACCCATTGGAAAGAATTTTACATTCTATCCAAAACTTCCCACAACTTCAAAATCATAATACTTCCAGTTACAAGTCTTTCTCACTATTTACTTCAAAGAACACCAACCATAGTTCCCTGAGGATTCGACTCTGGACTCAAACCAGATTATTACTACAACTTGACCGCCTGCACTTGGGTGTACACATTTCGGATCAAGTCAAGTTTTTGGCGCCGTTGCCGGGGAACCATAAAAGGTGCTCTTTTTAGAAAAAGGTGAAAAAAAAAAAAAAAAAAAACCTCTCTTTTAGTATATATTTTTGCCTTATTGTGAATAATTTTGTTTTTTTTTTATGACTGACACCAAACGTCTCTTTCAAAATTTGCCTGTTGAATCTTCTGGGTCTGTAAATCAACTTGAACCACCTTCACCCAAATCAGAAGCCGATTCTTGTAACTTCAATATGGCAAATATTGACAGGCAGGGTGAAGATCATGTGAGAGAGGGGGAAGTACCCAACATTCGAACATTGCGGGATTACTTACATCCCACAAGGAATAGTGTCCCCTCTTGTTTTGTTTTTCCGGAGAATGCACCCCACTTCACTGTGAAGCCGGGGACAGTGCATTTATTGCCCGTGTTTCAGGGATTGGATACAGAAAATCCGTATCTGCATATCAAAGACTTCGAAGAAGTGTGTGGAACATTTCAAGACAATTCTGAATTGACAAAAATGAAATTGTTTTCTTTCTCTTTGAGGGATAAAGCCAAACAATGGTTACATTCTTTAAAATCTCTTTCAATCCCTAATTGGCAGGCTCTACAGAATGAATTTTTCAGAAAATTCTTTCCTCTGCACCGCACTAATGCACTCAAAAGACAAATCATGAATTTTTCGATCAAAGAAGGGGAAACTTTTTATCAAAGCTGGGAGAGATTCAAAGATCTTCTCCAATCTTGTCCACACCATGCTTTTGAAGATTGGACTTTGGTAGGATTTTTCTATGACTCCTTGCCCACTAGGTTACGACAGTTTGTCGAAATGATGGCTCAAGGAGAGTTCATGGGAAAAAGTCCGGAGGAGGCATTCAATTTTTTTGATACCATATCTGACAGTTCTCAAATGTGGGACTCAGCCTCTCCTACCACTGTAGAAGCCAAACCACCTACTTTCCAAGGGGGTAAGTATGTCTTGAGAGAAGATGATGATCTTAGAGCAAAAATGTCCACTTTGTCTCGAAAGCTTGAAGCTTTAGAGATGAAAAAGGTCCATCAAGTTGATGTTGTCCCTCCCACAGAACAAGTGTGTGGGATTTGTGCACTAACAGGGCCTCCTACTGGGGAATGCCCGACCATTCCGGCATTCAAAGAAGTTTTGTTGGAACAAACAAATGCCATTTCCAATTTCAACAAGCCTTACTCCAACCCATACTCTGAAACATACAATCCAGGGTGGCGGAACCACCCAAATTTTAGTTGGAGAAACACACAACCAACCCCCATGAATCAGCAACAAAGTCCACAACAACCACCTCAAGGACCTCCACAATATCCTCATCAACAAGGGCCACCACAACCACCTCAAGGACCTCCACAATATCCTCCATATCAACCACCACACAAAAGGAACCTTGAAGATACATTGAATCAATTCATGCAAACCCAAATGAGCTATAACAATAGTTCTACTCAGGCTTTTATTGATTTCAAGGCCCAGACCACACAATCTTTTGAGGATCTCAAAGGCCACATTCAAAAGCTGACCCAGTCCATGAGCACACATGAGAAGGGAAAATTTCCTGCCCAACCAAAGCCTCCACAAGGCCAATTTCAGGTGGGAAATCCATCAACTATGGAAACTCCACAAGACCAAGCCAAAACTGTCACCACATTGAGAAGTGGCAAAAAGATTGACAAGTCCATCAGAAACATGCTGATTCCAGACCTAAAACCAGTCTCAATTCCAGTCAACCCATTAAGTGAGCCAGAACTTGAAAAAAAAAATGACTGTGATCCCATGATTGAACAAGAACCAGAGCCATCAAGGGAAGAAGAACCCTCGTGTTCTATTCCTGCTCCTTTCCCTCATAGACTCAAGAGCATACAGAAAGCAAACAATCAGTCTGAAATTTACGAGCTTTTCAAGCAAGTAAAAATCAACATCCCACTTCTGGATGCAATCCAACAGGTTCCAGCTTATGCCAAGTTTCTAAAAGACTTGTGCACAGTCAAAAGAAGCCAAAATGTTCAAAAAAGAGCCTTCTTCACAGAACAAGCCAGTGCCTTACTTCAACAAAAAATTCCTTCAAAGTGCGAAGATCCAGGATGCCCCACTGTGTCATGTGTCATTGGAAATTTCAAAATTGAGCAAGCATTGTTAGACCTTGGAGCTAGTGTCAACTTGCTTCCTTTCTCTGTCTACCAGCAGTTGGGTTTAGGTGAACTGAAACCCACTTGCACCACACTCCAATTGGCAGATAGATCTGTAAAAATTCCTAGGGGTATTGTTGAAGATGTACTTGTCCAAGTGGATAATTTTGTCTTCCCTGTAGACTTCATTGTTCTAGATACTCATCCAGAAGTTCATTCAGAAACTCCAATTCCTGTCATTCTTGGTCGACCTTTTCTAGCAACCTCCAATGCACTAATCAATTGCAGGAATGGTATTATGAAATTGACTTTTGAGGATATGACTCTCGAAATGAACGTCTTTGACATTGCAAAACACCCAAGAGAGTACGAGGAGGTGGGAGAAATAAATTCCATTGAGTCATTGATACAAGCACATCTGAATGACTCATTCTATGAGGATCTTAGTGAATCAACTTTGTCAAAATCTGACTCATCTGACTCTCTGGAACAAAACTCCATTGAGTGCCCTACCTTCAATGTGGGGACATGGGCTCCTAAATTTGAAGAAATTTCATCAAGTGGTACAAAACCACTATCTTCAAGTGACAGGCCACCAAAGCCTGAACTGAAACCGCTCCCATCTGATCTCAAGTATGCATTTTTAGGTGAGGATAAATCTTACCCAGTGGTAATTTCTTCAAAAATCACAGACTTGCAAGAAGCTCAATTAATTGAAGTTCTTAAAAGTCATAAAAGCACCATTGGGTGGACCATCGCTGATTTGAAAGGTATAAGCCCGTTAATTTGTAATCATGCCATATACCTTGAAGAGGACTCAAAACCCTCTCGTCAAATGCAGCGACGATTGAATCCTCACATGAAAGAGGTTGTGAGACTGGAAGTGCTCAAACTCCTGGATGCAGGGATAATTTTTCCTATCTCCGATAGCAAATGGGTTAGTCCAACCCAAGTTGTACCAAAGAAATCTGGAGTCACAGTAGTCAAAAATGATGCAAATGAACTCGTGCCAACACGAGTCGTCACAGGATGGCGAATGTGCATTGACTATCGAAAACTCAATCTGGTGACTAGAAAAGACCATTTTCCTCTTCCCTTCCTTGACCAAGTCCTCGAGAGAATAGCAGGCCATGAATTTTACTGTTTCCTGGATGGGTATTCCGGATACAATCAAATTGAGATAGCTCTGAATGACCAAGAAAAGACCACATTCACATGTCCATTTGGCACCTTTGCATTCAAAAGGATGCCATTCGGACTTTGTAACGCTCCTGCAACATTTCAAAGATGTATGCTGAGCTTGTTCAGTGACATGGTCGAAAATTTTTTGGAAATCTTCATGGATGATTTCTCGGTATATGGTGACTCATTTGATTTGTGTCTAGCTAACCTAGAAAAAGTTTTGATGAGATGCAAAGAGGCAAATCTGGTGCTTAACTGGGAGAAATGTCATTTCATGGTGAATCAAGGCATTGTCTTGGGTCACATTGTGTCGTCTGAAGGCATGAAAGTTGATAAAGCAAAAATTGATTTGATAAGGAATCTTCCTGCTCCTAGGGTTGTAAAGGATGTTCGATCATTCTTAGGTCATGCAGGATTCTACAGAAGGTTCATAAAAGACTTCAGCACCATAGCAAAACCTATGTGTCATCTTTTGAGTCAGGATGTCATTTTCGACTGGAATGAAGCGTGCCAAAAATCCTTTGACAAACTCAAAGGCATGTTGATTTCTGCCCCAATAATGCAACCTCCTGACTGGACTCTACCCTTTGAATTGATGTGTGATGCTAGTGACTATGCTGTAGGTGCTGTTTTGGGACAAAGAAAAGATAAGAAGCCACATGTGATTTACTATGCAAATAAAACTTTAAATGATGCCCAAATGAATTACTCAACAACTGAAAAGGAATTACTTGCTGTAGTATTTGCATTGGAAAAATTTCGATCTTATCTTGTTGGTTCTTCTGTTACTGTATTTACTGACCATGCAGCACTGAAATTTTTGCTTACAAAAAAAGATGCCAAACCAAGGCTCTTGAGATGGATCCTCTTGCTCCAAGAATTTGATTTAGTCATTAAGGACAAAAAGGGTGTGGAAAATGTGGTGGCAGATCATCTGTCAAGATTAACTTATGAATTTCATGAGGATGGACTGCCAATCAATGAAAAATTCCCCGATGAACAACTATTCAGGATTGATGAAACCCCATGGTACGCTGATATTGCTAATTTCCTTGTTACCGGAACACTTCCTCCATTTTTCACTCCCATGGACAAAAAGAAGTTTCTGAGGGAGGTCCGCAATTTCTTTTGGGAAGATCCCTACGTATTCAAGTACTGTAAGGATCAGATCATAAGACGTTGCATCCCCGCTCAGGAAAGTAGACAGGTAATAACATTTTGTCATTCAGAAGCATGCGGTGGTCATTTTTCATCTCGAAAAACCGCTGCAAAAATCTTGCAGTGTGGATTTTACTGGCCCACACTTTTCCAAGATGTCCATGCTTTTTGCGTAACTTGCGATAGATGTCAAAGGTTGGGAAACATTTCAAAAAGAAACATGATGCCCTTAAACCCAATTTTGGTGATCGAAATTTTTGACTGTTGGGGTATCGATTTTATGGGACCATTTCCCCCCTCCTTTGGCTATCTATACATTTTAGTAGCCGTAGACTATGTATCCAAATGGGTTGAAGCAATTCCATGCCGAAATAATGATCATCAAACAGTGATCAAGTTTTTAAAAGAAAATATTTTATCTCGGTTTGGAATTCCAAAATCCATTATAAGTGATGGGGGTTCTCATTTTTGCAATCGTCCCTTCTGGAATTTAATGAAAAAATACTTGATTTTTCACAAAATTGCAACCCCTTATCATCCACAGACCAGTGGACAAGCTGAGTTAGCTAATCGGGAGATCAAATTAATTTTGGAAAAAACGGTGAACCCAGATCGCAAAGATTGGTCATTAAGACTAACTGATGCGCTCTGGGCATACCGAACTGCTTTTAAAACAATTTTGGGCATGTCTCCCTATCGATTAGTCTATGGAAAGCCATGTCACTTGCCTGTGGAATTGGAACATAGGGCATACTGGGCTATTAAAGCAATGAATTTTGACTTAGACAAGGCTGGACTGTCACGGAAGCTTCAGATTAATGAATTGGAGGAATTGAGAAATGAAGCATATGAAAATGCTAAGATTGCAAAAACCAGGATGAAAATTTTTCATGACAAGAACATAGTGCGAAAATCTTTTGAACCTGATCAAAAGGTTCTACTTTTCAATTCGAGACTTCGCCTATTTCCTGGTAAGTTGAAATCAAGATGGACTGGACCATACATTGTTAAAAAGGTATTTGAACATGGGGCAGTGGAAGTGGAGAACCCATCAAACGGTAACATTTTTACCGTCAATGGTCAGAGATTAAAACCCTTTGTGGAGAATTTTGTCCAAAATGTGGAGACCATTTTTTTAATGGATCCAGAAAGTATCTCCGGATATCACTCCGGAGATTACGCTTGCCGACACAAAAAAGGGTCGGGTCAGTCAGACACCCGACACGATGGAATGCCTTTATAAGGCTCCCATCGCTTTTTTCTTTTTTTTCTTTTTTTTCTTTTCCTCACCACACCTTTACTCTTTTCTTTTCTTTTTCTTCTTCTGCTTCTTCTCTTTTCTTCTTCTTCTCCACTGCATCTGGTCTTCTGTACCACGATCCAACCCATAACAGTACCATGTCTGCATTTTTCGATGACCCTATCCTCCTTCTCATGATCTACATTTGTTTGTATTATTTACTTATGGCTGTTCTTCTTCGGGCCGCACTGATGATCAAGGGTTTTTGTCCCAATGAAAACCCAGACCACCCCAAAGATGCTTAATCTCTGTTTTTTTTTGGTATAGGTCATCGGCGATTGAACAGATCTCCACAGTTAACTGCGTATTCAAGCTCTACAAACCGAAAAACTCGAAACATTGGGGACAATGTTCAGTCTAGGTTGGGGGGTGAGATCTACAGTTTACAATAGTTGATCTGCAGTTTACAGTAGTTGATCTGCGCAGGTTGAACCCGTAAAATTTTTTGTAAATTTTTTTTGTTTTTATTGTTGTATCTGTTCATATTATGTACCTTGTATTAATGATAATATCTGTGGGTCAGTTTTGATCGTCTTTGTGACTGGAAGACGTAAAAAAATCAGATAATGGGTCATAGAGTATCAATCATGGATGTAAATCTTTTTTGGTTTAGTCTAGGAGTCCTACGTACTTTTCCATCTGATGTACATACCATGATCATGAGAAAAGCAAGATTAGTAAGGAAGGCTGAAATCAAAGAAAAACAAGCGAAACCCCTCTGTGGCCGAAGCAGTTATTCTAAACGTCGTCGTGCTACACGACTTGGTGCCTGTAAACAGTGTGGCAGATACTTTCATGAGAAAAGATACAACAAATGTTCTGAACCAATTTCCGGTCGCGCAACCGATCGATTAAACTGGATAAAACATGGGCTGAGTAAGGATTACCCTGATACGCCATGCTATTCCGGTATTGTGCTTAACCGATTTGTGAGAGAGGAAGTTGGGAGAGTTACTAGTTGTCCATTTTACACAGATACGGAGGGGGAATCGGATTGACCTCTGTGGAAAAGTGTACTGAGGTTGGGAATGAGAGCTGAAGGTCCGAGTCTGTAAATTTTATTTTATTTTATTTTATTTTATTTTTTTATGTTCTGTACAAACTCTTTTGCATATCACTTTCTTTTGTTGTATAATTTTGTTGTTCCTAGTTTCAGATATTGGTGCATGAGTCAAAGCTCAAGTGCGAGGTGTTCTCTTACCCTACTCATTTTTATTACTATGCACCATTATTGCGTCTGCTGCTATTATTGCGCCTGCCGACACTGCCGAAAGTAAAGTTAGAAAAAAAAAAGGGGGGGGGCCTCCCACTGCCTTTCTTCTTCTTTTTTTTTCTTTTCTTCTGCCTGCCAGCTCCTGCCGACACTTTCTTATATTAAAAAAAAAAAAAAAAAAAAAAAAAAAAAACAAAAATCTGAGGAATGCCTTTATTAGGCCTTCCACCTTTTTCTTTTTCTTCCACCATCACCGGTGTTGGTTCCCCCCTTTTCTCTTTCCCTTATCTTCTTCTCTTTCTTTTTCTTCTCTTCTTCTTCGTCGTCGTTCTTTCTGTTCTCTGTAAAAACAACTCACCCCCTGTAAATCCATGACCATATACGCCGACGATCCAGTCTTTTGTTTAATAATTTGTCTTATATGTTTGTATGTGTACCTGGGTGCTCTTTGTGTTCTCACACTTAGGATGAGGAGTTTCCAGAGAAACCCAGATATTCCTTGAGTTGAGTAATTGTTGTATTTTGTTTGTAGGTTTCGGCAGATGAACAGATCTGTACCTTACAACCTTATCTCCACTAGCCCACTAGTGCTAGTGTTGTAAGTATTGCTTGTTTGTAATTTCATTTATATATATATTTGAAATTTGATATCTACAGCTTGTGATTCTCATGGCTATTTGTCTTTATAAGATTCCTTGTGAATTTGCTATGCCCTCCAATGACTATGTTGTAATTGCTGTTACAGTAAGATCTGATAATTTGCCAAATAATCCTCCTCAATCCTATGTATTCTGGGTTTATTCCTTCTTCGTTAATTTGTTTGTTTCATCCTAAATCTTCTTCCTTCCGCTTGTATTTTGGTATACTTTCTCTAGTTTCGTATTTGTAATTTTAGTTTTAGATCTGAAAAAAAAAAAAAAAAAAAAAAAAATTATTTTTTTTGGATCGCGTTTTTTTTAGTATTTGTACCTGTATTTCATGATCACATCGGATGCAGCTTCAACTGTCTTTGTGACTGGCAGACGTTAAAGAACCAGATAGAATGTCTTTAGTCTTAGCAAGCATGGATCCTAAACTTTTTTGGTTTAGTCTAGGAGTTTTACGCATTTTCCCATCTGATGTGCATGCTGTGATAATGAGAAAAGCAAGGGATGTGAGAAAAATTGAGATCCGAGAGAAACAACAACAACCATTGTGTGGCAGAAGCAATTTTGCTAAACATCGTCGTTCCAAACGACTGGGTGCTTGTTACCATTGTGGCAGGATATTTCATATGAAAAAACATAATCAGTGTTCTGAACCAATTTCGGGTCGTGCAACCGATCGATTAAACTGGATAGTGTATGGGCTGAGTAAGGATTATCCTGACACACCATCTTATGCCAGTCCGGGACTTACAAGTTATGTGCGACAAGAAGTTGGAAGGGTCACTGATAATGACATAGATCCAAGCGATGACTCGGATTAGATTTTGACTATAAAAACAAAGCTGTGGAAAAATGTGTTTTGGAATGAAGGTTAAGGGTCTGAACTCTTTTGTAAAATATTTTTGTACAAAGTCTGGTTGTTGAAATAAAAATATGGGCCGAGTAAGGAACGTCCCGAACTACCAACTAACAGTGTAGGTAGGGATTTGATCCTGAGACGCCATAAATTTCCAAGTTCAATTTGTGCATTTTATCTTCTTTCAATTCTCATAGATAAATGAGTATGTGGGCGGAGTAAGGAATGTCCTAAAATGCCAACCTGTAGTGTGGGTAGGGACTTATCCTGAGACGCCATAGTTTTTCAAGTTTAATTGGTGCATCTAGTCTTCTTTCAATTTTCATAGATAAATGAGTATGTTTATAATTTTGAATTTTATTTTTCTTGTTTTCTAAAAAAAAAAAAAAAAAAAAAAAAAAAAAAACCACTTCCTTGAAAAATGGTATTTTCTCTATGCTTAAATGTCAAATGTATATTGCTATTTGTTATTCTTAAGGTACAGAATGACCAGACTCAAAAATAGAATCGGTATATAACCGACATTCCATGAAAAACCTGACATTACCAGTAGAGATGATAAAGAATACCATGGTAAGTTTTGAGCCTTACCATACTTTTGAGAGATAATTAACATTTATTCAAGTAAGGTCTTTCATTCTCTATTTTTGAATAATCTCATTAAATTTGCTTTGATTGACGCAACTAAGGTAATCTGTTGACATATCCCCAAGAAATCTGTTCATACGACACATACATGTTCACATACTTGAGAAAGGATTTTAGGCCATCTTTGATTTGATATTGAGCCTTAGCCATTTTTTCTGCAAAATTATTTCCCTAGTCAGCCATGTTTGAGCCCTCAATGTATGATTTCTTCTTTGATAAACCCAAATTTTTACCAAGCCACAAGAAAACATACTGGACACACCATTGCTATCTAATTTTCTTGCACACTCTTATTAATCAATATGACACAGAAATGCAAAGAAATGGGAAAACTCTGGAGATTACTTTTCGATGATAAGGAGAATCAATGGGAACAAATGAAAAAAAAAAAAAAAAAAAAAAAAGAAATCATTTCTGGGCAAAATGTCGAAAAGCTAGAAAGAAGTGTGCTACATTACAGAATGAAAAGATAGCTTTTGAAAACCTCTGACGTCATTTCATTAGCCACTGACCTCTGGCCACGCTACAACCTATGAAAAGCCCTAATTGATCTCAAGTCTGTTACATGTGTGTGTTGTTAATCAAAATTGGGGTATGGTAAATAGTATTTCTTTAAATTGCATCAATATTCTTTCATGAGATTATGCCAAACATGATTAGTTTGTTTCCGTAAACTTCACTTCCTTCCTAATTGTGCATGTGATTTTTCGATTGGCCACCTTCTGATCACATGCCCCGTGAGAGACAAGTCACTATAATCGGAGTGAATTTTTGCTGAGAGCATTCTACGAGAGGTTTGTGAAATCGAAGCTATCCATGGAAGGTAGTAAAGTGGAGTG
Organism: Ilex aquifolium; assembly: GCA_951799425.1. Lineage (NCBI taxonomy): Eukaryota > Viridiplantae > Streptophyta > Magnoliopsida > Aquifoliales > Aquifoliaceae > Ilex > Ilex aquifolium. The sequence continues at coordinate 2,824,350 of OX637398.1, read as the reverse complement.
TTTGTTATATAACAATTCTTGTTGCTAGAATGATCATTCTTACTACATAGGGAATTTCAAATACCAATATAACAAGTGTTTATTTTTGCATATATTACGTACCAATGACATAGAAGTGTTTTATTTTGCTAAAAAAAAAATTCGGCGTCTCAGCTATCATGGTGCTAATGCATATACACATTTTTTCAAATGGAGTTTGTAGGTAGCTTCACTGAAAACCTTCACGAGACAAAACTCGTCCACTAGGAATCACCTAGGGGTTTAACGGCTTATTGCATATGCTAAATGCAATCGTGTTATCTACGAAAGTGATTTTGTTATGCTGTTATTTATTACTAGGGACTAGTAATGTTTAGGTTGGGAGGTGTGATTAACCCTAATTAATGCAAAATGTAATTAAATTAAAAGGTCAATTGTGTAATTAAATAAAGTTAAACTAGTCAAAATAAATCTAATTAGGGTTAATGTGTGAATTAAGGATAATGCATTGAATGTTGTTCTTTTCAGGTTTTTATGCGTCAAAACGACGGGAGCCAATTATCAAAACATGGAGAGCAACTTATCAAAGCATAGGGTGTAAATTATTAAAGCTCAAAACAAAGGGAGATCAAAGTGTAAATCAAGATTTTCTTGATATTTGTAATTAAATATCTTTTAGGATAAATATCTTTTAGGATATTTGTAATTAAATATCTTTTAGGATAAATATCTTTTAGGATATTTGTAATTAAATATATTTTAGGATAAATATCTTTTAGGATATTTGTAATTTGGATGCCTATAAATACCCCCCTTGGGGGCTTGTAATGGGGATCCTTCTCTTGTTTCATTTTTCTTGTAAAGAACATTTCTTCCTAGTGGAAAACACTCCAAAGGTCTTGAATCTTTTTCTTGAATCATCTTTCAAGTATTATTGCTTTATTTACTTTCTTGAGTTATTGTTTTCTTTTTATTAGATCTTGGTTGTGAATTAAACACCAAGAAGTTATTGTTTTCTTTTATGTTTTAGATCTTGGTTGTGAATTAAACACCAAGAAGTTATTGTTTTCTTTTATGTTTTAGATCTTGGTTGTGAATTAAACACCAAGAAGTTATTGTTTTCTTTTATGTTTTTATTATATCTTGGTTGTGGATTAAACACCAAGAAGTTGTTGTTTTCTTTTTATTAGATCTTGGTTGTGAATTAAACACCAAGAAGTTGTTGTTTTCTTTTATGTATTATCATCTCTTGGTTGTGGATTAAACACCAAGTATTTATTGCTTTCTTTTAATTTAAGTATTGTTTTCTTTTACTTCCATTGTTGGAGCTTCCTTCTTCCCCTTAGAGGAGTGAAACTCTTCCACTTTTCTAGAGCTTTACCAAAGCCGTGAAGGGTGGAACGTGATTCACTCATTCTTTGTCGAAGATCGGCTCCTTGTTTAGCTATTTTACTTTAAAGCATTTCACTTTTAGTGCTTGAGCATTTTACTTTGTAACACCTTTTGGGGATGAGTATCATTCATCATTCTAGCTTTACCATAGCTATGAAGGGTGAGTAGTCCTCATTCACTCTTTGGGAAGAGATGATAGATATGTAAAAGATTAATCCGGACATTATGTTTGTGTATCACCTTTATGCTTAAATGTTCTATACTCCACTTGATTTTTGGGTGATTGAATGCACCTAGCAAAGTAAAGGTACTTTGTATAATCAACGGATCTTTCTATGATAAATGGATGACTCCTACATGGAAAGATCCATTGATTCAAGGCAAGTACCCTAACTAACTCTTCATGACAAAATTTCAATGTCCACCATTATTGCACTTCATTCCTATCTTCCGATTAATTTGCCGTTGACACGGGAGTTAATTGAGTTATAAAGCATAAACATAATGCACCGGATAATCAACTACATATTCTGATTCCCGAACCAAAGAGTGTTTGTTACATTTAATCATCTTATATTTTGTCTAGAAAAATACCCATTGGAAAGAATTTTACATTCTATCCAAAACTTCCCACAACTTCAAAATCATAATACTTCCAGTTACAAGTCTTTCTCACTATTTACTTCAAAGAACACCAACCATAGTTCCCTGAGGATTCGACTCTGGACTCAAACCAGATTATTACTACAACTTGACCGCCTGCACTTGGGTGTACACATTTCGGATCAAGTCAGCTACCCACCTTCAAATCTATTTTAAACGGAGGTAACCCAGCAGGGTTTAGAGAGTTTAAATACTCATTAGGATATCGATTAGTGATCGATCGGTCAAGTTCATCACCCTCTGCCATTTTGTCAGCTGCTAAATACGTAATTGTCTGTCCTGGTGATATATTCAATGTTGTGGCATTTATAAAATTCACGTCGACATTCCTTGCAGAAAGAATTGTGCGCTCAGTTAGGAAGTCCGGGGTAACTGAACCAACAATATCCAAATGTGGATAAATTCTAAATATTAATTCTCGAAGAGTATGACACTTGTGTATTGTTGATGGAAGTACTACGGTTTCTTGTGGGTTTGTTCCTACCTAAAAATTAGAAGTGAAATTAGAGAAAATAAATATATACTAATTACAAAAAATAATATTTTATATACTGAATGATCAATGAAATATTACCTCCATCAAGAATTTTGCAAATTCAGCATTTTCAGAATTTGTGTCAGTTAAGCGCATGTTTAACCCCAAAGTCAGAACTTGTACATCCCTCCACAATACAGATCGCCTCAATGATGCACCTATGATTTGCTCGCGGACTCCTTTCGGTATAACTGTCAATATTTGTCGAAAGTCTCCACCTAGAACAACAGTAATACCCCCGAATGGCTTTTGGTTATCACAAACATCCTGAAGTGTACGATTTACTGCCTCAACACAATACCTATGTTGCATAGGTACTTCATCCCATATTATTAGTTTAGTCGATCTGAATAATTCTGCATGCATCGATTGTTTGGTAAACCCACAAATTAAATTTTCAAGCACAGCCAAGGGAATGCAAAACGTTGAATGTGCTGTGCGGCCTCCCATTAATAATAAAGATGCAATACCAGAGGAAGCCACAGTAACGACGATATATCCGGAGCTACGTAATTTTTTAGCAACTATATTATACACAAACGTTTTTCCCGTGCCGACACCTCCACTCAAGAAAAAAGTAGTTCCTTTATTTTCAATTACTGATGAAGTAATTGCAGTATAAGCAGCATGTTATGCATCATTGAGGCGATCGACATTATTTTGTGCATCCAACTGTTCAGATTCATGATGGAGTTGTTGATGTTCAAACAATAGTCTGTTACCAACTATTGGATTCCAATTCCCAATTGGTTGTGGCATGGGCGGACAGTCGACTAAACTTTTGCCTGACTCATGGAGCAGCTGGTCTAATAAATATACACCATAATCTTCAATTTGATCCTGAGAAGGATTAGAAATGCCAAACATTGTACGAAATCTTGTGTTCTAGGTCATCACATATATGCATCGAAAATTGATTCCATAAATCAAGTGGATCCAACGGAGAGCATTCCGTGAGAATAATACTAAATAGTCTCCTCAATTGATGTCCAGTTTTCATAGATGAAGCTTCTTGCATACATTGTACCCATTCTCCATCATCTTCCAGAAGTCCCCTTGCAACACATGCTGATTTGAAAGTGTTGTACATAACACCATTTACCGTGTGTAAGTTATCAAATGATGTTGGTCCTTTTACAACAGTTAGTAACAAACGCAGATAAAATCGCTCACCTGAATTGGGGCTAGCAAAGTACATTCTACCAATTGCATACCCCTTTTGTCTAGGTGTCCATTTATGTGTTTTCTTATTCCAAACAAATTTTTGTGGAAACTCCTGGTAGGTCAATCCACGTGCAGATTCATTTGAATTACAACATGTAAAAAAACCAGTCAAGGTTGTATCTTATTGTGCACCTCTAGAAATGATTTCACCTATTGGTTCGACTGTATTAAAAACAACACGATGCATCCTAGGTAAATGAAGTTCTAAACGTACAACAGTTGGAATCTCTTCATGCAAATGATTACCAAATAATCGCCAAGCAGCTTCGGGCGGTGCAATATACCTTGCATCAAGATATTGTTGGATCTCATTTCCTCCTCCCAGCACCATCCATGACCCTTATAAATATATTTGTGAATATACTTCACGCATCTTATTCCCGCACAAACTTCCACATTGATATGACAGTTGAACATTTTGGAAAGATACGGATTGTATGGCACAACATCCATATTATCAACTTGTTGCCCCCTTCTCACTGTATACACGCGACCATTATTACGACGGCGATAGACAGGATATCCATCTTCATCCATACTTGTTGATTCTACAAATGTTCGAGGAAACCTCTTAGTGCACACGCCATTTTCCATACATGACGCGCGCGGATTGCGAGCACCACATGGTCCATGTACCATACAACTTTTGATTGTATCAAAAAGAATAGGGTTATCATCAGGATCAGGAAATTCAGCACATACCACATTGTCTACTTGAGCACAGGATTGAATTTTATCAGGGCCATGAAGAAACAGAAGTGCATGCATATGTGGTAGGCCCCGTTTTTGGAATTCGATTGTAAAAACATGTGCTACCTTTTTTCCGAACAATTGTTTTGATTCTATCTCCTTCATCAAAAATTTTCTCTTTAACTCAAAAACTCTCGCAACTAAATCAGGACGGTCATAAACTGTTTAATGTTGTAACAAAGCTGAAGAAATCTCAGGCCAGTTGGGATTTGCAGTCATGGTGAGAAATATATCAGGGTGTTGATTGTACCTTGTAATAGCCATTGAATCCTGAAATATTTCAAACATATGTCTTGCGCTACCAGTGAAGGAAGATGGCAAAATTATTCGCTGACCAATTTGTTCAGGACCCAGCTCATCAGCACAAACATCGGTAAGGCCTTTGTACAGTTCTACACGAAGTTTTGATTGATTAAGCTTATAGTATGTCAACCGATTTTGTTCAGTAGCAGCCCAAGCATCTACTAAATACTCCTGGAACAGTTTTCCCCCCCTCAAAATTGTTGAATATTCAGTTGGACGTTGAAACAAACGATAACTATGATATTGCAACTGAGTAAGTCGATTAGTTGAGGGTCTACCAAGTGAACTGTCCCACTGTCTCAACTCAGGTTCCCATCCAAGTTCGCCGCGGGGGAACAATAACACATAATGCAAGGGTAAATATGCGGGGTGACACTCATTAATCTGCATCAACTCATTATTTCCTTTCAAATGTAAAACGATATCTCTCATTCCACTTGACTCAGTGCTATCTCCGGGTAATATTACCGCAAGCTCGTCCGTGGTAGGGAGATTATATCTTCGTCGATCTAATGCTGGGTGATAATGAAGATAAGCTGGTAAATTTTGACCTGCCAAATTTGATTGACTTAAAATCTCATAGGCTTGCTGGAATTTATCCGGGAATGGATTTACATGCAACAAACAGTCTTGAATGATTTCTAAAACGTCCCTTTGCAACTGAGGATTTCTACGACTACGAACATCTAAGGCTGCAGTAGGATCATAAATGTATAGTGGACTGTATATTGGTTCCTGATTTGGTTGTGGTATGAGTGATCTTGTTTGATGTCGTAATTCTCCATGTATAGTGAATGATGTAGGACCATTTCTTGTCACTAATCTAGGATCTAGTGTAGCACCAAGACTTGTAAAAGTATTTGTTGCATTATACTCTCGTGTATGTTGTCGAAACGATTTGGATTTGTCATCATTTCCATCATACAATGATTTAAGTTCTGTCGGGGGTGTAATAAGTGGAGGTAGTTGAATCTTTCCTTGCAAGCAACACGTTCCAAACAAAGGACGCCCTGAACGGGAATTTGATAATTGTTCAGCCACCCAATGTAATGCTTGACAATGAGTACATGGTACATCCATACTCCCGAGTGAATGACGACCTTCTAATACGTGTGTTCGAGGATTGATTCCAACACTATATACATGAGATTTAAAAATATATAAGTTAAAATTTTAAAAAAAATGTAATGGTGATTTCTAAATATTCTAGTTTATAACAAACACCTGTAGGGTTGGTTAGCTTCTGTCGTGGTGTCTTCGTTCAAATTGGGCATTGATTGTAACATGGAAATCATGTGTGATGGCCCAACGTCATTTGCTGCCACAATTTGTTCTGCAGAAAGTTCAGAGATTTCTATAGGACATCTAGAATATGGTTCCAATTGCGTCGTGACGCCTTCCTCAACATTTTGTGGAGGCATTCCTCGAAGCATTGTGTTCACAGACGATGACTCTGGAAAATCTATTGGCACAATTTGTTCTATTACATGCACAGTCGGTTCTTTTAATTGACATCTCTCCCGTTCTCGACGTGCACGTTGTGCCAATTGACGTGTTGATAAAACATTGTTGTTGATTTCCTAAAGAATAAATTTAAAATTATATAGCGGATAAGGATATAAGAACTGTAGTACAAAAGTCTGCGACTGAACAATAATGGAATACATCATAAATATTTTTTTAAGAAAAACATATTTAAGCAAACATACCACTTGTGGATCTATATTCTATTTTCCTTTTCCTTTTCCTGAGCTAGATGTTGCCACTGCATTTGACTTTTGTTTTTCCTTTTAAAAAATAAAATGTATAAATTAAGAATCAGTACAGTAGAAAAGAGTTTATAATAATACTAAAACCAATTGACGTGTCACCTCTTCAGCTAAGCGAAGGCAGTTAAGATCACGTTTATCTCGGATTACAACTCCTACGTTTTTTTGACGGAGTAACTGGACCTAGAAATCAAAGAAGGATGATGCTAAATTGAGTGATAAGAAGTAAGAATTGAACACCTATAAGAATTAAGAAAATGAATGATAAGAAGATTAGCTTACTGTGTGTGCTAGGTCAGTATCCATCTGTAAAAATGGTTGAAAAAACTATAATGAGTATGGTATTACTTATAGGAGAGGATTAGAAAGAAAGTTATCTATATATAACTTACATGGCCAAAAATAGTGATGTTGTACGGTGATTCCGAATGTGTCGAGGTTCCTTCACCAAAATTGGACCCATTGAGATTATGTGCAGGCATCTCCCGGAGCATTGTTGTCATAGACGTTGACACTGGGATATTTGTTGGCACAGTTTGTTTTGCTATAAGCGGAGGAAGGTTCTCAGTCACAGGCATCGATTGATTGCGAGGTCTCTTCATTGATGATTGTTGCATTTGAGGTTGATGGCGACGACTCAGCGTTAAGGAAGGAAAAAATCTAGGTTAACCGGATGGATGTTCCGATCTTTCCCGTTCGCGACGTGCACGTTGCGCCAATTGATATTTATTTAAAACATTATTATTGATTGCCTAAAAAGTAAATAAGAAACTTATATTATTGTGAATAATAAGTAACTTTTTTAAAAATTAATTAAGTCTTGAATGGGCAAATGACCAATCATACCACTTGGCCATCTGTATTTTCTTTTCCGTCGACAGAACAACTTGCTTTTTCTTTTCCTTTATAGCTAGCATTCACCATCGTGTTTGAATTTTTTTTTTTAACCTAAGCAAACAATTTGAATTAGTAATAAACATATATGTAACATTATGTGTGAATATTACAAACACATGAATGTTGGAGCTTTGTAAAAGGGAAAAAAATAACACAATCCAAAAGGAAAAATAATAACGCAATATGAATTTTGGTGTAAAGAGACATACATTATTTATGAATTGGTCCAACGAATTGTTGGAGCATAACCATTCATGTAGTGCTTTTCTTAAACTATTTTCTTAGTATATTTTCAGCAACTAAACGTTATTTAGTTGCTTCGTGTTGTTCACTAAATATTGAATTTTTATGATTCATGTTCATAGTATTGCTTATAATTTTGTATCATTTTTTTCAGGTATTTAAATTTGGATTATTTAGTATACTTTATTACATTGTGTTGTTCATTAAATATTGAATTCGTATAATTCGTGTTTGTATATGAATTTAATATTGTATATTTTAAATGTTAAACATATTTTCTTTAATATATCTCTTGATATCTGAATTTAATATTGTATATTTTACATGTTAAGCATATTTTCTATGTTAAATTAGTTTTTTTGCAAGTTATGCTTTAGATTTGTTTATTTAGACGTTACTTAGATTTGATTATTTAGTAATTATTGTTACTTTGTGTTGTTCACTAAATATTGAATTTGTATTATTCGTGTTTGTATAAACATATTTTCTTTAATATATTTCTTGATATTTGAGTTGCCCAATAACTTGAATTTAATCTTGTATATTTTAAATATTAAGCATATTTTCTTTGTTAAATTAGTGTTTTTGCAAGTTATTTTTTTTATTGTTTATGGAAAAAACAAAATTGAAACTTGAATTTACATGATTCGAGTTTATAGTAGTGCTTTTAATTTTATATCATTATTCTCGATTATTTATATTCTTAGTTTATTTTCTTAAACTAAACATTATTTATTATGATTCATGTTTGTAGTATTGATTGAATGAAAATTACTTAAATAACAAATAATCTTTATAGTACAGGATTCATCGGGCATACATGGAAAACAATATAACCAATATCAAAATCAAAACTGGAGCATAAGTAAATGAACAATTAACAAATACAAAAAAAACTTAACCAAATAATGCCAAATTCAAAACAAAACTCACCTTACACTTGAACAATATAAAATATTCAGCCAAACTCAATGAACAGTCCCAAGTCATAATGTCAAACCATATCACCAATGCCAAAAAATTAAAGGTTATATTAAAATATAAAATATTCAGCCAAACTCAATGAACAGTCCCAAGTCTTAATGTCAAACCATATCACCAATGCCAAAAAATTAAAGGTTATATTAAAATATAAAATATTCAGCCAAACTCAATGAACAATCCCAAGTCTTAATGTCAAACCATATCACCAATGCCAAAAAATTAAAGGTTATATTAAAATTCAATACAAAACGCACCTTGCACCTGAACAAAATAAATACAGTAGCAGCACCAAATCACCCCAATGCAGTGAATTTTCAGCAGCAAGAATCCAATTCGTCGAATTCTCGAACCCAAGAGCTACACTGCACTGAAGGCACTATGTAAAAAAAAATTCCTAGAACTTCTATAGATAAGTTAAATTTGGTACAATATTAATTGGGCAAGATTCAAAAAAAATGAAGTAAAGGACCCAAATTAAATCGTAAAGAGCTTAATTCAAACATGCCACAGCTAAGTTAACAAAAAAATCGAGACCTTTTTCGTCCGAAGGCAAACAAACACTCATCATCAAACATCAAATGTTTTGTCCAAAAAAAAAAATCATCCAAACAGAAAAACATTCATCATCAAATAGGATATTCTAGTAAATCACCGCTAGCAATTGCCTGTATAACATCAACAGTCATCATTAATCACCTTGTTTGTGTTTGACGTTCGTAAAGAATACAATTGCAAACAAATTTTTGAGAAACGAATCCAATTTAAAAAATAAAGTAAAGGACCCAAATGAAATCGTAAAGAGCTGAAAAAAAATCAAATTTGGAGTTTTAAGTATGTACAGTACTCTAATTAAAATGAGTTCTAATTGAAGGCTAATGTTAGAATTTAGAGTTTTTTAGAAGTTGGTACACTTTTTATTATTTATTGGGCTTGAAGTCCAAATTCAAAAAACTTTTGGCTAAAAGGAAACTTCAGAGCAAACTAACCGAAGTACCTCTAACATCACATTTACTGTTGAAAAAACCAAAAAACCAAAAAACCAAATAAACAAACCGATTAATCTAAAAACTAAAACACCTAAATTTAAGAGCTTTCTCATATTAGAATTTTTTTTCTTATATATAGATTTAGAGTAACAAAAATATTATTTTCAATTAAAAGACATACAAAATAAAAGAGCTCTAAGCTAAGTTAAATTTTTGAGAAACGAATCCAATTAAAAAAATAAAGTAAAGGACCCAAATTAAATCGTAAAGAGCTGAAAAAAATCAAAAGATGTAACCACAACTTTTCTGAAACATGCTCACTGCCAAAGCTAAGTTAACAAAGTCATAAAGAATATATTAAAGGAAGCCACTGTAATTTAACAAATGTTTGGCAACTCATCGAACAGTTGATCATCAAAACAGAAGACAAAAAAATCAGATACAAACAGGCACCCAAGATTCCACTGGACAAAACATTTGGCTTGGCAACTCATCGAACAGTTGGTGTGCAGGGCAACATTTTGAGAACTTCATCATCAAAACAGAAAAAAAAATAGAACATGACATACCTGAGAGAAGGAATCACCAACGACTGAAGGGAGAGAGACCCAAGCAGGTAGGGAGGGAGAGCCTGCCAAGCAGAATAGGCAGGGAAATAGAGAGGAGCGGCTGAAGGGTTCTTGACTATGATTTTGGGAAGCCATTAGGGCATAAATTGGGTGAGATTTTTCAGAGATCTGCATCAAGTTTGGAAAGCTATTTTTAGGGGATATATGCAGCGGGTGAATGGTATCTGATTTTGGGGTTCAAAATTTCAGAGAGAGAGAGAGATTGGGTGGGTGGGGGAGCAAAGATCTTGAAATCTAGGATAGACCCACCGCTTGAAACCTTCTGGGTTTACTAATAGACCGAAGATCTTGAAAAGTTGCCAATGAAATTTCGGCAACCTTCTGGGTTTACTCATAGCGGGGATTAATTTCGGCAATGAAATTTTTTGGGAGTTAATTTGGGCAATGAATTTGTTGGGGGAGGCAGGTGCGTGATTTTGGGAGAATTAAAGGTAGAATTTGTGATCAGTGGGATTTTTTTTTTTCATAAATGAATATCGTGCGTTAGATCAAGAATTTTGAGATGATCTGAGACGTCAATAGGTGAAGACAGTTTAGGATAACGTCGATCGTTGGATGATGTCTTTTTTGGTCATGAAACGATCTAGACAACTCTTTGTCTCCAAAATTCAAAATCGTTCTACTTTATTATATAGATTGTAACTGATTGATGTAATTGTGTTGTTGTAAGATTGATATAAAGAGAGAGAGAGAGAGAGAGAGAGAGAGAGAGAGAGATAAAAAGATCAAATCAAATATTTACGAATTTGAAAAAAAAAATTATCAATGAGAGAGAAAAAAATAGGGAAGAGATAGAGAGAGAAAAAATAAGAAAGATAGTGAGAGAGTAATGAATAGAGAGGGAAAGAGAGAGAGAGTAACGGTGTGAAAAATATAAGGAAAGAGAGAGAGTGAAATAATAAGAATTGTGCATAATTTAAGGAAGGGTAGATAAGTAAAAAAAATTAAATGTTATTTGAATTTTGTACTTAATCACAATATATTTTATTAAAACTGAACTTAATAGAATAAAATATTTATCCATACACTTACTTTCAAATAAGTATAAAAAAATATACCCACATCTAAAAAACCCTAAAATTTAAACAATTGAGATTGGTTAAAGATGAGTTATGATAATTAATAAGAACAAAGTAAATTTATTATAAACCTATATTATATTATATAAAAAACAAATTAAGTATGCGAAGCATTAGGAGATATTTCTTCCCTATTTTTATACTTCTTAGAATTTTAATTTATTTTAACACATTTTTTCCAATTATATTCTACCACGTGGCATAACCACTTTCTTTTTTTTTTTTTTTAACAGTGATACAATAAAAAAAATTAAACTAAGGGTATGCATCTAGTGTTTATTTGATCACCAATCTTTTAACTGTGTATATTTAGTACCTAAGGTCTCTAATTTATATCTATGTGGTCAAATTTCAAACGTCTATGAGAAAATCGTAACGGTTCTGATTACGCATCAATCACATAATTATTAATTTTGTGTCAATTTGATTTCTAAAATTCTTAATTTGTGTTTATTTGATCTCACGTGATTGGCGCATGATTAGAAACGTTAACGATTTTTTGACAAATATTTGAGATTTGATCACATAAATACAAATTACTAATTTTATAGATCAAATAGGAAATTAAAAGATTAGGACCAAATAAATACTACATACTCAAAGCGTATTTTACCCTTAAACTAATTAAACTACTTCTACAGTTCTACCACTTGGTTGCTGACACTACTTGCCCATTATCACCGTTACATCGAGTACTTTCTCACCGGTGACCTAACTATTAGAACATTGTCGTTTTGAAGCGCCAAAAAGCTACCACCTCTTTTCAGTTCTTTCTCGTTCCCAGATCCTCCACCTGAATCCGGCGAACTTTTGGACCATCTCTTCAACATCAGGCGATCCTCCGACTTTCCTATTAGTCCAGGTTCGTTCTATTTATGTGATTACTGTTGTAAATTGAACCGTTTGATCATCAGAAGATCAGTAAGTTCCTATCAACGATTGTAGAATATTGATAGCCGTATCCTCTAATTCCGATCGGTTTGTAGTTAAGGTGCGATATGCGAATCCCGCACTAACTGAAAGATAATCTCAATCGAGTTTTTGTTGGTTTAATTAAGCAGAACAGAGTTTGTTGGACGAGCTTTGGACACCATGAGTGAGGTCTTTGAAGGTTACGAACGCCAATACTGCGAGCTTTCAGCGAATTTGTTGAAGAAGTGCACGTCAGCGAGTCTTCTTGGTGGAGGTCAGACGAAACCCTAGTTCAATTCACAACTTGTTTGATTTGCTGTTTCCTTTTCGCAATTACGTCTACACTTACATATCTTCTATATGTGTGGGTGTCTGTGTTCATATGTGCTTGTGTAATCATTGGCTTACTTGCGTAGGCAATGATTTTGGAGTTCTGCATTGGGGTTGCACATGTTTTGTCAAAGAGCTTTTAACTACTCTGTGAATAAATGGGTTAAAGTGGGAATGAACTTCTGGAAAAAAAAGAAAAAGAAAAAGAATTCACCCTTTTAAGTATTTCAATTGAATATTTTAGTTTGATTTGTTGAAGAAAGTACTTTACCTACTTATTGATGAAAAGAAGAAAAACATTATTGTATTGACATACTTTTGTTTATTACAATGGGTGAATGATTGACTTGTTATAGAAAGTATTTATGTAATGTCACCTTTGGGTTAAGCTTTCCAACTTTCTAGAGAGAGAAAAGGAGCATGTTTTGTTTTAGGATATGAAGCTTCACTTACCCCCATCCCCATTATGGGACGGCTAAGGTTGGAAAGAAGAGATCTCTCCGTATTTCAGGACTTAAAACAGAAATAGGCATATTTCTCTCTCCCCTCCCCCCCATATTAAAGGCTTTAATTTGCCTCCTGTTTCATTTGGGTTGTATTTTTCGTGTTTGACAAGTCTGATAAGGGTGCTTGGGTTTTAGAGTTTGCGCATAAAATGTGACAGTTATTTAGGTGTTATATATTTATTTGATTTATTTTTGGTAAGTGCAATAAAATTTATTTGATTTATTGTAAGGATAGTTGTTAACGGTTTTAGCTTTTCCTTACATTCTTCTGCTTAAAGTCTAAACCTTCTTCATTGTTTGCTTGTTTGTTCCTTAAATTTATTTTGAATGTTTTGTTGTATGTTATTATGGATATTGTTGTTTTGAAGATACAAAATCTTATTGATTTGCAGAGCAAAAGAAGCAGAAGGTTTCTGAAATAAAATCTGGACTGGATGAAGCAGAATCTTTGGTAATATATTGAGTTGTTCTTGTGGCTAATTTTTTTTCGTTTCTTTCCATATTCTCAGAGATCACTGTAATAGCAAATGATCATTTCTCCAGATCCGTAAAATGGACCTTGAGGCGCGAAATTTACAGCCAAATGTAAAGGCTGTGCTTCTGGCAAAGCTAAGGGAATATAAATCTGATCTGAACAATTTGAAAAATGAGGTTAAACGAATTGCATCAACTAATTTCAACCAGGCTGCACGAGATGAGTTGTTGGAATCAGGAATGGGTGATTCATTAACGGTATGTCTGAATTATCTTAAGGTTGTAACTCTGTTGCTTCTCATCGTGGCTACATGAAAGCATTTTTTGTTGTGTATTTAAAACAATTTTAAATGCAGAAAAATCTTGTTTAAGAATGTATGGAAAAATATAATGCATGCAAAAGAGCAGTTGGAGGCTTTCCATGTTTGCTGGAGCTCTTACTAAAACAATGAGTTGAACTGAAAATGGCAATGTTTCCAAAGTTCTTGTTGGAAATGGTTGTTGGGAATGTTACCTTATACAAAGTCTTAGTGCCAGTTCAAGGAATAGAGAATTCATGTTCAATTAACCATTTCAATCAGGGATCCCACGAACGTATATCCTATATTCTTGTATTTGATTTTGGAAATGCTTATTCTGTTTCTAAATTCACGGAGACACTGTAATGGAGGGAATAGGTATCAGCGGATCAAAGAGCAAGACTGTTAGTGTCGACAGAAAGACTAAACAAGTCCAGTGACAGAATTAGGGACAGTAGGAGGACCATGCTGGAAACAGAAGACCTCGGTGTTTCAGTTCTTCAAGATCTGCATCAACAGCGACAATCTCTCTTGCATGCCAATAACACGGTATATACAAAACAATATTACTTGTAGTTCACTTTATCGTCATGCCATATTTAAACACAGGAACATTCGGGAATGAAAGGTGGGATGTTACATAGAGTTCGTTCCACTGTTGTGCTATAAATCAAAGTTTTTATAATAGTGATGGCAAAAGTCATACTGTATAAATCTTATTGTTTTTTTTTTCCTCTTTCAGCTTTATGGAGTGGATGATAACATGAGTCGGAGTAAAAAAATTTTGACTGCCATGTCAAGAAGGATGAGCAGGAACAAGTGGATTATTGGTGCTGTGATCGTGGTTATTCTGGTTGCTGTCATCTTAATACTGTACTTCAAACTCTCCAAATAGCCCAGATGCTCTCTTTGCTTGGGTTTATGTTGTTTCTGAAGACATATGAATCTCTCTCTCTCTCTCTCTCCCCCCAAATTTTCCAGTAAATTATTACATTCAGATGCATGCTTCTTGTTCATTAAATCCTTCCAATTACCTCGCCTTCGAAGTTTGACGGTGTCTTCTTCTCAAGGATTCTTCGTTTTTGAATTTTATTAAGTAGCCTTTGTTTTGCAATTTTACTAAAGGGATTTGAATTCAATAAAGTTTCAATAGCAATATTTTTCAATTTTCCCAAAGGGATTTGAATCTAATAATTTGCCCCAAATAATTTAGTTCATAAGTCAAATACCCCAGTGGTGTATTGTGACAAGAACATTTGGCAATGAATGAGAATATTTAGTCATTTCTGGAATTGAAGAAAAAGAATAACTTCTTCACAGGGTATTTTTCTCAGATATTGCTCATTACATCTCAGGAAGAAATACAATTCCTTAACAATCTTGCAATACGAGTAGAAGACATCCAGCTAATTACATTGCATAAACCTCAAGAGTCGACATTCGAAAAGCTACATACATCACTGCAAGGTAACCACCATGAGTTTTCACATCTGACTGAAAAGCTATTTCATGCTCTTTCTCTGAGTAACAATCCTCGTCAACTCAGAGAACTCCATGAACTTTTGAATATCGACATCAACAACATCGAAGAGCTTCCAGCACTCCTGCAGATGTATATATTTAATTGTAAGACACGTCGATGCATGACCTAATTAATTACTCAGAAAATAACAAACTAAGACTTGGAATTATCCAAAAACAACCTTTACGGATGATTGAAAAGACTTTCGCCGAGCCCTTGTATTTACAATCTCAACTGCCCTAGCTCTTGACATTGTTATCTGCACACACATATGCATTACTTATCAACTAAAGACAAACCCAATAGCGAGGCTCAAAGGACATAAAAGAGCATGGCACAGAGGAATTAGAACTTGTTATAATTTATACCATGTTTCTCCAGAGCAAAGCCCCCCTATGCGCCCTTAAAGTTGCACCCAAAATCTGTCCATACTGCACAGGCATGTTAATTTAAATGTTAAATCCAGAGCAGACCACACACAAAAATATGTAGCCACAAGTAGTTTAAGATATAGGCTTAAGCTAATCAGGCACCAGCTTTGTGCACCAGATTTAGGTGATCCAGCTGCTGTGGAATTGGAAAAAGCATAACAAAAGAATCCATTAGTACTTGGAGAAAAAAGAAAAAACAAACCTTACATAGTATGTCAAAAGCAGCCACATTTCCAGTGCGCAAACACCTAACTAACAAACCATTCTGCTGCCAGAATGATCCATGAATGCCAGATAGCTCAACTCTATCAAAAACTACAGCTTTCACGATTTCTCTATCCTCAGCAAGTTCCGAAAACACTCTGCAGCTGTAAGGAGGTAACTAAAATTAGAAGCGCTATCTAATGGTAAATGTGAAGTGACCACGATATGTAAGTTTCACAAGCCGATAGGATAGAAAAAGGGATTAGATGAAGCTTTCATTGATTACATAAGATTCATTTGGTTATTTTTTTTAATTTAGAAATTTAAATATTTTATATTTCATTTTTGGTAACCGTTAAATAGGTTAATTTAGGGCTGCTATAAATAGGCCTTATAAAACATGTAATGGGTTTTTCTAGACTGATGATAGACTTTGATATTGAATTCGATTTTATTCCTCATTCTTAAATGTCACTATCTTCTTTTGGTGCATTTTTTCACCTTCTCCTTCTTCCTTCTGTTTTCCCTCTTTTCATCAAATTTTTTCTCCTTGCCCCGCGTCACATGCCTTCTAATATTATGATCTAAAACTAAAACCTTTTTTGGTATTTTGAGAACTCTATTGGCATTTTCTGTCACAAGTTCAACTTTTAGAAAAAATTACTTATGCATGGACAATCAAACTGCTGCCAACCCACCCAATAAATGATTAGACAAATAAATTATCTGGACTAGATTCTTACACTGGTAACATCCTTGCAATATTGGTTGCTCCATCAGATGACTCAGCCACGTGAATCATGATTTTTTTCAATACGTCGACATTCAAATCAGTTAATCTTGTGTGCTTTCGTTTCATATTTCTGCAACTGAGATTAAATGTTTCATTTAATGAATGTCATAAAACCACATATAACAATTCACATATAACCAGAGGCAAGCCATAAATCTAGCCAGGGCCCAAGGTTGTTGCTACAAGTCACAAAACTGACTGCAAATTTACTGCGCTCTCTTGTTCTTTTAAATTTTGTACAACCCAGTCATATAGGATCAGGCCCCACAAGATCCTCACCTTGAAAACTCAAGTCTAATGGCCTACGTTCTATTTCATGACGCTTCATATGGTAAGTCCCCTTCTACGGATCAAGCTAAGTTGTCGGAACTAGTAATAAGAAGCCCAGAGTACTGGAATATAAGAATTCATAGTATGGTCCATGAAAAGTAATCAAGTAGAATCAGCAACGAGGTTCTCATAATAGAGGCTCATATACTAAAAGCATCATACTATTTTATCATCTTTAAGAATTTAATTGTATCTCACTTACAAAACCAATTATGCATACAAAAGCTTTCATATTTTATAACACATAACAAATGGGATTATAATGACCGACATGAAATGTCAAAACTAGTACTTCAATACATTACATTATTGTATATGCTGCACTTAACCTGCTTATGACTGTATGAGCCTCTAGGATGGTTTGATTAGTAAAAAATGGCTGATATGGAGGAGATGCGATATTAATAAACAGATGAGAAACCACAGTAGCAATTTCACCAAAATTCAAGCCTACAATGTCCAACCTAGAGACATAAGTTAACAAGCACAAGAAATCCACAGAAAAAGTAGCCCAAGAATGAAATTAAACTTCATTTTGTCGATAAATTTTTTTTCCCTCTATCCACAATGCATAAAGTTTTATTAACCACTTTTACATTAGTCCTACCACCTCAACATGAAAGAAGAGAGAATAGATCTCCTTTGGGATGCAAGTCCATATGAAAGGATTTCCATTCATAGAGCAAATCCTCTGTGCAGCAATAAATTAAGTCAAATCCATACATCTCAGATGCCATCCAGAACATGCATACCAGTAGGGAAAAGGCCATTTCTGTAAAGCCTTTCAATGCCCAAACAATTTGCCTTCCTTTTTTCATTTTCAGTTTTTTTGTTAAGTGCCAAAACAACTCAATGAGAAACTGCTCATTTCCATAATTAAAGCAACGCACACCAAAATAGATTAGTATATACTCTTCCACAAAAAAAATCAGCATTAGAAAATTAGTTTTCTTCTTAAAATTTCCCTTTATTTCTTTTTCTTTTCCCTTTTTTTTTTAGTTTTTTTTTCTTTTTTTTTTTTGGGGGGGGGGGGGGGGGGGGAGGGGTGTTTATGGGCTGACTGTGAGGATTGGTAATAATCAATATTGCAATCAAATTGGCCGAAGTTGCAAAGGATTAACTACTGAGTTTCTATCCATAAAGAAAAAAAGAGGAGAATACATTTTATGCCATATTGGCTGAGCATACTCATGCCGCATTCTCCTATAATGCAACCAAACATGTGAACTTGTGGAGTGACGGTAAGAACAAACAACAATATGTCAATAAAAAGCCAGAACATATAATTGACAACCCGTGGGGTATTTCCTATATTATAAAAGAGTGAATGCTCTTTTTGTCCTGCTATTGTTCATCATGTGTAGGACCCACAAATGTTTGAAGTAAAATGGGCTCATGCGAGAGCACCAGCCTACATGTGTCACCCCGTCTACCCTCAAATTTGAGCTGTCCAAACTGAAGCTACAAGCTGAGTTGCACGTCAGATTAAAATATGGGAGCAGAACACTTCCCTTTAAAAGAAAATTTTTGTTGGGACTTTCTCTTGCTTTTCTGATGTGGGATGGTATAGCCACACTTGAATAAAACGTATTGAGATGCCTCGCGTGGCTCTGTTTAATCATCTTTTCTATTTATAATTTATGATTCAACTACCAAACTAATTGTTGAATAAATTTATAATGGGGTTTTTATTCTTTGCATTTGTTTACACATATTTTCTAACATAATTTGGCTTTTGCATATATAAACGACCTCAATTTATTCACGAACTTGACAAGTTGAATAATGTATTATTTAAGATCGGCTTATTTATTAAATTAGTTAAAATTAGGGTTGAGCTCGATTCATCTTTATATTCGAACAGATCCCAAGCTGCCCATAAGCAACTTAATAAATTGAACTCACATTTTTTATCTCCTTTATTTAAATAAAATACCAATAAAGTTATTTAGATATAAAACTGACATAATTCGTTGACCTAATAATGTAGTAGCTGACATCATTATTCATAAAACATATGCAAACAAGTCATGGGTAACATACATAGCGAATGGTCAAGTAGTACATTATTGATGGTACTAAAATTTATTCCCCTTTTTTTTAGTTTTGGATAAAGTGCACACGAAACCTTTCAACAATATATTTTATCATATGAACACCTTTTATATTTTAATGATAGCATTCAAAACCCTTAACATTTAAAATTTGTAATATCAAAACCCTTATGTGACATTACGAAGAAAACTCAATAAAACTAAATAAAACTCAATAATATAACACCATTATATCCCAAAAAAATTAAAAATACAATTTTAGTTTATGGTCATCATACCAATTAGTAGAGCGAGGGGAGTGAGAAAATGCACAAGAGTATGTGAAATGAATGAGTCAGAAGGTGAATTGTAAGCCCCAACGACAAACGAACAGATATTTTTGGGGACTAACCCACTTCCTCTTATGTTAAAAGTCAAAAACATGTAACTCCAAATCAGGGATTACAATTTTGATACACTCTAAAAAGACTCTAAAGTTATAAGTATAGGAATTAACATAAATGTAAATATATAAATCATTTCAAATATCATTGAGAACCTTTACATTCCATTCTTTTATTGCACATTTTATGTTTCTTTTCTCACTAATTTTAATTTCAGTCCCAATTATATCATATTAATTGCCATTTGAAAAATTAAGCAGTAAGATGAAATGAATGCTTTTCCCTTGTTATCAATTAAATAACTTTGGGACTAACCACCACAGTCCCAAAGTTAGTTTTTAAATAAATTGTGATTAAAAATTTAGTAATATAGGTTGATTTCATTATTTTATTCAAATATATCCCATTTCAGGTTAGCTGTTTGCTTGGGATATTAGCAATTATCCCCCACACCACCTACATTGACACCCCCACACCCACCTATGACTCCACCGCTCCATCTCTCTCTCCATCCCCTCCCCTCCCATCTCTCCCCTTTAATATATTCATTGTTTTTTCAATGAAACGGAGTCCACAGTCACCGCCACCACTTTCAATTCCATTTGTCCATTGGTGACCAACACGAGACCACCCCCATGTCACTAGCAACTACCACTATTATAACATGTCCTAAACACAATTTATCTTTATTTTTTCCACTCTTTAATATAAACGTATTTTTTATGTTTTGATTGATCAAACAAAGCAATGGCCCATTTGGTATGATATTCATAACTTTATTCAACAAGGCAATGATAGAACACACGAAGAGTAGGATGGGTATTGTTGGGTGGGCAGTTGGAGAGGGAAATAGAGGATGGGGATCAAGGGGCACGGGGTTGTGGGAGAATGGGATTTGGGGAGTGAGAGGATATAGAAAGAAGGGAGTAAATGAGGGTATGGATTTGGGGTGTGGTGGCAGTTAGAGGGAGGAGGAGAAGAGGGTGGGGATCTTGGGATTGAGGCAATAGGAGTGGGAGGTGGTGGTGACGACAGTAGATAGTGGTAGTAAAGGTGAATAGCATAGGTGTAGGAGTGAGAAAGGGGAGAACTTACAGGAAGGTCAGAGATGTAGGATCCGTTTTTATGCATTAAGTGTGTGTTTGGCTAGGTGGATTTGGTTATAGATATAAATTATTTTTTGTTAACTTAATTGAAGCAATTTGTCAGATTTTAAGATATTAAAGGGATTTAACCCAAGAGGGTGCAATCTATTTTATTAGTTGCATAAAATTAATTATGCCAGTCATGGATGCAACCAAGATTTTATATTAAAGGAGTTGAATAGTAGTGTAATTAGAAGTTTTATTTCATTACTTTATTCACTTGAGAGCAACTACTTGTTACCCAATAATCAATAATCAGAATTCATCCCATTAGTCATTTCCAATTTTCTTTTCTTGTTTGATGCTTACATAATTAATCTAAATCCATGTACCAAGTAATTTACTTATATTTATATTTACAGTAGTTTCAATACTTTAGTTTTGTATTCACCACAAAAAAAAAAAAAATCATACCACACTTAGGGATCATCTTTATAATATTATGCTATTTTACGCATTCCAATAATCTACATACTTCTATTTAAATGTATTTATATCAGTCTAAAAATTTTTATATCTCACAAAAACTAGCGTACCTCGCACCCCGGCACGTCACTAGTAATACATAAACAAACAAAAAGCTCAACTAAATCAACAAACAAACAGGATTTAATCAAGTTTATTGTTTTCTCCAGAGACAAACAATCAGAAAAGAAAATGAGGATAGGATTTGTTTTTTATTTTCATCTTTTCTGGGGTGAATTTCCCTTTTAGGGTTTTTTCGTCAGGTTTTTCAACCATTAAATGAAGCATAAACCTATGTCCTGTGGGGGAAGATCCTAATAACCCTCAAATTTCTCTTTCCCCAACAAATCACATGGTTAAGAAAAATCTTATATCAAAAAACAATGCAAAGCTAACTACTGTATACTTTTTAGTCTCTGGTAATTGTATTATCTCTAAACCCAATCAGCCAAGCACAGGAAAGACCTATGCAATCGTAATCACCCAAAAAAGAAATGAAAAAAAATTAAAGAACTGAAAATACATTTGGAAATTGCCAAGTTAGTCATACTTTACTAAAAATACCTTGATCTTACAATCGGATGCTTAACAAGGTTGTTATCTAAGAACAATATGGATATGATCACATTCCCACATTCACTCTTATCATTCGTAGTTGTTTACCCACGAAAAAATTCCAAGAATTTATAGTAACAATACATATGCGAAGAAAACATACCCAAAAGACAATCTTTGATCAGCAACTTCTAAATTGTTTGCAATCTAACCAAACCTCTTAAGGCTCTAAACGCTCCACTCCTAATTCAAAAATAAATGGATCCACACAATGCACTTACTATGACAAAGATTGGGTTCTTCTCTTCTCTTTTGTTTGTATACGCACAACTTTCATGACGGCGGAAAGTGGTGGCGGATATGGCGAAGGCGACGGTGGCAGAAATTGGGTCGTTTCGAACTATGAGAGAAGGTGGCTCTTGTCGAGTGGTTTTATAGGTTACACTATCACGTGCAGTTGCACGTGACATGAGTCTTACGTTTTCTTAGAAACTTTACATATTTGCCCCTAGTGGTTAGGGCCAGCATTTAGCCCGTCTCCCCCGCCCACATAGCTAATAGGCCGCCCGGTCCACATATATTAGGGCAGCTTGTTGTTAGGAGTGTCAAAATATGA
This sequence comes from Ilex aquifolium, assembly GCA_951799425.1. Lineage (NCBI taxonomy): Eukaryota > Viridiplantae > Streptophyta > Magnoliopsida > Aquifoliales > Aquifoliaceae > Ilex > Ilex aquifolium. Next base: position 2,801,898 of record OX637398.1, on the reverse strand, counting down.
TACGATCCTTTGATATGACACGAAATTAGAAGATTTAGATCTTCCTTAAGTCATCCATTTAATAAACGAGTGGACCCGAAAATAACACGATTAATAAATGTATCGACTATAAGAGAAGTCAATTAGAAAAAATACATAGTACAACTCGTTTATATATTAGTTATACACGTTTTTTAAACGATATGAATTTGATATGACACGATTTATTACACACGAATTAATAAACGAATCGAGTATGTGATAAAATATTTTTTGACATGATCCTGCTAAGATTTGACACAAACCTGTCTCACTCGACATGATTGACAAAGTCTACTTGCAACCATTAAACTAGATGGGTAGGGCCTGAGCTAGAATTTTTTGGGTCGGGTAGTCCAAACGGTCTGGCTAGATAGACCTGACTTGATTGTTTTTTTTTTTTAAAAAAAAAAAGGCAAAAAAAGCCAATTAGCATATTAGGGGCCAACCCACAAGTTGGCCAGTCGATCAGATACTGGGCTTGGGTATTTTTGACGGACTAGTCAAAGCCCAAGTAGGCCCACCAACGTACTTAGGCCTAAAAACCAGCCGGTAGTTAGCGTCATTCCCAACTGGACTTATGTGCCACTAAAAACTCTTCGAGTGCCATCTTATGAGATGGCCAACCGAGTGTACCTTATCGTCACTGGCTCGACACTACCGAAACCTCCTAAGGGCATGTGCTCGACACAACGCCGTCGAGGTTGGCGAGAAGCTCCACGCCACCATTATCACCACCGGCCTCTTGAGCTTCCCTAACTCATTTCTCCGCAACGCAGTACTCCATATGTATGGAGCATTTGGCCGCTCGCGGTTAGCGCGCAACTTGTTCGACGAAATTCCCCACTCGGACAAAGACACCGTGGATTGGACCGTTTTAATAGGTTGCTATGCTCAGACAGGACTATTCCTCCACGCTCTCCATTTATTCATTGATATGCGAAAAGAGGGTACTCAAATCGACGAAGTCACGATGGTTTGTGTGCTTAACGTTTGTGCAAAATTGAGTGATGATGTTTTTGGGGTTCAGGGGCAAGTCTGTTTAATCAAATTGGGTTTAGGTTTTAGTGTTAAGGCGTGTAATGCTGTCATGAACATGTATGTGAAGTGTGGATTAATAGCAGAAGCGAGAGAAGTGTTCGATGAGATGAAAGAAAGAAGTGTTGTTTCATGGACTGTACTATTAGAGGGTGTGATAAGATATGAAAGTTTGGAGCATGGGAGGTTGTTGTTTGATGAAATGCCTGAGAGAAATGAGGTTGCTTGGACTATAATGACTGTGGGTTATGTTGAGGGTGGGTTTACAAGAGAAGCTTTTGACCTTCTTGGTAAAATGGTATTTGGTTTTGGGTATGGGTTAAATTATGTTACACTTTGTTCATTGTTATCAGCTTGTACACTGTCGGGGAATGTGGTGATGGGTAGGTGGGTGCATTCGTATGCTTGGAAAACGATGGAGAATGATATGGATATCATGGTGATTACTGCTCTGATTGACATGTATGCAAAATGCGGTAGGGTGGATACTGCATTTCAAGTTTTTAACACAATGCCTCGAAGGAATGTTGTTGCATGGAATGCTATGCTAAGTGGGCTAGCAATGCATGGACGCGGTAATGTTGTATTGGATATCTTCCCCCAAATGGTTACAGAGGTCAAGCCAGATGATATGTCATTTACAGCTGTGTTAAGTGCTTGTAGTCACTCAGGTCTCATCGATCAGGGTCGCCACTTTTTCTATAACCTTGAAGCTTTATATGGCAAAAGACCTTCAATGGAACACTATGCTTGCGTGGTAGATCTTTTGGGTAGGGCTGGACAGTTGGAAGAAGCAGAGATAATAATAAGGGAAATGCCAATTCCTCCAAATGAGGTTGTGTTGGGGTCACTTTTGGGTTCTTGCAGTGTCCATGGTAGGCTCCAACTAGGAGAACTCCTTATGCAAGAGTTGATTCGGATGTATCCCCTTAATACCGAATATCATATCTTGCTTTCTAACATGTACGCATTGGAAGGAAAGCAGGACAAAGCTAATTCTCTCCGTCGGGTTTTAAAAAAAAGGGGTACCAGAAAGGTGCCGGGAATGAGTTCTATTCATCTCGGTGGTCAGGTTCATCGGTTCAGTGCGGGGGATAAATCGCACCCACAAACTCAAAATATATACTTAATGCTGGATGAGATGATTCGAAGGCTAAGATTGGCTGGTTATGCCCCCAACCTTACCTCTCAAATCTTTTCTGGTGGTGAGGGGAATGCGGAAGAGTGGGAGGAGAAGGAGCAGGCACTTTTTACTCATAGCGAGAAGTTGGCAGTTTGTTTTGGGCTTATCAGCACAAGAGCTGGTGTACCTCTCTACATTTTCAAGAATCTACGAATATGCCAGGATTGTCATTCTGCCATAAAGATTGTGTCCGCTATATATAACCGGGAGATTGTAATCAGAGATCGCAATCGTTTTCACACTTTCAAGCTTGGTTCGTGTTCTTGTTCTGATTATTGGTGACTTCGGCTACATTAGGCTGTGAATGGGAATTAATTGGGTCGAAACAATGAAATCTTCAAAATGAGCCCCATCATGCTTTTCATCACATGTGAATGAGTCTGCATAATCACAGAAGTGACATTTGTTCCCTGCATCCTCCAGTGTTTCAAGTAACTTGAGCAGAGGTTAATCATTCTCTTCTGGTTATTGGTTCTTGTCCAAAACGGAGCCAATGCAGCGTTGGAGACTTGGAGTCATCTGGGAAGTGGAAGGGAAAGGAATCAACACCTTACATTTGCCTTGGGAAAATATTCAAGGATGATGCTATCATACACACGATCCTCAAACTGATGTAACATTCTTCATCCCTGTTTTATTTTCATTCACCGGTAATCGTTTCTAGTTTTAGTAAGATTACACAGGGCTCCATCTTCTTCAACATAGAAGCCTTCCTGCTTCATCAAATTGCACTGGGTTACCGTCTTCTTCAAATATTGTCAATGTTTGATAACCCCATCAATTTAAGTGCCAACATGTTTTACAAAAGATAATATAACCATCCTCTGGTTTCTTCAGTTCAGGTTTCATATTCAGAATCGAATAAAACTCCCGAAAACTACTTTCGTGTCAAACTATCTACATCAAAAGGCAACATTCACTTAAACAAATTTGTTCAACTCAGTTTATTTGAAATATAAATGGAGATTTGCTTTCCAAGGTTACCAGGTTCTCCCAGGCCTCTTTGTATGGTTACATGAGTTTTCTCTCGTTTTCTAACCACTTGTGCCAATCAGGTCTGCAACAAAATCAACCTGTCAAAATTCGCCCTCAGATTCAGCCTTCAGCTCACACTAAACTTTTGGGTTTCTCCTTCTTGAACTCGAAGTAATCAGCAAGCAAGCTACCATTAACTTTGTGTTTCATGTTCTCCACCAATCTCTTTAGCACCTACACACAAATCCAAATGCAGACAGGTTGATTAGAACAACTTTAGATCTTCTAGTTCTCCATTCCTCCTTATTCTTCTGCAATATTAAAATAGTCAAGAAGAACAATAACTTGGGGACGCAGGGTTTCAATAGTCTTACCGATTCTGCAACATCTCGACGAACATCTTCAGGGACCAAACCAAGCACAGGAGGGAGAACAAAGCTTATGGTCATCTGTAATTGACCTTTAAGCCGGCTTCGTGCTTCCCGCCTTTCAGGGTACAGAGCTCCTTTTACACCAAGGGAAAACTGAGATGGCTTGAGAATGTCATCTAACCCCTGGAGCTCCCATCTTATCTGCATACGAGCACCTTATGCAATATTAGAAGCACAAAAAACAATCAAGGAAAAGTTGCTCTGGATTGGCTGTTTTCAGTGATAGACTTACAATCTCAAGATCAAGAACCTTTGTGATATGATGAGGTACTCTAGCTGGGTAATCTATCCCTTTTGATTTACATTTCAACCTCATGTCAATTACTGGCCAGACAGTCAGAAACAGGAATTGGATGGGCAGCATATGGATTCTCCACTCTTCCTACATGAAATTGATACACAAACATGAGAGAGAGAGAGAGGAGAGAGAGAGAGCTACCTAAATAAAATTGCCCATTCAGTACAGAAATACTTCCAGACATCCGGGTTTTACCATTAAACTACCTACTTACTTTCGCTCACCAATATTTTCCTGTATTCTACATCTAAAAGAAACCTCATTGTTTATGTTTGGTTTAACGAATTTTATGTTAGCTCTACCTAGCACAATCCTCCTCCTTGTTAAGCAATATTTAAAAAACATATAGATATGGATACCCATGTAAGTATTCCAAACACTATCCATTAATGTTACTTTCACATTGTGAGAACCTCAAGTTACTTTCTTATTAGGGTTTGTAATTGTGGCCTTTTGCTTTTAAAATAAAAGAGGGGCTAATTATACCAAACTAGTGGTTTATGATTTGAGTATCCTGATGATGTAATTTGAATTTGGTCAGTAAATTGGAGCTAGGAATAGACACACAAGTAAAATTCACAACCAAAACTTACATTGACAAATTTCATGTATTCACCGAACGAAACACCCAAAGGAACCGAATTCCATCACCTTACGCTTGAACAATTGGGGAAAACAGTTTCACAATTGAGTAAAACTATTTTAACATAAAAATCTGACTTAATTTAACCTAATGATATGGTTTTATTGGAATCCAACTTGGTGTTTTAATGAGACTAACAATCAAAGCTAAAGATTCTAGTGAATTATGTCAAAAATTAGGTCTCAATAGCGATGCTCTTCACAATTAAAAAAAAATTAGTGTGGAAGAAGAAAAGTTAAAGTTACCTCATTAAGCTGCTGACTTCTTCGTTTCTCAGGAAAGATTGCTTTAAAGACTCTGGGCTTATCCTCCAGATATTCGTCGAAAGACGCCTGCCAATACCAATGCAACTCAATTTCAGACAAACATTCAAGAACGCAGAGAGAGAGAGAGAGAGAGAGCGTGGTACGTCAGGGGATTCGTAGAGAGGGATGTCGGTGGTGATACTGGAAGAATAAGTTGAAGGTTTCGTGGTCTGGCCCTTTATCAACAGTGGCTGTGATCTTGAATCATCACGCCACACACGGCATTGCCATTTCCCGCTCGGTTTGCCGCCCTTCCACTGCCATCTGCTAAAATGCGCCCCTGTACGGATTAACAAGCTTTTATAGCATGATGATGGTACCACTGCAACCTCCCCCATCTCTCTCTCTCTGAGTCTGAACAGAGGGTGGTCTCGTAGAGGGAAAGGGAAAGAGAAGATGATTAGACAACCATATCTACATTTCGTGCATTACTTATCCGACGTGGAGACACATGAATGGCTTGTTTCACGAAGTAGGCCGAAAGCAAATTTGAGTCTTTCCAATTGACTCGTGACACCTGTTCAAACCAAAAACATTTGTCACTTCATATGACACGAGAAGTGTCCATGGTCATGACTCATTCGTTTTTTTTTTGTGTGAAGTCTTTGTTATGACACATGGTTTGGCTGACGATTGTTTGGTCATTTTGAATCGACCGTAATGTTACAGTACAAAAAATAAATTTGATACTATTCCCAAAATTACTATTTTTTAAAAGAAGTCGACATTCATCAGTGATTGTACTGTAAATAATTGAGATAAATATTGAGTTGAATTAAGTTAAGGATACTCCTCGACACCATGTTTGGCTGAACTTTACCTTTCAGTTATGTTCATCGATGCATAACCAAACGTAACGTAATTCTTCCAATACATTAGCAGAAAGTGACGTTCTGCAACACCAAAATGTGACCAGAAACCGTATAGTAAAAACCGTATAGTAAAAACTTAAGGTGTACAGATACAGTTAGGATCTGCCGGTTACTTCATCAACCTCATCTCTTCGATAATTTCTAGAAAAATTGCTGCCTTCGAGATTCATTGATAACTCCTAAGCAGAATGGGGTATCCGCAGGGCCATTCTCTGTGCCAGCCAAGGCCTTTGTGGATTAGGGTCAATGAAACTGTGCATGAGGAATTGTTGTGCTTCTTCATCTATCAGTTCTCTGGCCCAGGTCACCCTTTTTGATGAGCAACTACCTGGCCCAAAACACCTGCATTTTTTTTCATTATAACCATCCGCTCAGGCCAAAAGAATTCATAGAATCCCATGAATGAGGGGTATTTACAAAACTTCACAATTTATTAACTATTTAACTTTTTCGCATGCCAACAATTAGAACAGAGGAAGGTGTTCAAGCTCACAAAGCAAAAGTTTTTCTAGCACAAAAATTCAAAATGGACAGAATCCAACCATCCAAGTCAATGTCTTGCTTAATCAGGTATAGGGTATCATTTAACCCAGTGAGATCAAAATGAAATCTTCTTCTGTATGTAGTTCACCAATTTTGAATGATTTTATGAACAATGACCATTGCGTGCCCGTGTTATAGTATGTTCTCCACAACCCTCTTTTACAAAAGCGCTCTAGTTTTATGGAACTTCTCAAAGACTGAAAACTAAATATACCTGTACTCATAAAAGCAAGCGTTTCTCTCATTCTCAGTTTTGCCCCAGTTATTCCAGCCAACTTGTTTGATACATGCATCCATCCATGTGTACGCAAAAACAACCCTCCCAAAAGGTCCCCATGGTCGTCCAAGATATGCGTATGATGTCCCTCCATTGCCGGTGATCACACATCTGCATCAATACCCTATACGTTTAAGGAAACCCAAAGAAAAAAAAAATTGTTTCACAAACAGGAGAAGGAAAAATAATAGAAGAACTGCAACAGCTACAAAATTTGGAGATCAATGCTCCATTCTGTTACACAGACCAGAGGAAATAGGATTTTACTTAAGAGGGAGCAACATAGTTAGAATCCTTCCCCATATCAGATATCAAGTACTTTGCTTAAACTCCATATATCAGCGCCTAGACATTTAGTTTATATTTAATTCCTAACAAAAGTTTTCAAGGAAATGGTGCTATTACAGACTTACAGTACTATTATACTATGCATTTATTAGTTTGAAATCCCATGTAAAGAAAAATGGGAACAATTAAACTAGGACTATATCATTCTGGTTGCTCCAAACTTATATAACATACAGGCGTTAGAAAACACAAAGAGCATAGAAAGCATTCAACCACCACCAGGTCACAGCAAATTTTTTAAATAAAAATGGCACAACAAAAACTTATCAGAAAAGGAGGAACAAGAATAAGACCAAAGCAGACTGAAGAATTCAAAGAGATTGCTCACAAGGCAAAATAAACAAAGATTCCCCAAACAATATTTGTATGCCAAAGAGGTCTCATATGGACCATCAAAAGGCTGGAAAACAAGTGTCAAGGCTAATATAAAGAACCGAGGATGAAGACAACGTACAGGATATTCATTGGTTCTTTCCTTGGAAATTAATAAAAACAACCTAAATTAAAAGAGAGAGATTCTTGTCATAACAAGAGACCTCGTCGTCACATCGACGCCAATAAGACAATCATCAACTTATAACAAAAATGATGAAGCATGTTATGCAAGTTACAATGCCAATGGGTAAGAACAGACCATATACATAAAAAATTTATCATATAACAGTTATGAACATAAAGGAAAAGTGCACAACATATAGTATCTTAAAAAAACCGACTTGAGAGTTGGCAGTACAAGATTGAAGATAAAAGTGGTGAATCACACACCTCAAGAAAACGTAGCCAGTTGTCTCTTGAGAAGATTTCCGACTTTGTGCAGTTATGAATCCAGCTGACTTGCAGTGAATATGACAATGTTCTAAAAGAGCAGTGCTATTCCCAAAAATGAAGTCCACACTTCCTTCAATATAGCAATCTTTTAAATACTGTTTCCCATAATGGAGATACAAGGTATCCTGCATAGGAATAATAAAGGAAAGAAAGATTAAACCAAACATAATTCTTTCAACTCTTTGATTCTCATTCTATTGTCCTATGAATAATGAATGGTTTAGCTAATTAATCAAACTGCAAATTACGCCAATGCTTTGCAAGCTATTGCCCTAGGTCATGTGAGAAGTCACACCACTTAGTTGGACAAGAGCACATTTATTTCATACAATATGATAGCCAGTAGTAGAGGAAGTGAATCCATCAACCAGTCAGAAAAGACTCAAACTTTATATAGACTAAACAATTTCAGGCGTCACAAATTTTACGGATAGTAAGCAGGGTAATCTTGGTTCAAGGGGAAAATTTGATATTATGTAATGACTAATAGCCATAAGTAAATGAGTGTACCTGCCACCCAAGAAATCGGCAATTATAGAATGCACAACGATCTGCTGTCACTCTAATCGCCACAGCCTGGCCCGAACCCTGAAGTAAAATTTCCACACATAGATATCAAGTAGTGGAACTTCAAACCACACATGAACAATGGAAAAAATATTTACTCTCAAAGCCTCAGACTACAATATGTAAACTATCCAATCTTTACAAAATTTAGAACCCCAAAGCAAATCTACCTATGAACAGCTCAACTTTCACTAGGTATCGAATATTGAAAGGACACTTACCTCAGGTGCAGAGTTCTCAAAAGTGATGTTCTCGGCTATGAAGTCCTCTCCTTCCACAATGGTACTCCCACACCCAAACGTCCCAGTACCTATAACCCTTGACACCTGAAAACCCCACAAAATCCCTCGATCGATCATTTTGATCCGGCGACAAAGAGCTGGATGATTAGAATAATCGGTAGCGAATGTACCTGGTGGTGATCGATTTTGGAGGCGGTGTTGTTCCAGGTGAGGACGGTATTCTCCGGACACAATCCAGCGAGGGTTATGAGGTTCTTGGTCTTGGGCACGTACACGGGTTGCTTGTATATCCCCGGCGACACTCGTATCACCGTCCGGTGAGTGTTGCAGAGTGGCACCGCGTTTATTGCTTCCTGCACCTTCCGAAAGTTGCCACTTCCATCGTGCGCCACCGTTATGACTCTTGCCATTTCCTCTCTCTCTCTCTGGCGATGGGATCGATTGTGGAGGCACAAGACAACGCGGAGGAATAAAGGCAGAGTAAGGCCAACGCTATCTTTATTTTAACTTTTCCACTCCATTAACATTAACTCTATCACACATGTCATTACTGTTTAAAAATAAAATAAAAAATCTCCTTTTAAGGAGTTGTTTCAGTGTTGTGCTCTTATCAAAAAAAAAAAAAATAAAATAAAAAATCACACATGACATCAAGTTAATCACACATGTCATTACGCGATCTTTATATACTTGTATCTAGTTACCTTGCTCACACACAGCTTGTACACTTCACACAAATCTCTATTAGCCCTCCTTGCTATTAGCTCTCCTTGTTCACACCTCTCTATTTTTATACTCCATAAATATTAATATTTTATTAATAGAGGTGACTAAATGGAATTAATTGTGAAGAATTATTTTTATTTTAGGAGGGAATATCAAACTCTCAACCCTCTTCCTTTTTTTGATATCATAAATTAAATCACTCAAAAAAGTGAGAATTTCAATAAAACCCTTCCATCCAATACCATCAAAAACAGAATATAATTGCATGAGTATATCACGTGATTCATGACTATCACATGAATCTTATCTGCTCCCATTGAAATCGAAGGCGTCGAATTGAGCTGAGAGGGGTCCATCAGAGTGAATCATTAGAAGGAATGCGAAGGAAAATTCTTCTGGGTTCATGCACTGATGATCTAACTGGCTTCATGAATTGCTCGAGAAAGGATTTTATGGAGAGAATGCAAGTGAGGATAGCAAAGGATTTGTTCTCAACAAGTTCTCAATAATCTCGTGATTAAACTACAGAATCAGTGGGGGGTCTTTTGAAAACCATTCCCAGCATAGAAGCAAATGTAAGTCTGTAACAAAGTGATACATAGTTTTTTTAATACATCTCTTCGAGCGGTGAAAAGCTGATAATAGAACTGGCGACTGCATTACTGCAGAATGAAAGAATTCCAAAGGACAGTAGAAACTCTCCAAGCAAAACTAGAGGAGCTTCTTCCTCTCAAAAAACGCCTTTAAGTGCCATACTTGCAGACCAGCCACCGACAAGCAAACCAAAAGAGACAGAAAACTAAAGGTGGCCATCTTTGAATTAGTTGCTCTATTTAGTGCTTGCATTTCATCCTCCCTGCAAGACCAAGACAACAAAAGGAAAAAGACCACTTAAATCAATGGAAATTTCAATGACAACAATCCATTTTGAAGATAACTACATATATGGTGAAAGAAAATCGCACCTCTCACGAAGATAGAACATCTCGTCGTGAATGGATGTGACAGTGTCAAACAGTTTCTTCAACTCAAGTTCCATGATCTAAAGGAGGTAATATACAAAGACAAACAATACTAAGATTCAAATATATCCATATAGCACCATATCAGATGGTCAATATGTTCCTTCTCCTACCAAACTCCAATGTTAAACAATCATGTAAATTGGGAGAGGAATTAGGAAGTGATTGCAGCTATGAAAGACCAAAAGAAGTTTTTGAATTTAAATATGCCTGTACCGCCCAAGGACTCACAACCACCAAACTAGCCAAATTGCACCAACAGAAAACAAAATCAAATTACTTACTTCAATCTGGCCTTTCTTAGCAACTTTCGACCAATCCTTTGAAGAAACACCTGATCTCCAATCAAATTCAATGGATAGTGTCATTTCTGGCTTGTGATCAGGTGCCCAAAAACAAGCCATATAATCACCAGCCTCAGCTGCAGTAAATGCAAAAGTACCGGAATCCACATGATCTCCATAGTGATAGTTATTCCCATATGGTGAGGTGACCTATAAAAAATCACATCAAAACATCCCAAAACCTGAAATCCCTAGGATTGCAGATTATAGAGAATAGTTGAGGGTTTTGCAGTTAAAATAATCTGGAGAAACAATCGACATCACCAAACAAATCTTCCAAAAGCTAAACTCCCATGATTGTAGAAGGTAAAGTATAAAGCTTCAACTTTTGTACAGTAACAAGTGACAACCCAACCCAAGGGACCATTTCCTGTGCCATGATGGTCTGTCAAGTGAAAGAAATGAACTAAAAGCTTAAATTTGAACACAACCCCCACAGAATACCATAATCTCATACTAGATACATCCATTCCATCCCTCACAGTTCAAATACGTATCATGCATTATACTAGCTCCATTACTACCATTTTATTCACCAATCGACATAATTACAACTTGAGGAAACTGTTCTTTTAATGCAAATAGTAGTTTCTAGAGATTCCAAAAACTCCCACTGCCTAGGACATAGATCATACAAATGGAGATTTCCATTTCACAATTGTACACTCTAAAGGCCATACTAATACCAATTTGATCCACCAGTAGAATTACCTGCGAATTTGAGCAATTAGGGTTTTAAAATTTGATTTATTTTTTTTTAACATATCAACCTATCCATTACCAAATTAATGTCAGCAATTGAAAGCTCAAAACTAAAACTTTGCACTGGTAATGTCTCCATAACAACAAAACAGAACGACCCAAAACAAAATGCCCCATTTTATCAAATCCAGTTCAAAAACATGAAACTAGATATGACAAAGAACGAAGGTATTGAAAATGAATATGTGTTCTCACTCTGACAGTGATCTTGTGGTTGTCGGGCATTGGATAGCCCTCGTTAGGGTTGACGACACTGTATTTTCCGACGGTCATGGCGTTGTTCTTGATGTCCTCTGTTATGCATTTGGTGGTGCCTGATAGGAGGTCGAAGCGCAATGAGTGAACGATTGGAAAGGTTAGCCCCAGGACCAGAATCAAGGATTTAAATCTCCACATTGTCAGATTCGGAACCCTAGCGTGAAGAATCGTGGCTTGTGTGTGTGAGAGAGAGAAAAGAAGAAGAGAGAACTCAGATCTCTTCTTTAACTGCCCATATGTTTTGATTGTCCGAGAAGGTGAGAGCAACCGTTGCTACACATGGCCACCCTACCCGATTACCCCAGTGACCCACCATGTAAACATCGGGTTTGTAGCGGGTATCCATATTTTCTAATGATTTTTTTTTTTCTCACACATATCATAATATCAGTATTGTTATGTTGGACTATTTTTTATACCTTTTTTCTTAGAAATAATTGAGTTTAAAATTATTAGGAAAAAAATAAATCAAATGTATGATAGTTATAAAAATATAAATACTTAATTCAAGGGTAAAAAACACCAATAGTCCCTAAGATTTGACACGTATTGCACTTTCGTCCATAAATTTTTAATTTCGTCAATTTCGTCCTCAGTGTTATACATTGACCCACTTTGGTCCTTACCCCTAACTTCCGTCCAAAAAAGTAACGGAAAATGTCATGTGCCAAACACATGAGGGTATTAAGGGATATTTTTGGTATTTTACAACTATTTATACATCCAAACACAATTATCCTTGGACCCAAACACCCACCATCTTCTTCTTTTCTCTTCTCTCTTCCTCACACACATACATGATACATCTCCCTCTCCCTCCTTCTCTCTCTATTGCGTCTCCACCCCCAAAACCCAGCACATCCCCTTCTCTCCTCTCTCGTTACTATGTTTCCACCCTCAAACCCAACACAAAAACCACAAATACACATCCACAACACAAACCCACAAATACACATCCACACACACAAAACCCACATAGATTCAAAACTGGATTTTTCAAGACCTCCATGGGCAATCAAGCCCCAATTATTTTGAAATCAAGTTTGAATTCAAAATCGAAATTGAAACAAAAAATGAAATAAAAATCAAAGAGATTTTTAGGGGTGGTGTCAGGCATATGGGTTTTGCAATGGTTGTTTAGGTTAGGGTGTGTACTGTATTTGTGTGGTGGCGATCGATTCCAACGGTGGTAGGTGGTGGCGCTCGATTCCAACGGTGGTGGATGGTGGCGATTGATTTCAGTGGTGGTGGGTGGTAGAGCTTGATTCCAGCGATGGTGGGTGGTGGCGCTCGATTCCAGCAGTGGTGGGTGGTGGCGTTGGTGGAGCTTGATTCCTGCTGTGGAGTCTTGCGCAGAGAGAGATGTGGTGGTCGTTGGCTGAGGAGAGAGAAATGGGTTGCAGAAGAGACAGAGATGGGTTTTTTTTTTTTCTTTTTTTGAGACTATTTTATTTTTACATATATGCCCAAAGATTTGAAAGTATAATGACCAAAATGTCCCTTAATACCCTCATGTGCTTGGCGCATGACGTTTTCAGTTACTTTTTTGGACGGAAGTTAGGGGTAAGGACCAAAGTGGGTCAATGTATAACACTGAGGACGAAATTAAAAGTTTAGGGACGAAAATGCAATACGTGTCAAACCTTAGGGACTATTGGTGCCTTTTACCCTTAATTCAACTCAAATTAAGATTCATTAAATTGATAAATTTTGCGTGACTTACATAAATGTAACCCGTGTAAATGAAAGACAATAAAAAACGACACAATTAAAATTATTTAAAAAATTTTAAAAACGACACAATTTGTGGGAATTCTCATAAAAAATTGGTAAAGAGTTAATATTTTTAAAGTATGTATTTTTTGTCAGTTTAATCCCTAAAATATTAATTTGATCTTTAAAGTATTCAATTCATATAAAAATAGTCCCTATATTGATGGACCGTGACAAGCATCAGTAAAACCTTCCTCGAAAGATTTTTGAGTTTTGATGAACAGAATAGTCATTAATACTTTTGTCTGCTCTTGACATCGCATGACTCTAATATAGTTTTGTTGAAAAGAACAATTTATTGACTTTGCTCCGGTAGTTGCAAGGCACATTAGATCGAGTTCCTGAAACGCACCTGTTATAATAAAAACTCCTTACTAAGCAAGACGACTTCTAAGTTTTTGATGGAATGATTATGTGTTGGACATGTGATACCTTCTAAAAGAGTGACATGTGATACCTTCTAAAAGAGTGATATGTGGTCACTTCCATAAAAAAACTTAACGAATTATCTGATTATAGATCAAAGTAGCACGAACTGAATACTTTAGGGACCAAATTATCAAAATTGATTCTTTAAAAACCAAAAATGTTATTAAACTATTGGTAAATTTCTAAGCCATAACACACCTGAGTTGTAGCAGCACACTGAAACGAGGGTTAATCAGGTAATTGAAGGAGGTCCAAGGAAAGGATTTTAACCTATTAGCATGAAAGAAGTCCAAATCTCCAACAAGGCTGCAACCCCTGCAACTTGTACAAGTTGGTAGGAATATGATACTTACCACCTTTCTTGGTTTCACTTTTAATTTTTAAAGTGTTTAGCACCAGGAAGTCCACTGGGAAACCTACCCATCAAGTAGGGCAAAAAGGCAGCCTTAGTGATCCGACAATGCCAACTGGAAGACCCACCCTCAATGGATAAAAGTGTGTATAACTTTGCCTCATTGACCAAGAGTTCTAGGCTATCTACACAAAGATCTCTACAGTCTTTGTTGGAGCAGTTATGTTAACCTTTAGCTTGCATTACAACTGAGAGTGCTTTCTCAGATTCTTGGACATATGCTACAAAAGTTTATTAAACCCCTTGGAATGAATACCTAAAAGAATGCTTAGAAACATCCCTCTGGATCTGAATAAGCTTCAAATGTTCCTGCCCATAGAAACAAACCATACTGCTGAACGGTACAAGCTTGGTATGCAATCTATTGTCTTCTCATAGTCACATTGCAATTATTCCACCAATAAAGCTTTTGAAGGAAAAAGACTCATCCCCTGTATTTAAATCAGGGATTGAAAAAGATCATAACATGAAATGGGGTTGATATCGAGTCTTTCCATCGCACAAAGATATATCCCCAATTCCTACATCTTATATTCTTATTAGATGCTCCCCAGAACCTGCAATTGGTGATAGTTTCGTGCACTCCCTTTCTTTTTCCTAAGCAATCACATCAAAGCATTTTTGTTGTCAGCGGAATAAACACTTCATCAATTCACTTGATGCCCAAAAGGCATAACCCATCAATGATTCCAGAATGTCAACTTTGTCACCCCATAAATGATTCTGAAATGTCAACTTTCCCCGCCCCCTAACGATAGATGGGAATCTCAAAGCTGTCTAAGGCAGAGCAAACTCAGCTATACAGCATGAACTGGTACAAAGAAGAGGCACACATTGTTATAGCTACTGAAATGAAAATTGTTATAGAATATCATCCAAAAATCTTTAAAATCTTCCCATGTGTACTTTTTGTGTTCAGCCAGCAGCTTATTACAAATGTGATCAACAAACTGCCACTCCAGAGGCTTATGCTTCAGTTTCTGCCAATTTCAAGCACATATATCAAAAGATGAAACACTATCACAAACAGAAAGGCCATTTCTATTTTGTGACATGGGCATTGTCTTGCTTCGACTCCTCTCCATTCTGCAAAGAGGCTAAAGGTTCAGAGGGCGAGTTTTGTGCAGTTACAACACCAGTACTGTCACTGTCCTGGGTCCCAAAGAGAGATGCAAAAGACAATGGATTATACGTAGAGCTCGCTTTCTTAAGACCCTTTATTGTTCTCATTGCAGCTAGGGTGCTGCGGTATATATCCACAGTTTCCTCTCCAAGTGGAAATGATGTCTGCGAGGACGTATTTGTCACATCAGCAGGTGTTGTGTTTGTCTCATCTTGCTCAGTAGCAGGAGATTCAACAACTTCTGCTTCCAATGGGAAGAGGAGCTCAAGATTTGCCTCGCACTCACGCAATAACCTTGTGAGAGGTTCTGGTGTGAAGAAGGGTTGGTGAAAGGCAAGCTGTGTAAAAGGAAGACGCAGCAATCCCCCAGTTCTTTTATCATACTTCTTTAAAATTTTAATCAGACCTATGGAAGTAGGCAAAGAAAAGCATTATAGAAACTACAGATATTCCACAGCTCAACCTCATGTAAATTCAGATAGAAACATTATGGTCGAAGGTGCTGTACCTGCAAACTTTAGGGAGCAATAATTTTTTAGCAGCACAATCCCCCATGAATGGTGACAAAGCCCTTTAACAACTCAACTTAGATATAGACGAAAGACATTATTGAAGTAGCTGTCATACCTGCAAAATTTAGGGAGCTATAATTTTTTAGAAGCACCATCTCCCCATGAATATTGACAAAGTCCTTGCGTATGTCCATCATCTCTTCGCTGAATTCATTCTTTGATGTTGGCACTCCATCCCTACTGCCCTCCTCCTTCAGCCGCTCAATTCTTCCCTTCAACTCCTGTTGCAACAGCATTTAAGAGTATAAAAAACAATACAGAATAGATAGTGGGCAACCTCTGTAAAATGGTGCTTTAGAATAAGTGAAGCATCAAAGAACTGAGCAGTGGTTTACTCGATGGCTATCATCATTAAGATGTCCTGACCAACAGTATGATATCTTGACCACTCCTCAACCAGCACAAAATAGAGAGGCATAGAGAAGAAAAATCCTAGACTTGATACCATTGAATTAGTAAGAGCTTCACTTTCACAACATCAAAAATCAAACATCCACTACTTGAATCAACTTCAAGTTATTTAATTAATGATATGCAGGTTGTATGTTAGTTGTCTACCTCATGAATCAACTAAATGTAAACGCTAAACAGAACATTCCACTCGATGCTTGAATGGCAAAAACAGTTGCAAGAAAGTGAAAAAAAGAAAAGAAGAAACAGTAAACTGACAGTGAACAGGGATCAAACAATGCGTCTTTGCAAGGTTCTTTCAATTAGAAACAACCTTGGATTCGAGGACTTATGTAAATAATTTGGACCAGGTGAATGCTCCACTTCGAGAACTGGCTTCATCCCAATAAGGCCTCCAAGGCAATAAAGGTAAAGAAAATCTCTGATGACAAAGCTCAGGGGATAGAGAGACACCCATGTATGAAGCTGTTGGATTGAGAGTTTCATCAGATACAAAGTTTTCATCCATTTACACCATTCAGATGTAAACTACTCTCAAAAACTATATAACTCACCTTACAAAGTCCAACACTTCCTTCAACCAGATCTAACCCTAAAATTCCAAAAGACTTGCAACTTACAAAAGTACTGTTGTCGGATCACAATCAAGGTCGAACAAGCGCTAAACCATCCTACTCCCTTACCTTACTTTTAGGCTTTTAGCCATTTAATTAACAGAAAAACCAATAAATTTCGTGCTGTCCAAAGTATTCCCACGCACTTGTCTAAAATCTGTCACAAAATCACTTGTAAACACTGCGCATGAAGATTTAAAAGATATCCTACATCATGTATGCTATCATCATCTTCTGGTGGAACCATGCAGGTCAAGTGAAATACCTGACTTTGGACTACTAGATTGTTATCACTAAGACATTATACAATATGGTAGATGTTATTTGAACCCTCATCAGCACTAACACAGTGAGGCACCCCCAAGCCAAGGCATTAAATTTCGTTTGGTGAGTCTAAGCCAACCAATTCGACAGAATCAATGGCCCAGTTGGACAAACAGCATGGTATTCAATCTCACACCACAACCCTGAAACCGATAATCTATAACCCTAGTCAACAACAAATTGCAGCCCTTAATTCCATCTTGATTATTTTAAAATCTCCAAATTCTAAAGTAACCATCAATAATTCAAGATGATCGATCAGAATTAAGTAAAGTAATAACCAACCTGAAGGCGGATGATGAATTCCTCCTCCTTATCGACGTAGAAATCGTTAAACTTTTGAAGTTCTTCATTGAGAATTCTGATGAAGCAGTCCTCGTGGTCGGCCAAAGGCGGGTGATCAATCCCATCAACGACGTCGCCTGGTTGTTGTAGTCGGAGATTATCAGCCCGAATTACGAGCGACGAAGAATCAGCGGTGGTGGGTATGTTCTTGAGGAGCTTCTTCAAGGGTTTGTAACACAAATACTTGTCCCTCCATTCGGGTAGGGTTTCTTCAAGGTGGATCCCAAACTCTTTCCCGAATTTCATCACAACGCCAAGCAAAAACGATGATCACGATGATGATACCTCAGAAAAGCTCATCGCATATATATATATATATATATATATATACGTCTAGGTAATCCAAGAAATTCTTGTCTGTCTTATGAGAGAACAAAACAACGTGAACAAATTGCGTATTCTTTTTGGAATCTGGAAAAGAGAAAACGATTGACAAGAATTGGTGGAGGAATATATGGAAACTGATAAGCTCGCCGACCATGGAGATAATGATACAGAACATCATTATTTAAAAAAGAGAGAGAGAGAGAGAGAGAGAGAGGCACAAATTATACGGACACCCCGGATCATTTCTGATATTTTCAAAAACTCTCTCTAAGATTTCTGAAATTACACTGGTAAGCGAATTATTTTTTGTCTCTCACGGGCGGCGTTATTTCAAAATTACCATATTGCTCATTTCCAAAATTAAAACACCAAATTAAACCCTTTCCCCTATATAATTATTGTTTTACGATTTCTCTCTGGTTTCTATGTTTTTTATTTTTCAATTTTTACATCGAAGATAAAATTGTCTTGGATTAAAAAAAAACAAACAAATGATGTCAATAGATTTTGATAGACAATAATATAATATAATATCAAAAATTATAACGATAATTAAGTGTTACGCGCGTACAAATTTGAGGAGTTTGTGTGTAATATTTCAAATATCAATGCGTCTGAGTGATTAAATAATAAACTTCAGAAATTCTTAGTGTAATTCTCTTTTTTTTTTTTACCATTATCATAATTATTATTTTTTCCCAAAAGGTTAGTAGATCTTGTAACAAATCTCATTTTGACTTTGACATGCACGTGTTAGGAGTTATATATAAATGTTTATGTTCTACGGTACATAACAACTTAAACTTTGAAATAAAATAGTAATCTAGTTAATCTAACTAAAATGTATAAATTTAACTCGCACGTATGAGAAATTTATATGAATGCTTATGTTATGTAATCTAAAACAGTTTAAATTTTGAATAAAATAGTAATTTAACTGTAAATAAAAAACTACTAACAATAAGTTAGTAGATCAGAAATGATTTATCAGTTTACAATTCATCTCATCAATTGTGTTTCTCTACTCATTCCATTTCTTTAGTTTAATTTAATGCTTCACAGGAAACATAAAAATGGAATTTCATTTAGAAATCGCAACAACAATTCTCGTTCGGTTATAAATTCGAGATTTTAACTGGAGAAGAGATCATAGCAGACGAGACCGGATCCCAGGTTTCTCTCCTTTGCGTGATAGTTCTATATTCCGTATTCAATAGTCCACCAAGCTACTATCATTAGGGGGTGCAATGAGTCATTCGAATAGGTACATTTAATGATTTACGCCTTCTCTTCTGTCCCGTAAGCTCAATAGATGGATTTCTTCCTTAATTTACTTCTCACAATAACCGGAAACCAAAATACTACTATAAGACATTGGACCAGCAATTAATAAGATCATCCAGCTGATGATCCTTCAACTACATCAAAGGGGAACATTTCATTACAAAACAACAATTAGAATATCAACAGAATGTCAAGAACAGGAGAAATAGAAAACACGAGAGATAAAGGAAAATAATGCAGCAGTGGTGAGCCGCTCTATATGGTCCCCAGAGCCTGAAGCACATCAGCCTTTAGTCCTCAAAATCTTCAACTCCAAAGCTGAAACGAACCAAGTTTCCATGATCCCATACTTGGCTCTCTCTGACGGGGAAAGATCCCTGTTCCCATAGGCGGGCAAATCTCACCGTTAACTACATTTGTGTCCTCCAAATATACATAAAACACACAAACTTGTCGACAAATCTTCATTGTGTATCTACTGAAATCAGCCACCATAGTATTTGTACCGAAATGAAAGGGCATACCAGTAAGACAGAATAGCTGGCTGCTGCACAATGCTCTCACAACCTCCAAAGGACGGGGCAAGGTATGGGATTTCCAATGCATCAATGAACTTTGCAGTAGTCATCCGGTCTCCATCAACCTAAATGATTCTGTATTGATGAATTTTGGGGAGGAATAAACCAGAATACTAATGTCGGACTAGAAAATGGTACACCAACAAGAAGACAACCAAACTCTGTTTAGTTGGAGGTGCAGGCGCTGCACTTCAATCATTGAACATTTGAATTAATTCAGCAGGACGGAAATGACCTTCCCATACTCTACTGCTCTGTATCTACTATGCAATATACATAAATTGTTCAGTGTCACGCATAAACCTCGGTGAACTGAAAGAACATGTAACAGAAAAAAAAATGAAAATCTCTTTTAAACCCACTAATCTCTTCTTATTGATTTTACTGAGTATTGTTAATGGACTAAACTATTCTAATCCTCTTTCGACAAATCCATTCTAAAAAAAAAATTAGATTTCAAAAGAGAAAAATAAAAATTTTGACATCTAATCGTTTTTAACTTGTTCTTGCTTGACATCGCACAAAAACATATTTCTGCAATCTTTTTATATATTCAAAGCCCTCATAAAGAAAATATGACTTATGCCCTCTAAAAAAAATCAAAACAAGCTATAACTCGTTAAGTCGTTGTTCTCATTTTTTTTTTTGGGTAATTATTGCAAAATTTACAGGAGAAAGGGTTGGTGAAATTTGAACCCACGACCTATCAGTGCAACAACGGACTGCAGAGCTATTAGATCACTGCTCACTTCATTTTTCTCACTATAATATTTGTATTTGTTGGTTGTTACATGTATGTATTTTAGATTGTTTTATTCTGTATGGTTTGGTAATGAATTTCAAACGGTACTCATGGGGCAGGGGTACTTCCGGAAACAAATCAGCTTCACTAGATTTTGATTCCTCCGCGTACAGCCGTGTCTACAACGAGGTTCCACCGCCCACAGACCACACACAGTTTGCTTTTCCACACACCCACCTGCCCACATGGTCCCATCCCTCTCCCCTGTTCTTAACATATACCGCGTACCACATTTCCTGAATGTATATATTGATGGTGTAAACCTTCGGATACGAGCTATAGAACCAAATTAATTGGCGTGAGCAGTTTGCATGGGAACTAATATGGCATCTGAGCTACAAGGCTCGTGAAATGGGGAATGAAAGCTCTAATTAGCCGTGTGTAATGTGTGAAATACAATAGAAATATAGTGGTTCACCGGCTGATGAGCTCGGCTAGTCCACTCTCTAATGGAGGCTCTTGCTCCTGTCTCTTTATTGATCTAATTCAATAAGTTACAACAGAATTCTCAAGGTATTAGGGTTTCAAGTCTTTTTTCAATGGAAGCTGCCTCTCCTCTTTATAGCCTCATGCTTACCTCTAATTCGGGGTTACTTCCTTTATTGTAGGGATCGTCCCTATCTTCTTCTATAATCTCGGGCTTTCCTAAACCCCTTATGGCTGACCGCGGATGGCGAGTTCTCTGCCTTGTGTTAGGGGATTCTCTCCTTGATTTTAGGATAGGATCCTGGCTGGTAGCGGATTTCTTGCCTTGGATTGACTTAACTCCCCCTGTTCGGGTATCTACTGCCTTTTTACTGCCCTCTCATTGTTTCTTAGCTCATGTCTTTAGTTGGGAATATAAGTTCCGATTGGGCGAGCTCAGACCTTGCTGGATGAGCTCAGCTTAGTTCTCCATAAACTCCCGAACTGAGCTCTTTTCCTGAGCTCAGATCTGGGGTTTACTTTAGGTATCATCATATATAGTCTGTGTCTTCCTTTATCCCTTCAAACTCATCAGTATCTGAACTTTTTGAATTGAAAATTAACCTTTCAAAACCCAAACAGTTCCTCATCAGATCATTTTTCATCACCATTCCTGACAGAATCAAAGATGCAAAAGAAGAAATCAGACGTTTCTCGCAGAGCATGGAACATCCTACGTCTAGCCTTGTTATGGCCAAGAAAAGGTGGTGTGTTCAAGAGAAGACTCATGATGGACCTCACCAAGCACCTCAAAAACCTCCGTCACAATACTGAACGTGGTGCTCTACATTACGGAGAGCGCGAGCTCTCCTTCGATGACACTCCTGTTATCCACGTCAAGATGCATCGTCCCACGTCACTGAGATTCAAGTTGCCTCACATTCCATGCATAAACCCCCGAGTTGATTTTGACTATGATTTCGAGTACAGTGACGATAATGAGGATAGAATTTCTTATGGTGATATGGCAAGGAAGAGCTTTCTAAAAGGGGTAGATGATGAAGATGATTACCAATGTGAGGCTTGTCATGAGGTGATTCCTTGCGAGGATGAAGGGATTGATCTCAAGGCCGAGGAGTTCATAGCCAAGTTCTACCACCAAATGAAGCTGCAGAGACAGATATCATATCTTCAGTACAATTGAGATGCTCAATAGAGGTGCAAGTTGATCCAAAAGGCTTTCACGAATCGGTTCTCTTCCTTAATTTTCTTCTATTTTGGTCCCTTTTTTTGTTTCATAATTATACTTCTTTGTAAAAGAGGCATTGCGGCATTTTGTAAAAGATGCAGTGTCTTCAAGCCCCGGATGATTAGATTTGCAGCATTCTGATAACAGAAAGAATATTGAAATACATTCATTGGGATGCAGCTGAAGTTGCATAGTGAGAGTACAAATTTAAAATGTAGTTAACAGCTCTTTCACATGATGGATTGTGAATTACATAATGCATCTACTTACTGATACAAGCAAAGTAAGGTTTAAAACGTCAGAATCAGGCCACAAGAATCTTTAAGAAAAATAACTCACAGGGTTGAGAGCATCACCCAGAATGTAATGCAAGTTACGAACAGCTGAAATAAATTTATCAGAGCCACTAATACAACCTGCAAGGACCTGCAGAAGGAATTGACATAGTTTAACCCTTTAATGCTCTTTATAGAATAATCTCTCAGTTATGAATCTCTCAATCAACAGAATTCATGAATCAAAGCTAGCCTATATCATTGTGGCCCCCAATGAATTTTGTTGCAGAGTGCAGAACAAGATCAGCGCCAAGAGCTAGGGCCTTCTGCTTGAGAGTTGTTACAAATCTCTCAGCTTGCAAGATTGCAATGGCAATACTTACTCTTTTAGATTATACGTTTATTGCTACCCTGAAAAAAACAACCATTTATCAAGTGTTTTCTGACTTCCATAGGTTTCCTGATGAGTAATGTTATTGAGACAAAAAAAAAAAAAAACTGACCTAATGTTGTGACAGTAACTTGGTCCAATAGAATTATTGTGACCAGTACTTTTGGACTTTGAGGAATGCTATTGGGACCTAAAAAATTGGACAATGATGCAAACAAGCAAATGTAACCACGATTCACACCTTGAACTCAATGAGATCAGCAGTTTTTTTGAAGAAGTGGGCAGAAGTGTTAACCACTGGGGTAGTTATTGGATCTGTAATAAAACTGCGACCCAATCTTTCACCTGAACACACCCAAAGCCAAATCATTTCTTGGAATCAAAAGATTATTTCTTGCAGTAACTACACATAATGAAATTTAAATAAATTGATAAAATAAAATAGGGTGTTTCTAACTCTTATTTTCATCTTCTTCAAGTGCTTGTCTAGCATATCCACCAAGGGAAAAAAAGGTGAAAAATTAGGCAAAATAGTATATTGTTCAGCAAGATTATCTTTCTCATTCATATGAGTCAAATCAAGACCACAAAATGGGCTGCACTGGGCGATATACAGACTAGTGCGACCCCTTGAAAGAACTTGAATGGGCATTGCTTCGGATCTTCCAAACATCGGTCAGGAGAAAATTCATTGCTAGACTCTTCTGTATCAACATAAATTTCAAGATTTTATTACATACGTGCACTAGCATGCATACACTATTATATAAACACACACAAATATATATGAATTATGAATATAATATGTACCGGCATGAACTGTGATGCTACCATCAGAGCTAAAATTTTCGACCGCTTGTTTGTTTGACGGCGAATCAGCCATCATCCGAGCCACACCAATGTTGCTGCAGTTCAAATTCGGAGGGAATTGAAAATCATAGAAGCCCAACCTCTTAATGATCCGTGACTCAGCGCCGCCGAGTTGGCTTTAACGGCACTGCCAGTACGCGGGAAAACCGTTCGAGGTACGCCGGTAAATTCGGGATATGAACGGCACTTCAAGGATGGCCATTGGGGATTGGAGGTGAAAAACAGTAAATTACCTTCAATTGTATCGTTAGACTTACTCTGTGATCTTTGGCAGTGTATTCCAATCTCCATATGAATGCTTTCTTATACTGTGCACTTCTGTTTGTAGGAGAATGAAGATTTCTTGTTGCGTCCACTTGGTCATGTTACGCCATGCAGTTAGTGGTGGCAATCGAGTCGTGTTGTGTCGGGTTCGTGTTGTGTCGAATATTAGTCGTGTCGAATATTAGTTAACCCTAACTCAACCCATTTAACTAATCGTGTCGTGTCGAGTTGACCTGTTTATTTTTGTGTCGTGTTCGTGTTCGTATTCGTGTTGACCCACATAAATTTTGAATGAAAAATTTAACGCTAAGATTTTATTTTCACTTAATTGAATCTCTCCTCATACTTTTTCTACAAACTAAAAATTAACTTAATAATAACAATAATAATAATGAGTAATAATATCTTTTTTATACAATAATTATGTCAGTGTTTGATAAACAGTTACAAATAATTAATATTTTATTTCTATAATACTAATTAAATATGCTAATCGTACATCGCGCAACTAAATTAAACATCAGAAGTAATGGAAAAAATAAGTCATTAGAACATGAAAACTCATACATACAACGAAAATGCCAAATCAATCTCTTTCGAGTTAAAAACTTCGTGTTGGCGGGTCAATTCGAGTTAAGCGGGTTGAACCCGAACACGACCCATTAACACTTCGTGTTGACGGGTCGTGTCATACACGGGTTTGTACAAAAAAATAGTCAACCCAAACCCATTTATTCGTGTCGTGTCAAAAATTGTCAACCCTGTAAGCAGTAATGCTATGTGCATGAGGCACGAGCAGTTGGCCATACCAAGTTATGAGTCAGAGAAGGCTTGGTCCCACTCCGAGTAGTGGCCCATACCAATTTGATGCTAGTGTGAGTCCCATAGGTAAGATTGATGGGCTTTCGGTGTCGGACCAGCCCAGTGCAATAGGGCTCAAAGCCACAAAAAAAGAGCAGGCAGAATTATAAGGGCAGTTCGGTCTAACACATAAAGTATAACCAACTTGAAAATGCCCTAATTCAGAGTCTCGCAGCAATCACAAAAACCTTTTGTATATAAATAGGCAACAACCCTATTTCACTCCTTCCTCGACGGCGAGCTACGGTGTCTTCAGAGGTAATCAATCTCGCAACATTGTTTTGGTCTGGTAATTGCAAACTCTATGTCGGAACGAAATACATTTCCGATTTGAATATTCAACCTCTGTGTGTGTGTTTTCTTTTTCAGTTGCGTGGATATCTAACAATTTATCGATGTTCTTTAAATGTCACAGTGGTGTTATTACTGAATATAGTGTTCTTCGATTGGAATTTTTGTTGGCCATCTCAGCTAAGGTCCCTCATACAGTTATAATCGATGTCTTTGGTAGTTTTCTCCATATGTTTTGAAGCTCATATAAATACATTGCAATTGTCAAAAATTGGTATACCCAGAAGGGCTTGAGGCAAAAAGGGATAGCTAATCAACTTCTTTCTAGCTATTAAAAACCTGCAGGTTCTCTGTGGGGTGCCTTGCCATTCGAAGCCCTACACAGCAATTTTTCCCTTGGGAATATGATGGCATCATAGTACGGGTTTTGTGCTTTAAGTGGGTTTTTGTGGAACGTGATTTTTGGTCTTTTAAGCCAATATTGCTTTTGCACACTATCCACTTAGTCTTTACACAAATCCGCCTCCAAACGCCATTACAATCTGTTTCTTCCTGCCTTTTTGTTTAAGAAAGGAGAGAGTTGGTTGGCATATATATCCCCAAAATCACTTGGGCTGACCTGGTAGTGGATCTTCGATTCAAACCTCAATTTTTTGATACTGAAATTGTTAGATTGTGCCATGAATCTTTCTCTGTCTCGTATTGTCCTTGTTAAATGGTTGCTACTTGGTGGTTGATTATAATGTAAAAAGAAACCTCTTTGCTATACCCGCTGGCAGTGGCGGTGCTTGCAGGACCTTGTATATAGATAAAGAGCAATGCTATTGGGACTTAATTTACTGACATAATTTGCTGACCTAATTTATTGTGACCTTTAGATTCACTGTAGACCCTATCAAACATTGGAACTTGGTGTTGATCCAATGATTGTGTTGTATTGGGTGTGAAACTATTAGGTGAGAATGAACAGGCGGTGGGACTATTTTTTTTTTTTTATTGATTCATGATAAAGATTTGATTTTGTTGATAAAAAAGCCTCATTTTTTTTTTGTAGATTTGATTTGATTTGATTATATTTGTTTGAATTTCATGTATTGGTTTGCACACTGCCTAGATTTGACAAAATAATTGCGTTGCACAAGTACTAAAGGCTCTGTGACAACTAGATGTACAGGAGCCTCACCTTAAATGTGCGAAATTAAACGATGGGATCCGCTTTGCAGCTTGATCGCAATATGATTCTGCTGCCTGTAAAACCCTCACATTATTTATGGCTTTTCTCCTCGACGAGAGAACAGTTGGATTTGCGGGAACAAAAGATGAAATTGATGCATAGTATAGTCTATACTAATTTTATCTAGTGAATTATTGTTTAGAATCCATAAAGAATATTGTGTATCACGAAGAGCTGTGTGAAGAACAAGACCCATGTAGCTGATCTGAGCAGTTTAACGATTGTTGTGTTCTGTGTTGCTCACAGATTGAAAAGTTGGTTTTTAAACTAATATTGGACAGCAGTATATGTTGTTTTAAACATCCGGCAGTGCATATAGTTCACTGCAATCTTTGCAATGAAGGTTCAGTGGTGAACTTTAACAAATCCAAGTTATAAATTACAGAAATGTAAATATATAGGACACGATAATGATTTGAATATGTACAAATATAAGTAAGTTGCGTATGCATTGAGTTAATTTTGACACAATCCAAAATTGACACTAGACAAATGTGAGATGTCATCATGGATTTATAAGACAAATCTTATTTGAGACAAATGAGGTGATGATGTGGTATCATTTCATTATCAGACATTGATAAATCACATGTAAAGACAGTGATTGTGGTTAAATGTCCTCGTCACTGGACAATTTTTTCGTCATATAACATGTATAACTACTCTTTAGAGTTGTCAAAATAAGTGACAGTTCAAATTGATTGTGTATTTCTAACATCAGCCATGGCAGGTGGATCTTGTATTTCTCTCTCTCTCTCTCTCTCTCTCTCTCTCAATGTAAGTTTTGATTGTAAGTGTGTTTTCATTTCCTTAATTTCTAAGTGCTTTACCTATCTTTCAAATGTTCTTGAGTCTTGACAGCCAAGCACAGAAGGACTTTGGGGCGTTTCTTCTAAAAGCTAGAATGTGACGTGAAACCAACCGTAATAAAGTCCAACATTAATGCATCTTTCATTGGAACATATCTGTTTACTGTAAAGTTTTTTTGATCCGAGAATTATTCATGGGCTATCCATGGGACTTTCTCAACTCTTGAGAACCTAAAAGGAACAAAAAAAATTAGAGACAAAAATAGAGAGGAAAGCATAATTACAGTAATATTATTTGTATTTAATTGGGGGACTTAATCCGATACAAATCTAGTATCATAATGCATATAGTCACTTCCACCGTCATTGCCATCGTTAGACTCTCCGCCACCCTCAGAGGAACTCCGGCCACCGGCATTATTAAGCAAAAGTTCAGTGAACCCCTCAACAGAATTGTCACCACGAACACTCATTATCTGTTCAGGGCGACTGAGGTGAAGTCCATGAATTTTTAGTGGACATGGTCGTATCAAGAAGGCCAAAAGTAAAGGACATCAAACTATCCATTCCATCTTTATATTCATGCAAATGGTTATAATCTTCATCACCTTCTTCTTTCTTTCCAACTTGATCACAACACCCCGAGTTTCCGATAAACTCTGTGAAAGTAGTGGGGCTCTCCCCAAATCCGGTTCTCTGAATAACCGGCGCATTCTCGGAGAAGCCAAGTGTAGAAGTCTGCGACTCAAGGTCATTGCCAACTCCGGCGGCTCTGAGACTAATAATATCACCACCTGCTCTACCACCTTTAGTTGGCTTAGTCGATACACCATTCCATGCTTTTAGTATGTCAAGACACAGCCGTGGTTCAGGCGGCGCCACCGGCTTGTTAAGAGGGCTCGAAGACGGAGCAAAATCCGGTGATCCGAGAGGATTGTTGAGTGAATTTGAACGTATCTTGGATTGCTTAACCAGCCTTGCTTCGGCTTCTAGACGGGCACTTTCCCATTGAGCCATGTGGATAAGGTTAGCAGCAGTCTTGGACTGACAGTCACTGGTCAAGAGCGCATTGCTCTTGGGTATGCGAGTCATTGGATCAGTCCCAAATTTATCCAATCTTTTCTTTAGATGAGTGTTCCAGTAGTTCTTGATCTCATTGTCTGTTCTTTTGGGCAAGTGAGTGGCTATAGCCGACCACCTGAGGACAAGACAATCAGTCATATAAAGACACGGCGTCAGGGCGTCAAGAAGAAGAAGAAGAAGAAGAAATTATACTGAACCTGTTCCCTAACAGAGCTTGGAGTTGAATGATGGTTTGTTCTTCCTGTAAGCTGAACTTTCCTCTCTTAATATCAGGTCTAAGGTAATTTGTCCACCTCAATCTGCAACTCTTTCCACATCTCTGAAGTCCTATAATATATATAAAATCAACAATTAAAAAATGGTTGAACATGTATTGGCTCTTGTGTGCAGTGAAAAGTTTTGTTAATGTAATTGTTGAGAAGTATCAGCGTAATCACCAGCTTTTGCCGGCAAGGCACGCCAGCTTCCGTGGCCATGTTCTTCTATGCAAGCTAAGAGTTTCTGATCTTCTTCAGGTGTCCATGGTCCTTTCTTTAGACCAACCTTATCACGACATAGAGATCGACCCATTTGCTACTGAAATCAGCCAAGGAGATCGTAGCTTCTCTGCTCTTTATATGTAACAACTAACAAAGCTTAGACGGAGAGAAAGGAAAAGAAGATGGGGGGGGGGGGGGGGGGGGGGGGTGGACAGAGTAGATAGTTCAGCAGCGACACAGTAGAGACAAAGATATTAATTTGATCAGTGTAATATGCATAATTGAGGTCTAAATTGGCATTTCAATTATTAAAGTCTGTCATGTTTTATATATATATATATTGTAAAATTGTATACATTTAATTATATTGATACCCACAATAATGGGAGGGAATGGGTTGTCTTCTTTATAATATTTCAAAAGAATTTTAACAGTGGTGCACTTTTAATTCTAGCAATCTCAACTATGTTCCTCGGGATTTGTTTGGTTTGATTCAACTCAGCATACTGAGTTGGAAACTGTAAACCTGAAAATGTAGTAATAAAATTGGATTGTGAAAATTAGGGCTGAATCCTCCTAGATGGACTTATAATGACTTGAATCCGGCAAGAAAATTTATTTGGGGGTAAGTCCGTTTTTAAACTTATATTTAGGTATTTAAGTCCACTTTTTTTTTTTTTTTTTCTAATCTCAAAAATACCTCTAACGGTGTTAATTTTGTTTAATTATGAAAAATCATAGAAATTAATTCATTGAGATATATATGGAAGGAAGATATACTTGTCTGATTTTACGCTAGTAATTGTTTATCACAATCTTTCCATAACTCTCTCTCTCGTCCCATATAACTTCTCTTTCATAAATAGACTCTTTACAAGCTCCTATCTCTGTCTTTCCAAAAATCAAAGTCCCATAGGCCATTGTCATCGCCAATCTAAAAATCCCAACCCATCGCCATCAACAACCCACCGCCCTCAACAACCCACTAAACCTCTCCTATCCGTTACTCTCACAACATTAAACCCACCCACCAAAAATTTTGACGAAATGTCCCGAAGCATGTTACTATTTTTTCAATTATTAAAATACCATGTTACTATTTTTTTTTTTGTGCATGTTATTATTTTTTTTTGCGCATGTTACTATTTTTTTGAATGGTCGGCGAGGTTTCGATTTAGTTAGTTGTGTATTTTTGTGAAGAAGACGACGTTGTACCGGACCGGTACAATTTTTTTCCATGTTACTATTTCTATTTTGTTGGGCTTGTTCATGTTACTACATCTTTTCATGTTACTATTTTTTATTAAACATGTTACTATTTTTTTTTGATAAGCATGTTATTGTTAATATTGAATGTTAATATTTTTTTCGAAAATATCAATATCCAATGTTACTATTTTTTGTTGAGTATGTTATTATTATTTTTTTTCAAATATTAATATAGAATGTTACTATTTTTTATTTTTTAAATGTTACTATTTTTTGTGTTTAAATTGTACTATTTTTTGTGTTTGAATGTTACTATTTTTTGTTTTTAATGTTTTTATTAAATATTACTATTTTTCTGAAATATCAATATTAAATGTTACTATTTTTTATTAAGTATGTTACTATTATTTTTTCAAATATTAATATACAATATTACTATTTTTTATTTTTTAATGATATTATTTTTTGTGTTTAAATAGTATTATTTTTTGTGTTTAAATGATACTTTTTTTTTTATATTTGAATTTTTATATTTTATATTTTTAATGTTACTATATATATATGAGAGAGAGAAATTTTTTTAATATTAGTCAAATTTCTAAAATTTAGGAGTTTTTAATTTTTATTTTTACTTCACTTCTAAAGGAAAATGATAGTCTGGTAAAATTGACAAAAAACGGATTTCATAGCAAATATGTTTCATTGGCGGACTTAAATCCAAACAAGTCCGTATAGGGGGACCGGCCTCCAAATTTCTCAATTGAATTTCTTGTGCTCCAATCATAGGACTAAATGGAGTGACTTAGTGCTTCACGTGGCCAATATATATAGAAGAGTAATGCTATTTGGATTTAAAAATCTGATTTAATTTGTTGACATAATGATGTAGATTCAATAGAACTATTGAATCAATATCAAATTTTAATGTTTGATGATCCTATAATCAATCTAAAAATTATAATAAATTAAGTCAATAAATTAAATTTCAATAATATTATTTTATATAGAAGGGGCACAACTATATTTATGATCCTCCAATTATCCCCGTTCAATGCACGTCCTTGGCCGCCTGCATTGATGCGCCCATGTAGCCAATGGGTTCCTCTAGACCCCCCCTATGTATCAAAATCAAGTTATTGACCATTAACTCTTGAATAAAGGTGTCATTAAACCCAACCCTCCCCACCCCCCCCCCCCCCCCAAAAAAAAAAAACTTGGCCACACGATTAATGACTTGACGAGACATAGGACAAAGATTCGAATATTTCATGTGCGTTTGTTTCTTGAGATAATTATCCTTTGATTTATCCTTTATGTGGACGAATGACTCTAACCAAAGTTCAATAATAATTTAGTGAATTCATTGGGAGGACAGATACGATATTAAAAAAAATAAGAAAAAAGTGTTATTCAATTTTTTTATGATTTAATATGAGATTCGAATTGGAATCATAATAAACATTCACCAATAACCTTTCCGAAATAAAGGTAAAATTATAAATAACTTTTGTTTTCGCACATCACGTTATAGAAGGCAGCTATCTATGGTTGGTACGACCTTTTCTATCTATTTTGAAACACATATTAGCCTTTTTCCCCTTGTGCAAGGGATTGTGGGCTGCGCAATGAGAGTTTCCTAGTTTTCCGTTTATTGTATTTGGATGTCGAATTTTATAAAAGTATATTACGAATAATTCGTGTTCGAAAGTACGGTACAATATGAATAGTTTTGAGATGAATTATTGGTAACTGTTGGATGAATTTATTTGAGACCGTCAGATGAATTTATTGAAACTTGCCTTATTTTATATCTTATCCTAGCAACCCCTCCCCGATAGTCACCCTTCTTCCTTGTTTTGATACTTGACCGTCGTGCATCTGCTGAATCTAATGTAGGAGAGACAGACGATCGACATATTGGATTGACAGTGTGCCATAAATCCATGAACAATGTTACAAATGGCCCGTGGCCAACATTCTGGCCTGTGTGCCACTTTAAGACTATAACTATAAGACAAGATGTTACCGGAAAAAATAAGAAGACAAGACGTTGGAGTTGAATGGCCCACCAAGGATGGACAGCCCATGAGAGCCCATTGAGGGCCCATGACCAATCATACTGTTGGAAGTGGATGGCCACCAAGTATGGGCTCCATGAGAGCAATTTGTTTGTATGACCTCTTAATATAGTGTCCTGTTCGTAAATAAAATAAAACGAATATTCTCTTACATTTACAAGACATTGGCGTAGGAAAGAAAAATAAAAATAATGACATAATTCAAAAATTAAAACATATTCTAGAATACTCTTTACAGTAAGACTAAAATGTGTAAAAAAATAAAAATAAATAAAATAATAACCTCTATAACATTTCAAAAATAACACGAAGATTTTCTTACGTTTATAAGACAGTAGCATAAGTAAGACAAATAAAAATAATGACATAATTCAAAATTACAACCTAATCTTAAATATTTATAATTTTTTATACGATACCACCGATAATACCATACAAATTCTCTTGAAGTTTGTCCTTGCCTTGGGGGCAGACTTCGATTATGTAGGTTTATAATGCCAGTTTGACCCTTTCTTACAGGTATCATAGAAGAATGTCTATTAATATGACCAAATTATTTAAGTTAATTTTTTGAATATTAAGATGAATGTGTGGTAGAAAATAGAAGAAAAAGAAGAAGAGAAATAATGCATGGTAGGTTTGATCTACAGCCATTTAGATATTAAAGTGAAAGGTTTGGGCAAAGAAGAGAAAAGAAGATTTGTATGTGGAGATAAAAGGATGAGAGGGAAGGAACCAATCCAACCTCTTACCAACTCCTTTTTTTGTTTTATGTTTCATTCACATTCTCACTATACAGGATCACATACTCGGATAAGGATGGACAGGAAACATCAAACATGGAGTTAAAACATGGAAACCCACTTGTCCTTACCTCTGAATCTAGACAACATTCTCAAATTATGGCCATCATTGTTCACTTGTCCTGGCTTTGGAGGATACAAATGAATTTCTACATAGTTCTTATCATAAACACATTTTTTTTGGGTAGCCATTTTGAACTTTTACATAGGAGTGGTGGTCAGGTTCAAACCCGCAACTTAACAGTCCAATGACGAACTGCATACCGCTGATCTTCTCATCATAAACACTTCACTTCTTTTGTTTTTGATAGTTTCCACAATTAAGTGATTATAATTGGTCAAACATATATCTCACGATTCCCATTATGATCAATAAACATATCTTGAGTTGATACAAGATTCATATGAAAAAACACAAGTAAACGGGCCCATCCACCGACTTGAGATCCCAAAAATAAGTGTGTATGACAACTATTTGCTCCTCGTCAAAATCTATATTGTGCATCTTTTAATTCATTGTTAAATTTTAATGATTAAGAAACCATATCATATTAAATCATATATGTCTCTGGATAGTCCAAAATTATTTTACGAGAATCAAACATGAGATCTCGAAATATAATTGAGTGCTCAATTATAAATCCCTACCATGCCCCTGTGCTCAATCCAGGGGTGGCTTGAGACATTTTGGGACCGGAAACGAGTTTTTTTATTTTTAATATTAATAATAAATTTAATTTTTAATTTTTTTTAAATAAAATAATATTAATTAAATTTTTATATACAAATTTTTGCTACCATATTTGAACTTAATGGTAAGAGAGAGACATAATGATTGAAAATTTCTAATGATAAGTTTAAACTTGATTTTTTTGGGGGGTTAAAACTAGATTTTTTAATTGCTTTAATATTACAATTAATTTTTTTTATATGAAAAGATAAATTTTAGGACTTTTTAATTTCACAGCTGAATCAATAGGCCCAATCTACTTAAGTTGAAATCTTTTGTTTGAAAATAGATTTAAATTTTTTTTTGATTGAACTTGTGTTTTTATAAGGCTTTTTTTTAGGGTTTAAAATATTTATGAATTTAATTTTTTTAAATGGACTATTTATAATATTTAAAAATTTGAAGTCTTCTTTAAAAATGTGGCCTAACACCCAAACTTTTTTGATAACACTGTTGAGCCGCCGGAGGCTCAATCCTGCTCCACGTATATTGTAGAAGTCCTATATATTCTTGTCCTATTGGTACCTAAGTTATAATTATAGGATCCCTGTGACTTTGGGGGAAACCATCGAGCTGATGGCTTGGTAGCTATAAAACAACAAAAGAAAAACAAGACTATTTTGTCTGAGGCCAATGTCTAGTGGGGTGGTGCATGCATGTTTGTGAAACCTTATAGTGGAATTTTTTAAATATTTTTCGTGTGGGTCGAATGAAAATACGTTGTGGAGATCAAAAAATCCTTCACAAATCATTGGAAGACTCACAACCACATAATGGATGGAAGGTTTTGATAGGTTGACAGCTGGTTATTGTTTCCTGAATTTTTTTATGAGGTTTATCTTCATTAAGATGGTGACAATACATATATGATGGTGGTGAGTTTTTAAAAGAGGAAATTTGTATATAATCTTATTCTTATTTTCAACAGTTTAATTCTAGAATTCGAATTGATAAATTATGTTTGGACGGATGAATATTTGTCATTGCCCTCCTCATATCTCTTGAAAAGCGATGGCAATAGAATAGTTTTCACTATATGTAGTGTATTATGGTTCTATACTACACTAAGAAAATCACTTATGTAGAAAATAACATTGTTGGTGCTTTTCGAATCTTTTAGCTATTTTGTAAATATAATGGCCAATCAAATTAAATTATATCAAAATATCAGAGAGAATTCCTTCCTGTATAGCAAGGTTTGAGAGAGATCAGACTTAGAGCGACGATAAGTGAACAAATAGAACTTGGTTTAGTTTATTTGGGCATGAAACATCAATGAAAGCAATATCTCACTTACCAATAGATAAATGGGAGGAAGAACAAATTAATATACTACCATTCCCATCCACCAAAACCAAGCTTTACAATTGAAAATGTCAAACCAAGTAGACCAAGCAGCAACTTGATGATACAAAACATGTAGAAAGCTAGTCAACAATATTAATGATGTGGGTAAATCGTATTCATTCAACTATTCTCTAATGCCCACCAGCATAAAATAAAAAATAAAAAACTATTATCTAATGCCAATTGTTTTGTGCCAGCTACTTGTCAACATATTACACACTCAAAAAATATCTAACTCGATCTTTTTCAACTATTATTAACTGTCAAACTATAGACTAATAGTGTGTGCGAGAGAGAAATATTGTATACCGATTTCACTCACCAGCATGACGACCACTGCATAAAGGGAAATAATTAGTCTCGGAGATTGAGTGAATCCGATGGCAATTAACCAAAAAATAAAAATAGTGCACAAACTCACTCTTGTGTTCGAAAAAAACTATTTTCATGATTGAAACCTATGATAAAAAACCGTTGTAACCAATTTCTATTATTAGTAAAAGCTTATTGGTTGTGAGTTGCTTTTCATGACGACATACTTGCAAATTCTATCATATATTCTTAATCAGCCATTAATACTTGGTTGGTGGCCTACCATATAGTCCTAAAATTTATTGGAGAGAGAGAGAGAGAGAGAGAGAGAGAGAGAGAGAGAGAGAGATGATATATTGCTAAGTTATCCTTCTATAACTAATCTACCAATTCACATGGAAAAAAAAAATTGAGTTCTCACTGTATACTGAGCAATTTATATTAACATCATGAGTGCAATGAACATTAGAATTATTTTACATAAAATGAAAAAAAAAGTTTTGAGTAAATAATATTAGAATTGTTGATGATGATATTGATGGATAAAACTATGACCTGATTCCAAATTATACAAGCCATTTCCTCTTCTGCATATTTTTCTGTTCAGAAAATCTATGCACAAACAGCAGTTATGAGTTATCAATGACAATTTCCAAAAGATCATGTTCTACACACTTGGTTTCTTCACTACATTCTTAAGCTTCTTCACTTGCTACTCTCTATCTTCAAATTCAAAAATCCCAGAGACAGTCGAGGTCCACTGGTCCAGCTGAAGTAATTGGATAATGTTCATCTTCATAAAACCTCTGATCCATTTCATGGTTGGACAGTGCCGATGAGAGATCGGTACTCAAGCCAGTGTCATGTGAGAACTCTGCTTTGCAATTTTGCTTCAAGTTTGTCCCATTGTTCTCAAGCAAAAGCCTAAGTATTGACTGATTTTGCATCAAAAATGAATCCGAATATTGCAGAGTTTCTACATGTGGATCAAATTCAAGTTGGGTGGAAAAGAATGTGCTTGTAGCAGAGCCTTTTGACAAAAACAACGAAGAATTGGAAATATCAGAAGTCTTTGAAGAAGATGAAGGACCCATAGCTCCCTGGGGTTTCTGATCCTCCATTGAATTGGAGAAGCAGGCCACGTGGGAAGACTCTGCAACTGTACTTGTCTGGGCATCATAAGGAGATAAATCCATTAATGGAGGCAAATTAGAAGACTTCAATTCATCACTATAACTGCTTAACCTGACCAGCCCTGAGATATGTGTCTTCTTCCCTCCTGAACCCTTTCGAAAAACTCTGGAAATCACCCATTCATTCTGAAAAACAGAGGAAAACAGAGGATGATTCGACACATCGTATCTACATCCATTTACCAAAACGATATTACAGGCATGTCTATTGAAACAGAGGGGAAAACAGAGTATGATTTTTTTTTTCTTACCTTAGCTGCCTCAGGAAGGATTTTCATGGAAGACTTGCCCTCCAATCTGTATTCATGAACGACCCAATTGGTTTTTTCTCCTCTAGGAGCCCTGCCTTTGTAGAAAACCAAAGTTTTCTTCATCCCAACAAGTTTTCTCTCTCTGAAAATTTCCCTGTCTTTCCCTGTGGCCTTCCAATAGCCAGCATCAGTAGCCCTGTTTGTCCTCGAACCAGTTGGGTACTTCCTATCTCTAACACAGAAGAAATACCACTCTTTTTCACCCATTTTCGCCCTCCCTTAATTTTCAAAGAATCACAAATAATAAAATTAGAAGAAAAAAAATGCAATTTGAACATGCTTAATGAAGAAAAATATTACAGAAATAAAGAGAGAGAATGATAAAAAAGACTTACATGGCAAATCCCAAGGTTCAACCTTCTTCAAGTCAACCTCTCCAATTGCTCTAGCGCAGAAGCTCTGGTCAAGGACCTTTTGGGCGAGATAATGAGTTATAAGCTCTTCGTCTGTTGGGTGGAATCGAAAACCTGGAGGCAATTCCATTTTTTCATCTTCGCTACCAAGACCTGAAACGTTTTCCATGTCTATAGCTTCTCAATGAAACACTGTTTCAAAGCTCAAATCTTTCAGAATTTTGACAGTTTCAGAGGTAGAAAAAAAAGGTCAAAATTCTGAAACTACAAAGGCCTAAGAGCATAAACCCAGATGTTAAAACCTCTCAATTTGAAATGGGAACCTACCAAAAGATGTCAATAATACTGTGAGGAAGAGCAGAGAAAACTAGCTTATCAAAGACCCAAACTGTTCAAAATTGTTGGGTAATGAGAGAGGAAAACTAGGGGTGTGGTGGGGTTATTTATACGAGCTCCGAGATAATATGAAGAGACAGCGAGAAGGAAAGAAGGAATTCTGTAACAGAAAGACTGAAAGGTGGTGTGAAGAAAAAAGTGTTACAAGGAACAGAACTCCATAAATAGAGGTTTTTGGCGGAGAAGAAACGTGGTTTGCAAGGCAACTTGGGTGGGTAGTTTCTGGCTTTCAGTTCTCTGTTTCTAACTGTATAGTAATTATGATTGTTGTTCTTCTTCAATTTGACCTGGAACAGCTCATCTCCATACACTGCTTCGGTATGTGAAATATTATCATTTTTCTTTTAATTAAATCATTTCACCTACGATGCACAGACATTATATTATAATAAAGTAATTTTACTATCTTAGCTCTATTCCTAGTCCTCGCATAATTATATATATATTAGGTGAAGATGGAAATTTAAAAGATTGAAATCACAGTGCTAGTTGTCATTTGTTTAACCCAATTTGTCTACTAGCAATATAAAACTGCCGTGAAGAAAATTTAACACATTCTGTTGGTGGAAAATAGTGAAAGAAAGATCAAATTTAACACATTCCCCCCCTCCCTCCCTCCCAACAGGCACCTATCATCATAACAAACAATCTGAATGTGCAGAAGATTCCAAAAGCCCACATCCTTTTTCTAATATCGGCAGAAGTATTCCCTGCCAAACTCTCTCTCTCTCTCTCTCACACACACACACACAATGACGCACACACCTTTAAGCAAGTATAACATGCATGTATTTGTGTCCACATTTTGTGAAGGTCACATGACTTAATAATGCGAGTCCATACTGTGGAAATAACCAAATAATTTTTAGTTATCAAAAAAAAAAAAAAAAAAAAAAAAAAACCAAATAATTTTTTTTTGGTCATTTCTGTTTTATAAAGAGGGTAGGTTCACTAAACCAGAATTCTTTGATTTCGATTTAAATGATGAAGTTATATGTTTCGAATCCATCCATTGGCAAGATGAAGCGTGAACTAGGTCGTTCTTTTAAGACAGTGCACGCTCTTTATAGAAAAAACACAGTGCAGAAGGTAGCAGTGCATCAACTCTATATTGCCCAAAAAACTAAACTAATGCAATAAAAATAATCTATTCTAAATGACTGCTGCTGTTAGACCATTGGTAGTATCTCCTCCCCTGGTCTCATTCCTATGCACGAGTGAGACCTAAGGTCTCACTTAACTCATTTGCAAAGTAACACTACTGGGCGGAGCCAGAATTTTATTTTTGGGGGGCCAAACATTAGGCTCAAAAATTTTGGCTAGTGGAAATTTAAATTTATATCGAACAAGATAATATAGTCACTATAAATTAAAACAAATCAATGAAATTACACACTTCGAGATGAACGCTAGCTATGAGCTCAAAAAATATATCATACGTTTACAGGTAGAGAAATAATAACATAATAATGCATAGCGTAGCGTAGTAGATACTCATCTCAATAAATTTTACAGAAGAATAAATATATCATATATCGTATTTTTTGACTAAAAATAAACGTTATTAAATTTCACATAAAAACAACTACATGATAGAGTTCATCTTCACAACTAAAAATATGCATCTAATAAAAATAATATTATATTATTCTATTCTTAAATATACTGCATAAATTAACACATTGATATTGCACTTCTTCTAATTCAAAAATTCGTCAAAATTTGAAAATTTTGAATATTCAGAATTAAAAACACTAACATGTTAATTAATAGAGAAAAAATAGAGATTGAATTTAATTTTAGCCTCATATTGAGCAAAAAGACAGATGACTACTTGCAGGAGCAGTTCAGCCGTTAAAAAAAGTCTGAATTTTTAAAGAATAGGTTTTTGATGGAATTAGATTATAAACCGTAAAAGGAAAAAGAAAAGTCTTTAAAATGAATAATTATTCTGTCAAGTTGACTTTTCAACAGCATATAATTAAGAAACTTCTCAATTGCCAATCATAAAAGTATTGGTAAGTGCTCGGCTACATAGTTTATTAGATTAAAGGGGCCCACAAATAGTCATTATATATGTAAAGAAGATTTCTAATGGAGGCTTACCCAAAAAAGATTTTTATTGGGGGGCCATTTCTATACTAGGGGGCTCCACCACCATTAATATAAGTTGTTTTGAAATGCTAGCCGACATAGAATTAAGTTTTTCCCATAAAATGTTCCTTTTATTAAAATACTCGAACGATATATATATATATATTCAAATGAGATTATCTGGTGAGTGAGCTATCCAAGCCTACATAACCAGACAAAGTCTTAGGTTGGCCCTGGCTGCCAACAAGTGCTTGTGTTTTTACACTAGAAGAACAAGTCAAACCATATTCGGCAGAAGTCAGAATAAACGGTTCTGCTTTCATTTTACAGGAAAGGAAGAACATACAGTTATGCATTCACTTTCCAGGAAAGCAAAGTGAATTTTGGTATGGTATTCGACAAGAAGACTATGGTACAAAAAAAAAAAAAAAAAAATTTTGTACCTTACCTTCAAATTCTACAATATTTGTGGGTTTTGATATAAAATTTTAGATTTGTATACAACCAAAAATTTATAATTTTTTTAGGTTATCTTACAATTTTTAAGCTTTGAGTTACAATTTTTTTGGGTCGTATTGTACTTTACCTTCAGAATTGATGGCAAGTCACCAAAAAATTTATAAATGGCCCTAAAATATTATTAAAAAAATAGACAAAATTTGTAATGAGTAGCAATTTCTTTTTTTCTGATACCATAGACTTCTCCGATATTCAAAGGTCCTATTATTGTTGGAAGCAAAAGAAAAAGCATGCATTTTGTTTGTGTTCGTTGTCGGTACCAATCATATGGCGTTAGACCCTTTTTTGTCGTGTTTTTTTTTATAATTTCTACTCAACAGTGGATTATATTATCATGAATTTGAGTCGACCCACTGCCTTATAAGTGGGTTTTTCACTCATATATAGTGTATGATATGTCGTGAAATTGATAAATGGGGATTAATAATATTTTTGGTTTATGCATTTTTTATCAGTTTAATCATCAATGTATCAATTTTGTTAATTTAGTTTTTAAAATATTCAATTTGTGTTATTTTAGTCTTCATATAGGCAAATCGTTAAGTTTTTGACAGAATGATCATATGTTAGACACGTGATACTGTCTAAAAAACTGACACGTGGCCACTTCCGTAAAAAAACTTAACAGTCCGTTTATGTGGAGATTAAAATGACACAAATTGATACATTAAGGTCTAAATTGATAAAAAATATATACTTTAAGGACAAAAAATATTATTAGCACACGATAAATGCATTGAAAGACGTTTGGATTCCAATTATTTGGCTTTCGTGATGTGACGATGGAGAGCATCCATGCTTCATTTTCTTCAACTTATACACATTATTGATGGTAATGGTACTCTACTATATTGACCATGTTTTGTTTATCATTTGTTTTGATGCATAAAATACTGTAGTAAAACTCTTCATACTATTTTCAGATGCCTCATTGTTGCTCTTCAATGTACTAGATTTTTCAAAAGTACTAGTACTTCATTGAACTCTAGAGAGAATTTCACATTTTTCATTACTGATAATACGGTCACCGGAAATTTTGCCGACGACCCAAAAAACCTCTCAGATTAGTTTCATGATCATCTTAATCTTGCAAATTGTCTGCATTCAGCTAGAATTTTTGGCTGATTGATTAACAAGTCGTGTGAATTTTCCTAATTCTTTGTTTGATATGATAGAAAAATAAAAGAAAGGAAAATAGGAATGATGAAAAGTTGAAGGACAGATAAAATATCATATTCGGTAAGGAAAGAAAATAGGAAGAACCCCAAAAGGTAGCTCAAATGGTAATAGAGACGAGGTATAAATCCAGACGTTCTGAGTTTAAATTTTGGCAACCCTTTGGGCCCAGATTATGAGGGATTTATTCTTCATAAATACTCAAGTCTTGATGTGAATAACTTGTCTTTGACCAAACAATAGAGAGAATTAGTCGAAGTGCACGTAAACTAGTCTTTTAATATATGCATATATTATATTTATCTATTATATAATATGTACATATTAATTTTTCCATCATTCCATTTTTACATCCTACCAAACACAAAAAATTAATCATTTCTACCAAGCACAACAAGAGGGAAGAAGAATTCCTCCTTAGAAAAATAGAAAGTGATGGTGTATGTCATACAACAGAGCTTATGATATTTAGAGATTAGTGGTCACTGAATGACTCAGTCGAAGCTCCTAGGCTCTTAAGAATTGAACAAGAGAAGTGGAGAATTGCACATAGAGAGTTTATAATGGTTCACCAACTCAGGAGCTCGGCTAATCCACTTTTAAGGGAGTCTCTTGCTCCTGGGGATGATATTATTAATAAAAATGGGGATTTGCACAGAGTAATGCGTAGGCTAATTATCTCCCTCTTATTGTGAGAGATATGCCTCTTATTTATAGTCTTCTGAAGTCTTGTCTGATCTTTGACATGATTCTTACCTTCTTCTTGTAACGGTTGCGTCTTTTATGCGATTGTCATGGATATCGTTGAGACGTTTACGACTTTTTTGCTCAAATATAAGACCGTTACGTTATATGTGATGTTTGGGTGGAAGCCAGCTGTCTTCCATGCTATTTTTGTAGAGGTGTAATTGCTGGGGAGGAGGTGTCGATCTTAACTTCCCTAGTTATCTGTGAAGGGCTGAGTGACCTGAACTTAGAAGGTCCAAGCTGAATATCCGAGCTCAACCTTAGACATATTTTTGATATCATCATAAAGTATATTACTCTTACTCTTACTCTTGACTCTCGTTTTCCATCCTTTAATTTTTATATCCAACCTACAAAATATACCATAAGTATCTTGAAATTAAACACATTTATCTTTCATTCCTTCTTGTGTACTAATTCGAAGTTATAATCATCACGATAGAATAATGCTATTTGAACCTAAAAATTTGATCTAATTTGTTGACATAATAATGTGACTTCAGTAGAACCATTTGATCAACACCAAGTTTTAATGTTTGATGGGCCCCTCAGTCAATCCAAATGTCATAGTGAATTAGGTCAGCAAATTAGGTCAGTAAATTAAGCCTCAATAACATTGCACCATCAGGATAACCCCAATTACTAAACCGACTTAAGGAATAATTAAGTTAGCCATTAATGCATATTAACACTTTGCAGACTAAAATACCAAAACACCCTTATCAATTGCCATCTAATATATCCTTTGTGTAGGTATAATGGTCATTTCGTGTGCACTGGGGGGTCCACATTTTTTGTCGTGATTATTTTGTAATAATCAACGTTTATATTCTTAATCAAACCTAATAAGGCCAAAAGCAACCCTTTCCATAAGTGGGAAAAGAAAAATTAATATGTCGGTACACCTATAATTTTCATCTACTTTGAGGAGTTTTGTTCGTGTGGGACTCTATTAGAATCGACGGTCATGATTAAATCAAAAGGTCAAATGTTTATATCTGCTACGATAAATCAGACAAAGAAGAATAGACAGTGCCTCCAGTACTGGCGAAAGTTACAAAAACTATCCACGTGGAGAAATATAATTGGCTGTTCGAGGAAGAAGGAAAAGCAAGCTACTAGTAGCAAACAAGATACAAGTAGATAATTTGGTTCAACTAGATTTATTATTTTAAGG
This sequence comes from Ilex aquifolium, assembly GCA_951799425.1. Classification (NCBI taxonomy): domain Eukaryota; kingdom Viridiplantae; phylum Streptophyta; class Magnoliopsida; order Aquifoliales; family Aquifoliaceae; genus Ilex; species Ilex aquifolium. The sequence goes on along the minus strand of OX637398.1, from coordinate 2,758,568 downwards.
GCTAATAGCAGTTTGCACCTCAAAAGATTAAAAAAATTTCAATTTGTACCCTTAAAAATTTAATTATTTTAAATTACACCCTCAATAAAATTAATTGGTAGCAATGTGACCCGAGCCATAACGTCCGTTACAAATATTTGTCAAATTGACAACCACGTAAAGTGCATGTGATGACTTTTGTTAAATTATGATCCTTCATTTTTTAACACGTGTCTCATGTGTCTGTCAAAAAAGAGTAATGTGAATAGTAAAACTACAAAAATGAGGAGACCGTGCTAACAAGTGTTTCAATCGGACGGGCCAAAGTAACCAAATTTATAATTTTTATCGTATCTTTAATTTTGTTACATGGTTTGTGTATGATCAATGATGATGGAGGGGACCAAACCATACTAATATATGATTTCCAAGGGGGGTCTCAAATATATGATACATGGTATATATATCACCATATCTGATGGGTCAAGCCCAAATAGCCCAGTTTATGTGAAAAGGCCCAACCTCGATTGAAGAGCCCAACCATGCAAAGACCCACCAAGCCCAAGTTCAAGTCCAATCCAGCTGGGGCTCTCCTCCAAAAGAATTGGAATACGGGGGAGAGAAATGCGGCGCACGGAGAAATCCTACCAAATTTGTAATTACCAAAACAAGTAGGAAATCTCTCCCTCACGTCACCGTCTCACCTCAAAACCCTAACTTTATAAATGTAAGTCCTCTCATCATCTAGGGCACGCCTCCCAAGAAACCTCATCTCCTACCTTGCACAACATTGTAGCTCTCCGGTGTAAACCCTCCGGTGACGATTATTCACTAATAAAGAACACCAAGGCCACCGTTGCCATTCAAAGTGGACGTAGGCCACGGCCGAACCACTATAAACCTCTGTGTTGATCTTTTATTTGCTATTTTTGTCATTGATTGTTTGTTTACTGCACATTGATCAATACCTATTCACCTTCTTGACTGTTGAACTTGCACGAAACCGATTTGTGCATCATCAATATCCATCCACCCATGGGACCACTCCAAAGCAATGAGGGGGAAGAAAACTCAATTTGACAGAAAATTAGCGGCTATTAAATTTGATCTCATGGAATAGCAATCATATCGAATTGCCAAAAGAAAATCAAAATTATTTTATTAAATCTTTCCCGTATTGACATTTAATACAAGCAAAAAATTGGGTCTTAGATTAATTTATGTGACATATCCAAAGTTAGTCCTTTTTCTAGTAGTTGTAGAACATTCTAACTAAATCTTGTGAAAATATCAATTCTAGTAAATGTGTAAAAATAGTGAAGATTCTCTTAAGCCCTATAAAAAAGGTCATTGGGTAGCCCTTTGATCCAAAATTTGAGAATCAAGTTCAATACAAAAGAGCTCATTTCCTTCTCCTCTATATTGGGTCAGGAACTCCTTTATAAAACCAAAATATCATTTTTATGTATTATATCTTTATATATAAGATTATTGAATTTTTTCTTCTCATAGTCCTCTTCTCTATCTCTCTATATCAAATATTTGCGCTTTCATTATTTCCCTTTCTCTTCCTTTTCTTCTTGTACTTTCCTTATCTCTACATCTTTATTTGCTTCTCTATGGCCAAAGACACATCTCGAACGTGGGGCTCGTGGGCAGCTCACAGAAGAAATTGTTCAAAGATAGCTCTCCTCATATTATAGTCATGACCAATTTCCCTATCTTCAGGTTAGTCTTAAGATGTTGCATTTTTGTGTGGACATGAATAAGAATAGATAATATGGGTAAACCTTCCCAAAGAATGACTAACTTTTGCTGAGAAAACCCTTCTTAAGAGCAATCCGTGGCTCTTCGACTACGAATTTCTTCTTTTCAATGAAGTGTTGCATGGAGTGACGTGATTGATAGAGGCTTTAGGTTCAAGAACAAATGTTTGATTGGGTATGAAGAGGTAGTTTGGAGAAGAAATGCTAGAAACATCTTCCGCATAGTTTCGAGAAGAAATGCTAGAAACATCTTCCGCAAAATGTTTTTGGGTTAAATGCTGGAAACCTCAGTTGTTGGGTTGTGAACATTTTGGAAGTCAGACATTTGGCTATAGCAACTTTTTCTTGGTCCAGTCATTCATTTTCCTTATGTGACATTTGTTCTAGACGTGTTTATGTGACATGTTGGATTAAGGAAGGATATGTCTTGTATCCTTAACACGAGTGATAACCAACTTAAAAGATTAATACACAGTTTCTTAATATATATATATTTTTTTGTGTAAGTCTTCCTTGTTTCACCTCCCTTCATCTTTTCTTTATTATTTTTCTTGCATTATTTTTTGTGTTTTTGATATATTATTTTTGGGTTTACCTACACATGTGGGCCAGTGTGTGACTATTAGTTTTGTTAATTAATATGCTTTAGTTGTTTATCCAGATGCCATGCCTTGGTTTCACGTTTGTGTAATCTGGTTGCTATTGCTTTGAGACCACTTTGCAGGAATTTGTTGCTCAAGTAGTACAGGAGGGATGATCCAGCCATGCCACAATTGTGTTTCAATGTATTAGCGGAAATACACCAACTCGTGGAAAGTATTAGTGGAAGTATCATTCTTTCGATCTTATTTATCGTTGTTACTCATGTAGTTGTTATAAAAAAGCATAATAGTAAATAAAAAATTGAAATTTTTGTGGAGTAAAGAAAGGAACTCCAATAATTTTACATATTTTTGTCTTATTATAAGAAAAATCGTTAGATTTGAGTGATGTGTTGTAAGCATGACAACCATTTTTAAAAAGCTCGTTGTCTTCCGAATCATTTTGATTATCACAATATAAATTAGCACAATTTAATATATAAACAAAACCCCTATTGAATAAGAAAAAAGTGAAGATATCTACATATCAAAAGCCAAAGAACAAACCTGGCGAGAACACCCCATATGGAAGGCTTCTCTCTTATATGAAACCCTACCATTAGGTATGGTAAGAATTACATCTCTTTTACGGGAGAAGTTAAAAAGTTTAATTCGTGGGATAAAATTGTTAAGAGAACCAATAAGAGTGGGATAAAATTATTAAGATAGCTCATAGGGGTGGGAAGTAAAAGCTTTATTGTTAGAATAAACAATCAGATTGTATGAGAATTTTTAACTAACAAAATAATATTAATCTAGAATTTATTTCTTTTTAACTAATAAAAGAGTTTTTTCAACTGTTATCAACGAATCAAATATGGTAAACATACATAGAAATGAAAATATTCAAGTACATGGAGGCCCCAATTTGAGGAGGCTCAATTAAATCTAATTCTATTTTTAGGGTTTTAAAAAAAATTAGATCAATATTTAACTAAGTTCACTTTACACCTAGACCCCCTGAGATTTGTCACTTAATCACTCAGACCCGCTGACATTTGAAATATTACACACAGACTCCTGAGGTTTGTGCGCACGTAACACTTAGGCTCCTGCTGTAAATATATTCGTTAGTAAATTACACTTAAACCCTTGAAGTTTGTAAGTATATAATACTTAGACCCATTAAGTTTAAAATATTATACTTAGACCAAAAATACTCCAATTAAAGATAAAATATCAAATATTTTAAATTTTACAACCAAAATTCATGTTCTATTGTATCATTTATTGAAATAAAATCAAAAATAAAAATTTAATTTTTTTTCTTAAAAAATTGTAATTAGTATACAATTATATTGTCTATTGAAATTTAATTTGGTCGTTTAAATGACCAAATTAAAATACCAAACTACCTCAATTAAAGCTTAAAGATATTGTGTTCATTACAGTTTGACTCATTGTTTAATTTTTTAGTTTTATTCTAATAAATAATATAATTATATACTAACTACGATTTTTTTTAAAAAAATTAGACTTTTATTTTTGATTTTATTTCAATAAATGACATAATTGAACATGAATTTTGGATATAAAATTTATGTTCTATTATAAATGACTTAGACCCCTTTGTTTGATTTTTTAGTTTTATTCCAATAAATAGTATAATTGTATACTAATTATGATTTTTTAAGAAAAAATTTAATTTTTAATTTAATTTTATTTCAATAAATGATACAATAGAACTTGGATTTTGGTTGTAAAATTTAAAATATTTGGTATTCTATCTTTGATTAAAATATTTTTAGTCTAAATATAATATTTTAAACTTAAGGGGTCTAAATATTATATACTTATAAATTTCAGGGGGTGTAAGTGTAATTTATTAACAGATATATTTACAACAGGGGTGTAAGTGTTACGCACGTACATACCTTAAGAGATCTGTGTGCAATATTTCAAATGTCAGGGGGTCACCTCAAGGGATTTGGGTGTAATTCTCCCTAATTTTTATCGTCTCAAATCAAATTTTTAGCCACAAGTCAACCTAATTTATTTTTAGCTCTCAAATAAAATTTTTAAACTCATGTTCAAGTAAACCTTTTGTTATTTTTAGGACCACAAAAGGAATTTTAGGATCAAAATTTAATTAACCCTAATTTTATTTTTGAAGCTTCTTATAAAACTTGTATACTTATCTTCAATCAAACCCAATTTGATTTGTACAGCCCCTAAAAATTTATAGGAAAGATTTTACATCTAGGTTCAATTAAGTTAAATTTTATTTTTTGTAACAAAAGTATATAATATTGTCAACTAGTTTAAATAACTTGAAACTTATTTCATTTGTTGATTTTTCTAAAATCTAATAATTAGAGTTGTTTAGATTCAAGGGTTTGTTGAGAATTTGTTTGTATTATAAATGACAACATAAAACTCTATTTGAGTCTATAATATTTGGCTTAGGTGTTGTTATTTATAATTTTTTTTCTTTCTATTGATTGTACCAATATTAAATCTAGTAAAATTCTATATCACCTTTATATCAAGTATTACACTATATTTAGATTAACTATACTATATGTTAAAAAAATAAAAAATCTAATAAGTACTTTTGAATCTCAAAAATCAATAACATAATTTTTAATAAATATATTTATAGATTTTAATAATTATAAAATATTATGGATATTATTTTAAAATGTAATAAGACCTAATTTAAATTTTCGCTTTAGACCCTATTTAGTGTTAGATCACTTTACCAAGATTTTATTGTTATTTACTTTTTGACAACTTAAATGATGGGAGGTATTCTCTACTCAACTATCAACACTTGGCCAATATAACCACATTTTTATTATATTATCAATTAACCACCTCTCATTCAATTTTTATTTTTAAAAATTAACTCCTATAGACTTTAATTATTTTTGAATTGTCCATATTGTATGATTGAAAAAGAGGAAGGCTCGAATTACCTATAATAAGACTTGTTATAAATTTTGTACATCACACGGGACGACTTATAGTTATATCCTATTTAAATTTAGCTCATTGTAAGAACTCCAAAACTACATTTTGAATTTTTTTAATTTCCTTAAATATATATGATGTTATGCTATAGGTAATTTAGTTCCAAATAAGTATCTAAATCACTTCAATTCAATATACTAATTTGAATTCTTCATTATCTCTAACTGCCACTGCCCAAATACCCCACCTTCCCATATCCATAAAACCACTCGGCTTTCTCAATCTATTTCCATCTATATGCCTTAAATTTAGGTCCACGTTAAACTTTAATACAACTTTTAATTTTTTTAATAGGTGATCAGATTTGGACCGACTACTCTTTCGAGCTCAGTGTCTAATTCATCAACCCGTATATATAGTCAACTTTTTTGAGTTTTTTTGCTGTAGGTATAATTTTTTAGACTTATTTGAAGAAAAATGTATAAATAAGTTATTTACTCTATTAAGTTTAATTTTAATAAAACATATTGTGTTTAGGTACAAAATTTAAATAAAATCAAAACTGTTTTACCTAAATACGCTCCTTTAAATTTTGCATTCTTGATTGACAATTATATATCTAATCAAATATGTAAAGATTTTATTAGACTCTCTCACTATCTCTCCCCTATTTTCTCTCAATCTCTCTCTTTCCCCATCTCTCCCCTATTTTCTCTCTATATCTATCATTGATAATTTATTTTCTTTTCAAATATGTAAATATTTGATTTATTTTTTCATCTCTCTCCCTTATTTTCTCTCTCCCCCCCTATTTTCTCTAATCATTTCTCACTCTTCCTATTTTATCTCTCTATTTATTTATATCAACATTAAAACAACACAATTACACTAATCAGTTACACCAATCAGTTACAATTGTCATATAATACACCAAGCAGTTACTCATGCATTCTAATAAATCAAACAGTTACACAAAATAATTACACAAATTTATAACACCAATCCAATTTGTTATTCAGTTGTTTACATAAACTAAATAGTTGCACTATTTAATATCGCGATATCGTTACACCAATCATATATTTCAAATTTAGTATAATGGTAAAGTTTTTTGGATAATGATAAACTCAATTTGGTGTATATAATTGGTGTAATCATGTCGTGATACTAAATAATGTAACTCTTTAATTTATGTAAATAACAAAATGATAAATTGGATTGGTGTTGTAATTTCGTATAATTGTTTAGTGTAACTGTTTAGTTTATTAGAACACATGAGTAACTGTTTAGTATATTGTAGGGTAATTGTAACTAATTTGTGCAACTGATTAGTGTAATTGTGTTGTATAACGTTGATATAAGGAGAGAGAAAAATGGAGAGAATAAGGAAATAAAGGGAGAGGGAGTGAGAGAGAGAGAGAGAGAGAGATGAAAAAATTAAATTAAATCTTTACATATTTTAAAAAAATTATTAATATGAGAGAAAGAGAGAGAGAAATAGATAACGAGAAAATAGGAAAGAGAGAGTGAAAGAGTAATGGAGGGAGAGAGAGTAATGGAGTAATAAATACCCTTTTAGTCTTTTTTTAAAAACATATACTTAGGGCCAAATAAGTTTCTTAAATGTAGTTGTACTCAAATAAATCTAAATTTTTATATCAACTTCCAAATTACCCAATTTTTTTGGCAAGTACCACTATGATCCACTAACATGACACAATCATGCAGGTCCGGCCCAACCACTAAGTTGTTAAAGACTGAGGTTTAGACCCCACTTAGATGGAATGTCCCAAACTTTTGTTTGTATTAATAGCTCATGTCAAAGTTTTATGTTCACAACTAGTTTAGGCCCAGTAAAAAGGCCCTATAAGAATTTAACCCAATTAAAAAATTTTAAGCCCAATAAATAAGACTCATAATTAAAAATCTATAAATGATTTAGTTATATTATTTATTGAAAATTATTTATTAAAAAAATTGAAATACCGCAACTTAATTTTTATTTCCTTATCTTGAATCAAAAAATAATATATATATATTTTGAATGAACACAATTTAGTATTTATTAGTATTTTATTAAATATTAATATGATCTTATTTATAAATTTCACTTTAGCCCTCCAATTCTATTGGGCCACCCCTGCAATCATGTCTCTAACTTCCCACTAAGATTGTCTGATTAGTGTTGAAGTGGTCTGTATTGAAACTGTATGTGGTGAATGATCGAGATTTTTGATTGAGGAGTAATGAGTATTTTGATTGAAGTGTCATACATAAGATCTGAAAGAATCGCCTGTTGGTTTTATCTGAAACAATTGAGCTCATTAATCATAAGTACAAGTTAGCTGCCAACTGGTATGGGAGTAGGGATCTCAATTTTACTTACTTATTAACAGAAATCTGATTTTATATAAACTCGAAAATGACGTGATCAATTGATACAAATAATAAATGAATTAAAATAAAATTAGACAAAGAATAAGATAAATGTGTATTATAAATAGAAAATATGTATTTTATATATATTTTTTAATTTTTTTACATAATACTATATAAGTTGTTGTAGAATTAAATATTTTTTATTGATATGAATGCAACACATGCAGGAGTAACTCATGATAGTGCTCACGATTCCACTCCCTAGGATTTTTTTTTCCGAGAAAAAAATATTATTGGCGGGCCCAATCAAAATTCTTTTGTGGCCTATTTATCCATCTGATGACTTAGCTTGCATGAATCGCCATTGGTTCTATAAGAATAATGAATCCCAACCCGTTGGGCTATCGGGCCACTGTCCAAAAAAGGATTCGCTAATGGTCCATGGGCCACAAGCCATTTACCGACCTCCCCAAAGATACCATTTTATTGCGCCCACTGGGTATCTATGTAGGGTTTCAGGTAATAGGAAGGTGCAAGGAAACTATGGGGTAAGGGCTACGGTACACCAGAGGTACGGTGTCGAAAAATAATTTAGACACTTTATTTTGATTTAGATGATCTCTAGTTGTTGATAAAAAAATAATTATAAAATAAAAAAGTATATACATAGTGCGTTCTTATTAGTTAAAAAATGGAGGTATGGTACCCCTCGATGCCATATACTCTTATTTTCTATTCTTTTTTATTTTTTAGTTTAAAGGTTAAGAGTGTTCGGACAATTTACGCGTATTTCGACTAATTTCCTCTTCAGTCTGGTCAAAAGGAGACCATCAATATTCATTAAAGATAAATCTCTTATAACTTAATTACAAATGTCTGAATTTACAGTTCGTCTTTGTTACCATTTTATATTTTGTCATACTTTTTTTTTTTCTAATGAATAACCGTCACTGTTTGTGATTGTTATCGTAACTTGAAGTTTCTGATTCTCTTACTTGGAATAGATACTCAAAGCTTTTACCTCTCTTTCCATTTTCATGTCACGTTTGCATCTTGAACAACGTTGGATATGACAATGGGGGTGACAAGTGACTACACAACTCTCTCATCCATTTATGTGTAGTTTCAACTATCAAATAGTTCTTCCATTGAAAAGAACAATCAAGTCCCTTAGCTTTTTGTTACGTACATAACTAGATTGAGGTTTTGTTGTAAGAACATTTATTTATGTAATAAGCCATTCAAAATATAGGATTTGAACAATTCTTTTTTTTTTGTAAATCAACTTTTTGAGAGCTTAGAGAGTTTCATGAGAAAGATTACCAAATTTGGTTAAGACTATGGTATCGATTTAATACTGCAGCTAAATTTAACTCCAACCGGATGATTTGTAACTGTTGATCAAAAAATAAAATAATAAAAAACAAAAAAAATTTGTGCGTTTTAAATTTTTATTGTATGAAAAGTAGAGATATACTATCAAAAAATAATTTTTGATAACATAGTTGGACCCAACAATTTAATAAATTTTCTCCCCTTTGTTAAACTCTATATAGTAATATCTTGTTTTTTTAGGTTAATTGCACTAGAAGTCTCAAAATATGAGATTTATCTCTTTTTTTATCTCTAATATTTCAATTGCATCATTTTTGTCTGTATAGTATTGAATATGTTTCTATGTTGTCCCTCAAGTAGACAACGTCCAGATTATTAATGATATTTTATTATAAACTTGTCATGTAATATATAAACATGGGCAAAAAAATAATTTGGATAATTCTTGATCAAATTTTTACCCAAATTTTGGTCAAAGAGCTACAAAAATTACACAGTTTTTTATCATGAACTATTCAAATTTTGGTCAAGAGTTATCTAAATTATTTTTTGTTCATATTTAGGTATCACATGACAAGTTTATGATAAAAAATTATTAGTAATTTTGATGTTGTGTGCTTAAGAGACCAGATAATAATATATTTAATACTTTAACGACTAAAATAATATAATTAAAATATTAAATATAAAAAAAAAAAAATTTATACTTTGAGGACCTCCATGTTTTGTAATTTCAGTTGATTGTTGTTAGCTAGGTGGGTCATATATAGCTGGTGTTGTACTTCCCTCTTTTTCGTGACTTCACCTTCTTAGGTCAATCCTAGGAGTCCTATGGCTGTCTTGGTGTCTCGCATACATACTATATCATATCGTACGTGAACAATGTTTGTATTTGAATTCTTTGATTTCAATTGATAATTGTTTTTTGCGGGTGATAATGAAAATTGAAATTTATATTGCAAACAATGGTCAGAAGGACAAATGATTCCAAAGACTTGCCATTATAAGAAAAACAAAAGAATTTGTCGGACCAAAATACTTATCGTTGCATCAAAATTTACAAGTGTTAGTGAATGCGTAACCTTTTTCTTTTAACTTATTTAATAACAAGCGTCTACGAGTCGAATTGGTTAAATTCTCCACTGAATTTCAAAAAGACTTGCTACACCTTTACCCAATCCAACAAAAACTTACAGCTAAAGATTCCTTCTTGCACTCCAAAGACCATTTTAAGCGGGGCCGGCTTAACAGCATTAAAAAAATAAGTATGAATTTTAGGTCTCAAATTTTTAGAAAGCTCCAAATTTTTAGGTATATTGTAACATTACTAACCCATAAAAAAATTAAATCCTTTAAATTTTAAACCCTAAAAAGGTCCCAAAATATTAAGCACAATCAATATTTCTATTGTAATAATTTGGGTCCATGATTCAATTCATAACATTAGAAATCTAAAAATCATAAGTTGAAGTACTCAAAAGTCAACTCATATTTACCCATACTCTCTCTCTCTCTCTCTTTCTCTTTGTGTAAAAATTAGTACAAAATATTAAAAAAAAAAGTTAAAATTAAACTCTGTTTCTGATAAAAACACAAAAATAAAAGTTAAAATATTTTTTTCAGTAACACTAACATGTTCTTCTTCGGTCTCTCTCTCTCATATAATAAATTGAAAATAAATTAATTTTTTTTAAAAATTAATATTAAAAATAAAAAAGACATCATTTAATGTTTTCACTTTAGCCGTCCAATTACCTTAAGTCACCCCTGATTTTAAGTGGTGGGGTTTGTCTTTCTTTCGGTACTGCTGTGACATATTTAAGTGTTTGACCAAACGGTAAAATTTACCATCATAACATAAACTTACAATGGCTCACAAAATTACTCCTACACTATTTCCCAGTCCTTTCCCTTTTACCAACTTCATGGGTTGAGGAAGATCCTGTGGACTTTCCAGTATAAAAATATTCATAAATATAATAAAAATATTTATAAATATAATAAAAATATACTCATAAATATAATAAATTTTGATATCATAGTGACGTCCCAGAAATTAATGTAAAAATAAATGGAAATGGGTTTTCACAGGGTCACGTGGGTAGATCTGCAACAAGCCTAATACCATCTAGAAAGGTCTCAAGTGAGAAATGTTGACAGAATTGACTGTTGGAGTGAGTTTGTTAAAATGCCAAAAGATCTTTGTGGGGTGGTGGGTGGGTGGGGAGGGGGAGGGAGGGGGGCGTGGGGGTGGGGGGGAACAGACACACAATGAATGTATTAATACTGTCTCGATCCGTACGTATTGAAATGGGTCAATGTGCTCCCACAGAGCTCTTATTCTCATTCTATGGAGGGTTCGTGCAAGCAAAGCAACCTCCTGCTACAGATGGGACCCACTTGCAGTGAGACGAGTGTTAGGAAACTTAGGTCAGGTCTAACTGAGTTTGTCCGATATGTATTTTACCAGGAGAGAGAGAGAGAAAATGGTTGAATTGAAATGTAACTTACACCGATCGTAAATTCAGACGTTTTAAATTTAAATATTAATAATTTTTTAAGATTAAATCATAAAATATTTATTAAATTACTCATCAATACCTTAGCCTTGGTGTGATATTTTTTTTATCGAACCAAAAAAGAAATTAATTAAAGTGTGTATAAATTAATTCAAATACCTCTAACTATTGAAAAAAAATAGAACTGACATGCAACATGTTATGGTAATCAAATGGGATTTCGTGCTTTACACCTCAAAAAATATCTCGATTTCTATTTTACATTTTAAAATATTATTTTTTTGCACTTTGTACCTTGAATGTTATAAATTAATTTCAACATAGCCCACGAACTAACATTCGATTCAGATTTCATTAAAAATTGAAGCACATGCCACCTAAGAATATAAATGATGAGATTATATTTTTGTCCAAGAGCAACACACGTGAATGACATGTGCATCAAATTTTAACGAAATTTGAAATGAATGTTAGTCCAAGGGCCACATTAGAACCAAATTTATAACATTCACGGTGTAATGTGATAAAAATAATTTTTCATAGTACAAAGTGAGAATCAAGATATCTTTTAAGGTGAAAAACCAAAATATCATTTGTTGTACTTTACTTTTACTTACGTGTAAACTTTTATCAATTTTTTTTAATCAACAGTTATAAATCATTTAAACTAAAATTAACCTTCCAAATTTAGTTTGGGCAAGATACCGTAGCCTTATACCAGAAAAATAGAAGAGAGAGAAGAAAAAAAAAATGTATAGCCTTTGAGTTTTGCTGTGAGTCCGTGAGGGGTACAGTACACTTATGGTAGGACAGAAGTGTTGACATGAAGTCTCACTGGGGGAATGAAATTGAACTGAACAATTCCAAAACATGTCTTTGGTTTTACTTGTGGTGAAAAGGTTTAGAAGAAGAGAAACTGGAGATCAGTAAGACAATCCGTAGATGAGATAACCCAATCTTTTCACTGATTAAAGGATTTCCTGTTTTGTTTACTACTTTATTTGTAATAACGAGTCAAGATAATAAATTCACATTAAATTAATTCTTAGAGATTAAATCTCATATACTCGTAATTGGTTGGTTAGAAAGAATCGAATCTCATACATCCAAGTTTATGATTCATTCTAGATCGATCCTTACCCTACATCACTTGGTTACTCATTTGGGCTTTGTTAATACTCTTAATAAAGCTATGAACACGAGACATTATGAGTTTACCATTATTTTTTAACGGTTAGGGGGGTTCGAATCAATTTACACGTATTTTGATTAATCTCCTCTTCAGTTCGATCACAAGTTATCCACACCGAGCCTCGCCCTAAGAGATTGTCACTTCGAATTCAAGATGTTTAGATTTACAACTCGTCATAATTACTATTTGAAGTATATTTAGGATTTTATGGGTTTAACATTGTCAATGACTGTGAGAAGCTAGGCAGTAAAAGGCTTTGGACTTGTATAACAACAGTGGACCACAAAGCTACTCATTCCTTTTTACGCTGTGAGATGCATGATTGGATTTTGATTTGTTTTCTGAATAAATATCTGGAGCTCATAAAATTTTACCATTTTCAATGTTTTCTTGGTTTCTAATTCTGTCAAATCGATAACAAAGAAGAAAGAAAGAAACAAAAAGTCTGGCATGACCATGTTATCTGATATCTTGATGGGTTACAGTAGTAAAGATCTCTAGAAACATGCAAGTTTCGAAGTACTCTTACCACACATCCACATCCCACTCAAATATCTTTTTTCCTCATTCATGAATCATTTATTATAATAAATGAGGATCCATTTATCTTTATTAGGTCCAATTTAAATTTAAGATAGATGATTTACTAAGAATAAAAATATAAAAAAAATATCGAAGGGTATCTAAATCCTGAGCTACAATCAGTACTTATTTTTGTAAAGTCCAAATTAAGACTGATAATCAAGCCGAGCTACTCGATTATTTATAAAATAGTCAAGCTACTTGAACTCGGCTTAATTTAGGTTCGGCTCAGACTCAACTCATTTAAAAAACGAGCTCAACAAGTTTAGTTTGAACTCATAAAACTCGACTTAATTACCAACTCTACTCCAAATGGTAAGGAGGTATTTTCTTTTAAAAAAAACTCGTACCATTGTACTACGCAATGCAAACCCCTTATGCATTACTATAAGTATAAACCAATTGCAGGTGTTTATTGAATTATCTCAAGGACCAACTCGTCTATGATTTGAACTGATTAAGATGCAATTTCTATTCGCAATGTCGTGTTGGTTTCGTCTCAAATTCAAATCAAAATCCAACCATAGGTTAAGGTGGGTTCGTCTCTAACAAGGAATTGACTGCAGTACCCAAATAAAAAAAAATTCGATATCATATCTCAATTTATCATATTTGTGATTATTTTTATTATATTTGTGAGTTTTTTTATCACTATTGTGATACCTTAAAAAATTGTAAAAATAGTTACTACAACAGTAATAAAAATATCTATAAATGTGATAAAAATACTTACAAATATAATAAAAACACCCACAAATATGATAAATTTGTTTGTATCAAAGAAAAGTGATAAAAATCGTTATCACAAATGTGATAAAAATATTCACAACAGTAATAAAAATACCAATAAAAGTGATACATTTTTTAATTATAAAATAACTTAAAAAATTATAAAAATATTTATTAAAATAATAAAAATTAAAAATACGGTACCGAAGTAATTTCTTCAACCTAGTCAAATCCGTATTACAAAAGGCCTGCGACAGAGGTGTTTTCGTTTCCTCCATGTAATTGAATTGTGCATTGGCCTCTAGAGGGCCAACCAGCCTAGAAAGAGAGAGAGGACGGTGCGAGACATACATGGACAGACAGTGTACACGCACAGGGGAGCTGCTCTCTTGTCACATTGTATGTAACACCACACGTGCAAACGATGAAATTGAACATTTCTACAATAAATCCTGTCGCGACTCTACTATAATTTTTGACACAATATAAATCCAATAAAAAAATTAATAGGTTTGAGTTGGTAATTAATTTTTGATATGAATTTAAAAAATATATAATCCGTTAACAAGAATATTAAATGAGCTAAGTTGGTGATGAATGTGAACAACCGATTTTGACACCCACATATTTTTAATTGGTTTACTATTAAGAAAGTTTTTGGTGTCTTGTATGTTTTTTTAGAGCGTTAAAATGTGACATGACTCGTTAATACAATACGAATACAATAAAAAATTAGAAGATTTGAGTCTTTTTTAAGTTACTCGTTTAGTAAACAGATAGACCGACACTACATGATTAATAAACGAATTGAGTATGAGTAGAGCGAATCAAAAAAAATATATGATACATTCATTTATATACCGGTTATACACAACACAAATTCGATATGACACGATTCGTTAGATATAAATTAATAAATAGATCGAATATGAATAAAATATTTTTTAACACAAATTTATTAAAATTCGATATGAACCCGTTTCGACCGACACAATTGACAGTACCAAACACCCTCAAACCATTGTGATTGAGGCGTGCAGCCACGCACTTGGATCTGGCGTGGACCTTCAATACCCCCAGAATAAGTCAAATTAAAGGTCATGGTCAGTCAGGACTTCACCTCACACAAGAGGATGAATAATCGTGTGGGTTTCTGTTGAAGAAGAAAACACTTTTTGCCAACACTTCAAACTCACACACACAGTTCCTCTCTCTCTCTTCAATCTCTCTCTTCTCGTTTTTCTTGCTCTTTCTTTTTCCTTTTTTTGGCAATGAACATGACCATGCAACAGTACACCACCACTCTCTGGCACCAAGAAAATCATGGCATGGCCAACCAAAACCAGTGCAACTCCTATAATTCCCCTACTTCATCAATGGGAGTCCACACAGACATGGCTTCTCTCTCAGTGAAACCACGTTATGGAGCTTCAAATGAGGTCCTTCAGTGCTATGAGAGGGCTGATGAGGGTACTGATGTGCATTTTCCATTTGTAGAAAACTCTAGTAACAGTGAGGGATGTGATAATAATAATGGTAAGGGCTCTGATTATAGTGATGGTTTGGAAGAAAACAATGCTGTGGTGGAACAACGCAATACCAACAACGACTTCATCAACTTAAATGAAGAGAACCCACATGAGAATTCACTGATTGGGAAGGAAATGGATGGTCATGGGCAGGCAAAGCTTTGTTCTAGAGGGCATTGGAGACCTGCAGAGGACTCTAAGCTTAGGGAACTTGTTACCCTTTATGGCCCTCAGAACTGGAACCTTATAGCAGAGAAATTGGAAGGAAGATCAGGTAACAAATAGGTTACATGGGTATGTGTGTTTATATACAGATTTTTACACACACACACACAAGTTATGAATGTGCATGCATTAACTTGTCTGTTTTCTCTTGGATGGTTTAAGTTGTTTCTCTGGCTAAATGATGGTTCAAGTGGTAGTAATTTGCATAGATTTTCATTTCATTAATCTTTTTTATGGATTTGAAGGTAAGAGTTGTAGACTAAGATGGTTTAACCAGTTGGACCCAAGGATCAACAGAAAGGCTTTCAGTGAAGAGGAAGAAGAAAGGCTAATGGCAGCTCATAGAGTTTATGGTAACAAATGGGCCATGATTGCAAGGTTATTCCCAGGGAGGACTGATAATGCAGTGAAAAACCACTGGCATGTCATAATGGCCAGGAAATACAGAGAGCAGTCCAATGCTTATCGGAGGAGAAAGATGAGTCATACTGGTCATGGAAGGCTTGAGGAAGGTTCAAGCTTTTTCTACAGAGAGCCAACATTTGGAACAGCCACAAACAATCCACATCTTTGCAATGGTAGCTTCATCAACCCCTCTAACTTCCCATTTGCAGATAGCAGTTCTAACAATATCTATGGTGTCCACAACTTTGTCAATGGTGAACAATTACTAACTTCTAGTGGTAGAGAGGTTTTGCTTGGTTCTTCAGGCAACAAAATATACCCTCCTCATACTTCAGCTTGTGCAGATCAGACACCCTTTGATTTCTTCTCTGGTTTGTCTTTTGATCCCTCAATTACCCACATTTTGTTTTTCTAGGCAGTTAATTTTTGCACTAATTGGGTCTCTCTCTCTCTCTCCTCTTCTCTTATTGGCTTATCACTTCAAAAATCCCAACAAATCTTTTTTGTGTACTTTCCACCATGTTTTGCTCAACATGTAAATGACTAAATGCTGCATTTTTGGCAGGCTTCAGGAGGGATAACACAGCTTGGGATGTGGCAAGAGATGATTCTATCTTCACTGATATCTATCCTTATAATCATCATCTTTCTTATTTCTCAGACTCCATGGCATCAACATCTCAAGTCTCAGTCACTGAACCATCATCATCACCACCTTCAGTTGCAGAGAACACAGTAACCAGTTATTTTGAGACCACAATATCTCCACCATTTATAGACTTCCTTGGAGTTGGAGCCACATGAAGGGGGGAAAAGCTTTTGGGAACTAGAAGGAAAAGATTCAGAGAGAGATAGTGGGAACAAAAGTGTCTTAACATATCATTCTAGGTAAAGAGGAGAGAACAGTTGTTCTTGTGATGACAGAGAATCAGCATTAATCCTCTGTGTAATCATCTTCACCATTTCCTTGTAACCATCCTCACAAGAAATCCTCATGGAAACCAACATTAATAAATTTAGCATTTTTTATTTTCTCCATTATTTTTTTAATTGTGGTGTCTTCTCCAACTCATATTAATATCTTTTCATTTACTCTTTTGTGTTGATTTCATAATTTGTAAAATAGAAAGAACATTTAGTGAGCCAACTTTTTATCACTACGAGTAGGCCTAAAGAGAATTAGATATACGTAGTTTTATCTCGTATTCACGAGATTGTTTCATCATTTTTTTCGTAGAAATAATGGTTTTCGGTATATTGAGAAAGAAAAACATTTCCACAATATTCATTAGTTAACTAATAATATAGTGCATATACTGCAACGTAACTGGGTAAGAAACAAATTGATCTTCTTGAACAAAATGGGAATGCTCATTCAGATCTATAGATCACTACTCTCAATTTCACAAATAGGTTCTATTGATCTTTTGGGAAAGTGAAAACTCTGTGCAGATGGCTCTCCACGCATGTTTTATTGGTAAAGATGAAAAGATATTAAACAAGCCCCTTTTCGGACAAGTAGTAAGAGCATCCAACCCAAAATTAATTATTTATAACTAGATCTCGATCACATAAATTTACCTTCACCTCGCATGAATTAAAAAACAGACTAATAAATCTATAAAAAATTCAAAGGAACGAAAGACTTGACCTACGAGCCATCTAAGAGTCTAAGACCCAATTTTGAGACCATGTAAGAACCATCAACCCAAAAATAATTGACACTGAATTGAGGCTACCACAACTAACTTAGGTTACTCTAATCTTTTTGTGTACAATGCAATCTGTCTTTACCACCTACAATGTCGATTCCTATCACAATATGATCGCTCTACATTATTTAAAGAGTAATGTTATTTAAACTTAAAACTCCTACTTAATTATGTGGGAATGACATGGTTCAATAATATTTTATAACTTTAATTGTTGAACTTTTTTTTTTTTAATATCAAGACCATCATTAAATTAACAAATTATATAATAATTTTAAGTCCCAATATTATTACTCTTCTTTAAATAGCTTGCTAAGGTGCTTCAATGCATTCCAGTTGCCAAAGAGCAAAAAGTGCAAGTATTTTCAGGTTTTGGAGGGTTTTAGCTTTTTAAGGAGATTTTAGAGTAAGACCCTTCATTCTATGTCCCATTAGAATATAACCAATTAAGCACTATTAAGTACTAAAGTTTCTTAAAACAAGCATGCCTTAATATCTGTTGATAAAGGACATGACAAAATAAGTTGATGAGAGAGAAAGAGAGAGACTGAGGCTAACAAGTATACAAGAAAACAAAACAAGGTGGAGGATTCAAACATCCCTTTCTCATGGGCCTGCAGAATTCAGGCAGAAATTTACTTGTGAATAGAAACTTTGCCCCCACAATGAATTCATGATGTCATTTCCGTTCTGTCCCATGGGGCCCTTCCCTCCCTCTCACCAGAATTATTTCAGCATCTATACCACTCGCGTGACAGTTTGTTCAGATTTTCTGATGCTTTTGCCCAAAACTTTAGTTGGGTTTGTTCAACTTCAAACTGAGAGAATGGAGCATTCTTATACAACTGATCTTACGGTAGAAATAGAAAGCGACGACTTAATGAGATCGAATTAAAATTCACACAAACCAAATAAAGATACAATAAAATCAATTTAGGATGAATATAAAAAACTTTTTTTAGACATCCATCATAATAAAAGTAAATATAACCTCGGCTCACAAATTACGGACTAATCATCTTAATAAGGATGCCTTCTAAAGAAGAAAAGGAAATAGGCACTGAAACTATTCGTTTTGTTTTTTTTCCTTTTTCACTTTATTTGGCTAATTGATATGAACTAGATGTTATAAACATCATTATCTCTAGCTTAAAATGTTACTCAAAATGTTAATCAAAGGGTTACGGAAAACTAACCAGATTGTGCAGGAAGCTGATTTCATCTGCTCAAAAATGAAAAAAACAAGCATGGTCAAAGCTGTTGACATTGGCAACTGTTAGAAGCCTGGTAAGCTGCCCAATCCCAAATGATTTTCATCTGCATTACAATGTCAGCGATGCAGAATTCTCAAGTGGAGCAATGCTAGGGAAAGCTTCCTTGGGTTCCCGCTATGTGAGAAGTCTGGTACTGTGAACAAATTTTGTATCATGAGTTACAGCATCTATGTCCAACTCTACGGGTACAAGAGAGAAATGGTTATCAATGGTCTTGATTGTTTTGTCAATAAAAGCTGATCTTGAAATGTAGTGCTTCATTCGACTTATGAGTTCCATGTGGCTCCTTGCCTACACAGAAGAAACAGAAGATGAAACTAACGGAAAATATCAGATTTTGATCAGCCATGTTCTTTCGGGTACAAGCATTAGGTTCAAAAGACAACTTGTTAAATAGATAATAACAATGGCCTATTGCTCAGATATTACTATTTCTATATAAGGTTGCAAGGCAGTTCATGTTGATAAAAATAATTTAATTTTGAACAGTACAAACAACCTTAAGGAATCAGTGTTCTGAAATAACATGTAGAACAGTTTTTAAAAAAAAAACATGTAGAAGACTAAAGAATGCAGATTATATGGATATCAAATTAACCCTACCAAAGTCCATGTCGACAAGATTTAAAAAGAGTTTTTTTAAGTTCTCTTTGCGGTTTTGTATCCCTATCCTCATCTTTGTCTGCAATCCATAAATCTTTCAATAAGAATATCTGGCTATCTTCTTCAAGTTTAAGAAGTTCCAATTTCAAGTAATGCACGAAAGGCTCTCAAACATCAATTCTATTGACAGAGAACACATGAACTTGCTAATTTAGGGTTGGGGGTTGAAGGTTCACTTCTCGGTGTTTATCAACACCATGTAGATGCTTCTAGAACCATTGCTGCAATTCCTTTCCACCAGCTTCTAACTTTTATGACGAAATCAAACGAATTGAGGATGTAAACATAGATTACAGGCCTTCCTTTTGCCGTGTTTGCTTTGTTGGCTTTGACATATATTGTTATTTAGCAATTCTCAAATTCAGGACTTGCCTACAACATTTATTATCTTTCGGGGTCTATTGTTGTTTTCCCCTGTTTTTACATTAGAGTTCATCCAGTAATTATGCTTTCAGTTGTAAAGTGAACTGCAGGTCTTTGAATGCGAGCTTACTTGTGTACACTTGAGCCGAATTGGAGAATTCCAACAGGCTTCAAAATTGATCCAAGTCTTTTGGCCTCACTAAAGCTCATGAATCACGAAGACAATAAAGTTCCTCTGCCCCCAATCTATGCACCTCTCTTTATAGAGTTCTAGTCATCTTGTGGTTGTGCAGCAAAAAATGCTTTCCAGCAATTTGGAAGTGCTCCAGGCCCTTAGTTGAACTGGTAAACACTTATGAATCATACCAATCAAAACAAACAACTAATATTATTTTAAAGTAATTCAGATTATTGAGTACTAATGCCTAAAAAGGGCAATTGGAAGCAGCCACAACAAAACAGGAGTAAAAAATTCCACAGTTTGCAGTTCCCCTCATTTCAAGTCATTCTATTTTTAATGTTCTGGAAATGTCCACAAATCACAGGAGCTTCAGAAAAAAGCAGAAGCATGACATTTTGAATTGTTATGCAATATCTGAGTGAAAACAGAACTACATGACAAGGACAATAGACAATAGTGACCATGACAAAATCAGCAGATGACATAGACAATAATGATCATGACAAAAATCTTTCAAAAGACGCCTGTAATAAAATAGTTGCTTCTAGAAATCCAAATGAATAATAATACTCAAACAGAGAAATCCATATATACCGCTCGGTAGTCAGGAGCATGTGGTGGTAGCTTCAGGTAGGCCATATTCCTGGCTTGGTAATCCCACAGAAAAGATGTGTGGTGTATCCATCAATTTTTTATTAGAGACTGAGCATTCCCACCAAATTTGAGGTTACCAAACACATAATCTGAAACCAAATGGAAACAATGACCCATTACTTAATTATCAATTTTAGATGTAAACGCCCTCTTTGAAGAAATGTGTGCATGTGTTTCAGACCACCCCAACACATTATTGAGCGAGGATATGGATGTACACCAGGAGCAGCATCCCTGTTGTATATCAGAGTGGCAAATACTGTTCCCTGATCAACAATAACAGTGCCTCCCCCAGTAAACCATTTAATGACAGGAACCTGATCTCGTAACACAGACCTAACTTCAAGAAGAGTTGAAGGTTTGCTACATATGTCAAAGTTCAAACACATGCAACAACATAGAGAAAAATATAAAATTTGTGGGAAATGATTCATGTCCCAGCCACTGATGTAAATTCTAAAAGTTAGGTAAGCAGAATATCATCTCCTTCAGCCAGCCAATGTTTTTCAGTTTTTATGATAACTGGTTCAAGTTGGAAGTCATTATTGTTAAGAGTATTAGAGTAGTATGTGTAAATTGTTAATAGTAAGAGGATGTATGTGTAATTCTTATTATTGTGAGTTAACTATAAATATAAGTGATGTATGAGAGCTAGGTTAAGTTTTAACCTCTCTCTGTTTCTCTCTAATATTATGTTAATCTTCTACACTTAACATGGTATCAGAGCACTTAAAATCCTAAATATATTTTTGAATAAATTAATTTAATTTGTGGTGGTGATACAGTCGCTGTTGTTCGCGTCTGTGCTACAGTGGTGGTGGTGGTGTTGTTCGTATTTGTGCTACAGTGGTGGTGGTGATACAGCCGTTGTGGCTGTGGTGGTGTGGTCGTTGTGGTGTAGCGCCGTTGTGGTGGTCGACGCGTAGTCGGAGACTAGGGTTACAATCGTTGTCGTTGATCTCTGGTATTGTCGAGTTCCTCTTCTATGGTGGTGTTGTCGCTAGTTTTGGTGGTGGTGTGGTCGTTGTGGTGTAGCAGTGTAGTGGTGGTCGAGACGCAGTCGGAGACTAGGATTACTGAAACCCTAATCGCGAAGAAGAAGAAGAAGAAGAGGTCCAGACCCAAGAATAAGGTCCAGACCCGACTTCACGGGTTTGGATAAAAGACCCAAACTCATACCCGAGTCAACGGGTTTTAAATTGTTTTAAACCCAAGTCAACTCAGATCGGGTCAATCAGATCCAGATCCAAGCCCAATCAGCAGGTCCAATCAGCCCAATCAGATCCACGGCCCAGCTAGTTTCAGACCGGTTCATTCAGTGGTCATTCCGGTTCAGCGGTCCAGTAAGCTGCTGTGGCCCGGTTCAGATAGTGTTGCACCGGTTCAAACAGGTTCAGTCAATTTTTGCTCCGGTTCAGCGGTCCAGCGAGCCTAGTCTGCCCGGTTCAGTGTTCCAGCAACCTTAGTAGGTCCGGTTCAGCATTCCAGCAGCCTCCTGTGGCCGGTTCAGTGTTCCAGCAGGCCCTTATGGGCCGGTGCAGTGCTCCAGCAGGCCCTTGTGGGCCGGTTCAGTGTTCCAGCAGCCCCTTGTGGGCCGGTTTAGTGTTCCAACATGACCTATTTGGTCCGGTTCAGTGGTCCAGCAATCTTCTCTTCTTCGGTTCAGCAGTGCAGTAGGTGATTCTTGTACGGTTCAGTGATCTAGTGATTTTCTTTTTTATTTGCTGTACTTATGGAACCCAATCAAGACACTGGGTTGGTTACTATTACACGAGAGGAGTATGCTCAGTTCCTGTCCCAGCAACAGGTTGTCCCATCTCCCTCAACTGCTACTTTTGCCCAGTCAGGTATTGATTCCACTTGTTTGTTGTCCTCCACTTGCAGTCCCTGGATCATAGACTCTGGTGCTTCTGACCACATGACTGGTGCGTCTGATGTTTTTTTTACTTATCAGTCTGCTACTTCTACACGTAGTGTTACTCTTGCTAATGGTACTTGTTCTAAAGTTTCAGGTCTGGGGACTACTCACTTGAGTCCTGATATGTCCCTATCTTCCGTGTTATTTGTTCCTCAGTTTCCTTTTAGTTTACTTTCCATTAGTAAGATTACCCGGTCTCTCAATTGTTCTGTAACCTTTTATCCCTCTTATTGTGTCTTTCAGGATCTCAAGACGAAGAGAAAGATTGGTACGGGGCATGAAGCTGGTGGCCTATATTACTTTGACTTTGATTCACCTACTCGAGCTCTACAGACCTCGTTGTCTCCTTTTCAATGGCATTGTCGTCTTGGACATCCATCTCTCCAAAATCTGAAGCGCCAAGTTTCCAGTCTTAGTGGTGTGTCATCTTTGCCTTGTGAAGCTTGTCAACTTAGTAAGCATCACCGTGTATCATTTCAGTCTCGAGTCAATAATCGTGTGTCTAGTCCATTTGAGTTGGTACATTCTGATGTATGGGGTCCAATAAAGAATATTTCATCTAATAAATATCCTTATTTTGTGACATTTGTGGATGACTATATTCTCGTGTGACTTGGTTGTTTTTTATGAAAGCTCGGTCTGAATTATTCTCTATATTTGAGACATTTCGTAAAGAAATAAAAACTCAGTATAGTTGTCGTATACGTATTTTACGTTCTGATAATGCTCGGGAATATGAATCTGATCATTTTTCAGCTTATCTTAGTAAAACTGACATTATCCATCAGACTTCTTGTGCTTACACATCTCCATAGAACGGTGTTGCTGAACGCAAAAACCGTCATTTGTTGGAAGTCACCCGTGCCTTGTTATTCCAGATAAATATTCCCCGGTATTTTTGGAGTGATGCTGTTCTTACTGCTTGACATGCTAGAAGAAGCAGGTTTGCTGGGTGGCAGGCCTATTGATGTTCCTATGGATCCGAATCAGAAACTATTGATGGATGATGGTGCACTGTTTGAAAATCCAAGTTGGTATCGCAGATTGGTTGGGAAGCTCAATTATCTCACTATTACTTGACCGGATATTTCTTATGCAGTCAGTATAGTAAGTCAGTTCATGGGGTGTCCTAGAGTACCACATTGGGAGGCAGTTACTCGTATTCTGCGATATCTCAAACGAGCTCCTGGACTTGGATTGTTATATCGAGCTAATGGACATCTTAGAGTGGAAGGTTTCTCAGATGCTGATTGGGCTGGCTCTCCTTCTGATCGGAGATCAACCACTGGTTATTGTACTTTCTTAGGAGGTAACGTTGTCTAATGGAAAAGTAAGAAACAATCCGTGGTAGCGAGATCCAGTGCTGAAGCTGAGTATAGGGCAATGGCACATACGACGAGTGAGTTGACTTGGTTACTACACTTCCTCCAGGAAATTGGGTTTCCAGTTCAACTTCCTTTACAGTTGTTCTGTGACAACCAGACAACTATTCATATCGCTGCCAATCCGGTGTTTCACGAGAGAACCAAACATATTGAGGTTGATTGTCACTTTATTCGGGACAAGATAGTAGCTGGGGAGATTACAACTCCATTTGTGAAATCTGAAGATCAGCTTGCAGATATGTTTACCAAAGCATTAAGTCGTACACGTCTTACAGCGATTTGTTCCAAGCTTGGATTACATGATATATATAGTCCAGCTTGAGGGGGAGTGTTAAGAGTATTAGAGTAGTATGTGTAAATTGTTAATAGTAAGAGGATGTATGTGTAATTCTTATTATTGTGAGTTAACTATAAATATAAGTGATGTATGAGAGCTAGGCTAAGTTTTAACCACTCTCTGTCTCTCTCTAATATTATGTTAATCTTCTACACTTAACAATTATAACCCAATAAATGACATTTAGATAAACTATCCCTGCAAAAAACTATATTCAGTTGAAATTGACTACAATTACCTACTCTCATTTTAGATGACAATGAAAACATTAAAGTTCCGTTTACAACAGAAGATTATAGCACATAATTTGAGTCTTAATTCCCAAACTTTTCAATCTCAGATTGAATTTATTAATTATGCATCAATTGACACAGATTGGCACCAAATTAAGCGTTGTATTTATTACTTCTCCTTGGTCAAAGCAGTTAAAGTAACACAAGCTACAGCATCACAACAGCCACCACAAAATGAAAGAGCCCTCGACAACACCAGAGAAGAAAGTTTGCAATCAAAACCTTAAAATCATACTTGAAATAAGCATAACTCATTTACCCAGACAGCCCCATGACAATGGTTGCGGCATTTGTTCCGTCATTTATAATGCACCAGTTATCTGAAGAGGCCCGTAGCAGCTGTTCCTCCAAACGTAATTGTTGTAATATGGGTATTCCTTTAAACCTAGCAAAATTCATCAATGGAAGCCCCTCCTTTTTATCATGTGGAATGGTCATGGTCCCTGAACTGATGAGGCCCCTACTCCTCCATGACTAAAATAGATCTAGATTTACTATCTCATCATAATTTTTCTAGATTCCTCATGTTTGACAAACATACCCTTCTTCTACAATGAAAACAAACAATATTGGAAATGGTTGGCAAATACACATGTGAAGTCCAGTGGAAAGTACAGGAACATAAAAATGTATAAAATAGAACAGATACTCTACTTTTCTATTTTCTTTTTTTGGTCAGACCATCCGGTATCCGAAAGTCACATTGGGCTCCGACTAATCCGGATTCGAGCCGGGTGGGACCACAAGGGCAGCAAAGCTCTCCCTACCGAACGCAACTGCGTTCTCAAGACTCGAACCCGAGACCTTGGTTAAGCTAGAACAGTCCCTCACCAACTGATCTAACGCTCGGTGGTAACTACTTTTCTATTTTCATAGACAAACAAGTCCGACTATATTTTAGTAAGACAACAAAATTCTACTTTTGCAATTTAGTTCTAGTTCAAAGGAAAATTACGATGCTTGACTACCAAAGATAACTTATATGGCATCAAATAACGGTCATAGATATACTAGCCTCTTAGACGTGCACCACATGCGATCATTTGATTGCAAGCTACACAAGAGAATAGACCAAATGTGACTCAAGTTGAACAATCAAAATGTATGCATAAAATATTAAGAAGGCAATATCTGTATGCATAATAGATCTTAAGTAGCACATAGTTATAAAAAAGATGAAATAGAGAATCAACAGTACTTAAAGGATATATAGAAATTTAAATTTATTTGAATTCTAAGTACAAATTAGGTCACAATATTAGAAATTTAAGGTTCCGCTCTCCTTTCCGAGCAGTTCACAAATCTTGAAGTTAAAACCCAGTTCTTCATCAAACAAGATTTGTAACCTAAGAAAATTATTTCCTCTGTACATGACCAAAACAACACTCTCTGAACACATTATCCATAGTGTAACTACTACTCGAATTGCTACTGCAGAAAACTTGTTTTGAAAGAGAAATTGTTGCTAACCGCAGGTCACAATGTGATTATCATCTCGAACTAATTTGCATTAATCCTTTCATTCTTCCCTCAATAACAAGATTCGACACAGATAGTCACATCACTTTTTCCTCTTGCCCTGTCCAACCTCATCACCAGTTTTAAGCATTTCTCTATTGTTCTATCTACCTAGAAGATCACATTTGTCCAGAAAGGTTGGGCTCTCCAGCGCTCCATCTCTCTCCGCAATTACATTTGCAGAAGTTCAACTGATCCAATTCCTCCTCTATAATTTCCCTTTCTCCCACCAATAAAGAATTATAGGTTTTGATGATGCACAAAAATGGCTTTGCACACCACCTGTTAAGTGTAATTAATAAATGCAGTAAAATAGTAGGGAATAGGAAGAGGCAGAATTTATAGTGGTTCGGTCAACGTGACCTACGTCCACTCTTGAATGGCTTTGGTTGCCGGGGAGCTTTTATTAACTCAAGGGAGCGGGGAGCAGAGTTTACAAGCTTTGAGAGAGAAGAGGGAGAGTCGTGCTCAGGTCAGTGTGATGCCCCCCAAGTGTTGGTGGGGCTTACAATTTATAAGGGTCCCCTAACAGGTTGGGCTACTCTTCAGCAACTTAGCAAGCATTTCGGTGGAGCTCACGACTTATCCTCAACGGGCGAGGTGGTTGAGGAGCTTCCATGAGATGCGGTCAAAGATAAGGTGAAGGTGGACCATTTCCTTCCGCTGTGCAGGTGATGCTCCTCTGCTCTCCCCTTGATGACGTGGCTAGGCATGGAGCCTGATTGGGCTTGGTGGATCTTAAATGAAGTTGGGCTCCTCAAATGGGGATTTGGGCTTTTTATATAGATTGGACCATTTGGGCTTGACCCATCATTTGCCCCCCAATGCTCCTTGTCCAAGGAAACTTTGGAGAATGGTGCATTAGTTTACATCTTGAGTTTCAGGTGGTGGAGACTTCCCCTGCTAGATGCATTTTTGCTTTGGTGCATACTCTAAGTTTTTTTCACTTTTGCTAGGATTTTTAAAAGGACAATGTCGATTGAGGAAAGGGATGTGCAAAACTCCATTGAAATGATAGAGGTTGCAGGGAAAAGATGGAGGTAGCCGCGGTCATTGGTGCGCGCCAGCAGCCCGCGGTGGAGGTGGTGGGCGTCCCCTTAGGTGCTGTCCTGGGTAGTTTAGGCGCCCGAAAAGCTGTTCTGGACAGCCTGGGCGTGCAGGGAGGAGAGCTGGACAGCTTGGGCATGCAGGGAGGAGAGTTGGACAGCCTGAGCGCGCAGCAGAGGCGCTGATCAGCGCTGGTCTGGGCAGTTCTGGCGCGCTGGGCAGCTGCTTGGGCGCTGGTTCTGCTGTCCTGGACAGCCCAGGCGCGCTGGGCAGCAGCCTAGGCGCTGGTACTGCTGTCCTGGACAGCTCAGGAGCGCTGGGCAGCAGCTTGGATGATGTTTCTGCTGTCCTGGATAGCTCAGACGCGCTGGACAGCGCAGATTCTGCTGTCCTGGGCAGCTTACGAGCACTGGGCACAGCATTTTTTCAACAGAAAGTGCAGGAAATCAACCCAGGGAGCAGCGTGGAGGCTGCCTGGGCGCCTGGCTGCTGGCGAGGCTGCTTGGGCGAGCTAAAGTATCATAAAATCATAACATGTCGGTAAAACTTTGAACGACCATATCTTTGCGCTCGGGAGTCCGTTTGAGGCGAATTTTTTTTTGAATTCGGGTATTTTTTTGAAATCTACAACATACAAACCGCCAAAGGCGGTTTGGTCAACAATTTTTCCCAAAAAATGCTTCTATCCCTTTGAATTTGAGTTTTGAGCACAATTTAGTGAAACCGACGATGATGGAGAGCTGTGTTTTGGCAGGCAGCTGTCAGGCATTCGTGGGCGACGAATTTTCATTCTAGGTATTTGCCAGAGAGGGAGACTAGGATGGCTTTGCCCTTGTCTCTAATTTCTGGAGCTCCTGTTGCTTTGCCCTTGTCTCTAATTAGGTGTGGTGTCTTCTCTCTTCTCAAGATGATGAGGTTTGATGCCCTCAATGCTTCTCGGTCAAGGTCCGATTTCCAGGCTGCTTCCCGTGAGATGGGTCCCGGTGGTGCCCCCATTCTTTTCCAGATTGAGACTTCTGTGCTAGCTTTGTATGCTATTGGAGTTGAGACTCATGTGCGGTCTTCTACGGGGACTGTAGCTCCACATAGCTGTCATGCTTTGACTTGATTTTGGTCGACGAGGGGCTTTGGAGGTCTGTGGCCCCTGGGATTTCAGAGAGGCAGGCACTGGGGCTGTCTTGGGCGAGTCGGGGCTGCCTTGGGCAAACCTGGGGGGTCTGCTAATCTCTTTGGCTCATTTGGGTGAGCAAAGGGGGTCTGCACCTCTCTTTGGCTCATTTGGGTGAGCAGAGGGGGTCTGCACCTCTCCAAGTGGTTTGGCTCATTTGGGCAAGCAAAGGGGGTATGCACCTCTACATTTGGCTCATTTGGGAGAGCCTAGGGCTGCCTTCGGAGCTTTGGCGAGCATGAGGCCTTTTTGGGGAGCTTGGGTGAGTCTGGGACTTGGCGAGCTCCCTTGGTCGAGCTCCACTGAAGTAGGTGGCATTTTGGGGAGAGGAGGCCTTTTTGGGGAGCTTGGGTTAGCCTGGGACTTGGCGAGCTCCCTTGGTCGAGCTCCACTGAAGTAGGTGGCATTTTGGGGAGAGGAGGCCTACGTAGAGGGGAGTGCAAAGGTTGATCTGGGCGACCAGGGCAGCTGACAAAGGGGGCCAGACAGCTGGGTACGCTGATCTAATGTAGTCCCTTAGGTTACAGATGACCTAAGTTTCAAGATCCTGCCTAGAGATGACAAAAATAATGTTATTCTAAACATCAAAATATTTAACGTGATTACCTGGAGAGAGATAGGCTGTTTGCGCGAGAGCAAAGACAGAGTTTGAAGTTACTCATGAGAGAGCTGTGCCTCTTGAGACCGAGCTTTTGGCGACCCATGAGAGAGTCTTTAAGCTTGAGGTATAGGCTGCCTGTTTGAGAACAGTGCAGAGGTAGGTGGGCTGCATGCTTAAGAGCAGTGCAGAGGTAATAGACTGCCTGTTTGAGAACAGTGCAGGGGTAGGTGGGCTGCTTGCTTAAGAGCAGTGCAGAGGTAATAGGCTGCCTGTTTGAGAACAGTGCAGAGACCAAGCTTTTTTGGCGACCCGCGAGAGAGCCGCTAAGCTGGAGTTAGGCTGCTTGTTTGAGAACAATGCAGAGGTAGGCTGTCTGCTTAAGAGCAGTGCAGAGGCAGGTCAATCTTTTGACGATCCGCGAGATGATTCACCTCGCCTAGACTTGTTGATTTCCTCAGCATTCATATATTTTTGAGCTTTTGCCAATAGTTCTGGCATGCTCTTTGGTTGTCGCTTCATCACGGAGAAAAGGAAGCTCGATGATCGGAGGCCTCCCAGGAAGGCGGTCATCGTCACTTTGTCGTCGGGTTCATCAACCTGAAGTACCTCCTCGTTAAAACGAGTGAGGTAGCTCCTCAGGCTCTCATCTTGGTCCTGCTTTATGCTGAGCAGATGGGTGATAGGCTTCTGCTGGCGGCATCCACCAATGAATTGTGTCACAAAGGATCTGCTCAGTTCGGCGAAGGAGCCTATGGAGGCCGGGGTAAGATTGGTGAACCATTGTCGCGCTGATCCTTTCAAGGTAGTTGGGAACGCTCTGCACATGATTTCGTCGGGAACGTTGTGCAGCTGCATCAGAGTTTTATAGGTGTCGAGGTGGTCTAGTGGATCCTTCGTTCCGTCAAAGATTTCCACGGATGACATTTTGAACTTCTGAGGGAGGGGGTAGTTCACCACGTCAGGTTTGAATGGGGTGTCTGTACGCCTTACCAGGTAATCTACGGTCTCTGGTCCCTGTGCCTTCATGGCGTTGAAGACATCACCCAATTGATTTTGTACCTCCTTGATTTTCTCGTCCCAGTGGTTGGGTGCTCCTCTGGAATGGTCATGGAGATGGCTCCCATGCTCCATGCTTTGGTTCTCGCCCTCATCCTCTTGGAGATGTGGGTCCTCGCCATGGGAAGCAGGAGGAGGGTGAGGGACTCCCTCATGTTGGGCTCCCCTGTGTGGGGCGTCCAAAGGGGCTCCAAATGGGGCGCCTAGCCCTGCATGGGCGCCTAGGTGTGGAGCACCATGGTGTGGAGCTCCCTGATGCCCAGGGCGTGGAGCTCCTTGGGGTCCTCCATGCTGGGCACCACCAAGCTGTGCTCCACCTTGTCCAGTGAGCATAAGTTGCAGTATCTGCTGGTTTTGGGCTACTAGCTGCTGCATGGTCTCCAGCATTTGCTGTGGATTGGGAGCTGGAGCATTTGGGACAGGGTTGATGGGTGGAGGAACAATCTCCTCTTCTCGTGTAGGGTTGCCTTCAGGTTGATTCATGGATCTGGTAGTGATCGTCATTGGCTTAGGAGATGAAAATTTTGAAGTAAGAAGTTTTGTCGTTCCCACAGACGGCGCCAAACTGATGATGCACAAAAATGGCTTTGCACACCACCTGTTAAGTGTAATTAATAAATGCAGTAAAATAGTAGGGAATAGGAAGAGGCAGAATTTATAGTGGTTCGGTCAACGTGACCTACGTCCACTCTTGAATGGCTTTGGTTGCCGGGGAGCTTTTATTAACTCAAGGGAGCGGGGAGCAGAGTTTACAAGCTTTGAGAGAGAAGAGAGAGAGTCGTGCTCAGGTCAGTGTGATGCCCCCCAAGTGTTGGTGGGGCTTACAATTTATAAGGGTCCCCTAACAGGTTGGGCTACTCTTCAGCAACTTAGCAAGCATTTCGGTGGAGCTCACGACTTATCCTCAACGGGCGAGGTGGTTGAGGAGCTTCCATGAGATGCGGTCAAAGATAAGGTGAAGGTGGACCATTTCCTTCCGCTGTGCAGGTGATGCTCCTCTGCTCTCCCCTTGATGACGTGGCTAGGCATGGAGCCTGATTGGGCTTGGTGGATCTTAAATGAAGTTGGGCTCCTCAAATGGGGATTTGGGCTTTTTATATAGATTGGACCATTTGGGCTTGACCCATCAGGTTTCAATAGTCTATGCGTTGTCTTCCTAACCAAAAATTGGGGCTTCACGAGAGAAAAAATTAAACAAAACTTCACCGCTGTTACACAACGCGAGAGTGACCAGAAGACTAACTCACGGCAGAGAACAGCGGCGATGGTGCTCCGAATCCGATGCTCCGCTTAGGATTCGGATGGCTGTGTGTATGCTAGAGAAATGAAGTCAGAGAGAGAGAGAGCTGCCAAGAGCGGCGAGAATTTCACAGCATAACAAGAACGAAACGGCAGAGAGAGCTTACCAGAAATAAAGCTTGAAAAGAAATCCGATTTGAGGCTACGATACTTTTTTTTTTTTCTGGTTTTCTATATCGTAACTCCGACGAGAACTGAGGAACCAATAGGGAGGAGGAAGAGAGTAGGATCTGAATCAAGATGGATTGTTTGCGGTCGGATCATGTAATATATTATTAAATCCAACTTGATTATTCCAATTAATTGTAGGACAAGTTATCTTATTTTAATTCAAAGGGAGCCGTTACAATTTTTTTTAAAGACATGATTGCATTTTTCGTGATCAATCACAAGTGTCTGTGATTAATTATGAAATCTTTTGAGGAGTTATAATTTCTCTTTTTAAAATCGTAATTTTACCATACAAAATAGTAATCGATGGTATTAAAAAAAAATTTAGATATTGTAGAGTTTCCCTAATTGAAAATATTTGAAAATTGTCTACAATGTCTGAACTCTAATTAATTGAACTAATACATCATAATTATTAGATTGATAGTATGTTGTATAATGTAGAAGGGCAAACAGTTGCAATAACATTTTAAAAGAGTTATCCTTGGGCAATGTTTGTATTGGTGCTTTTTGTAACTTAAGATGAGTGAAAGAAAAATCCTCAAAAAAACTAATTTTTAAAATCGAAAGAGTAAAATGTTCATTGAATATATCAAATTTGACTCGGTTGTTGATAAAGCTCGATTGTCAAGCTTATCGCTTCATTCATGTTCAGATTTGTAGAAACTTATGGATATTTCGAGTAGAATTCGAGTTTAATTTTGGGGAAATTGGAAGGGGGTACACCAAATTAGACTTAATTGTAAAAAAGTACACAGAAAAAAATGTTGGGTAATTAAGTCTTTAATTTTGATACTTATTTGTATCTAAGTACATTATTTGAATTTTATTGATTTTTTTATGACATTTTTGTCCTCCATTGATCCATGTGTATTTTCTTTGGAAAGTGGTGCATTAAACATCTCCTACTTTTATGGGAAAGTGGTGCATTAAATTCGTGTCTATACTTGTTTGAATATATATACAAATTCAAACAAGTATATATACACACACACACACACATATATATATACACGAATTTATATATATATATATATATATATATATATATATATATACATATATATATGAGAAGTTTAATATTCTATATTTGTATATCCTCCCTTGATTCATGCGAATTTTTTTTAGAACTTTAATATTCTATTTTTGTATATCCTCCCTTGATTCATGTGAATTTTTTTTGGAAAGTGATTTTATTTTCAAATTATATTTAATACACCTTTATTCATGCGGTTTTTTTTTTTGGAAAGTAATTTTATTTTCAAATTAATTTAATATCCGAAATAGTATAACAGTGTAACAATAACAGTGTAACAATAAAAGTGTAACAGTGTACCAATAACAGTGTAACAGTTATTGTTACACTATTACACTTTTATTGTTACACTTTGTACATGTGGTAATAAATTATAAACGGAGATGGACTGTTTTGAATGAAATTATGTGCAAATATATGTTTAACAAAATGTAATAGTACAATATTTTGTGTATATAGCTTGTTATACTATTATTGTTACACTGTTACACTTTTATTGTTACACTGTTATTGTTACACTATTACACGATTAAGGATATTAAATTAATTTGAAAATAAAACCACTTTCAAAAAAAAAAAAACGCATGAATCAAGGTGCATTAAATATAATTTACAAACAAAATCACTTTCCAAAAAAAATTCGCATGAATCAAGGGAGGACATACAAATATAGAATATTAAAGTTCTCATATATATATATATATATATATATATATATATATATATATATATATACACACACACATATATAATTTATATATATATATATAAATATGTATGTATACGTATATAAATTCATATATATATATACGAATTTATATATATATATATATAAATTATATATATGTGTGTATATATATAATATACGAATTTATATATATATATATATATATATATATATATATATATATATATATATATATATATATATATGAATCAAAGTGCATTAAATATAAGAGATTTTGAATTGTTAGTACACGTGAATCAAGGTGCATTAAAGATAAGAGATTTTGAATTAAATGACCCTAAAGGGGGTATTTAGGTCTTTGAATAAGACATTTTTTAATGTGTACTTTTTGCCAAATAACTCTAATTAGGTGTACCGGCTTCCAAAAACCCCTTTAATTTTTTAACAAAAACTTTTAAACATCAAATTATAAAATTCCATAATCTTGACGTGTAGCAGAGAATGAAATAAGTGTGCTACCAATTTCCAAACAAAAATAAGGTAAATTTCATTTTACCCCTTAAAAGATAAAAAAAATTCTTAGTTTGCCCTCTATATGATTAATTTTTTCACATTGCTCTTTCAAAGAAATAAAAACGTTGCAATGTAATCTATTGTTTTATTTTCGTTTGGTCGTCCATCTATTTTGTGATTTTTAATTGGTTGATTTAACACAAAACAGACGAAAAATCAAATGAAAATAAGACGATGAACCACATTATAACGTTTTTATTTTTTTAAGAGGGCAATATGAAAAAATTAATTATTCAAGGATAAACTGAAATTTTTTGTATCTTTCACTAGGATTTTCTCCAAAAATAATACAAATAATAATAAGCCATGTGTACAATTTGTATTCAATTATGAATTTTCATTCATTCAACAACAATAATTCAGCAAAAGCTGTTCTCCATAATTTTTACAAACTCATTGAAATCTATCCTATCATCACCATTTTCGTCGAACACCCTGATCATCATCCTACAGTTCTCCACCGCCAATCCTTCCTTCAACCCCAAAGCACACAGAATTCTCTGCAACTCTCTTTCATCAATAAACCCATCTCCGTTCTCATCAAACACATCGAAAGCTTCCTTCACCTCTTCCAAGCTCGGCTCCTTCTCTTCGAACAGGTTCGAAAGATCATCGGGACCCAACTTCTCCTGAATCTTCTCACCCTCAGGGTGACAACAAATCCCCAACTTTCCCATCACCATCTCCACCTCTTCCCTGCAAAAACCTTCTATATTTCCACTGAAGCAGGGAGGCACGTTTGAAGATTCAAAATCTTGGCTTTTCTTCGGAGTCTGAACTTCCGAATCATCAAATAAGGCAAGTTGAGATTGGAGAGAAGACTGAGGACTTGAGAGAAGTTCAAAAATTCTTCTGATCCAATTGAAAATCAATGGCAGAAATAAAAAATCAACTAATCCAAGCATCAGGAAAGAAAATGGGATGGTGTCTTGTGGTATCTTCTCTGTTGGGAATTGATTCAAATGGCTGAGAGTCATGGCTTATGACGTTCAATTCCTTGCCGTGAAACAGAAAAGTTTGTCAGTTCTCTAAACAAAGTGGACAAAGTAGAGAGAGATTTGATTTGCATGGAATGATAAATGAGGAATGGAGGTGTTTATATGGAACAAGAGAAGGCGGTTTTAAGAAAGAGAATGGAAAAGTTCAGCTTTCAAGGAAGGTGGGGAAAGCGCCGGAGACTAGTCTATGGAAGAAGGAAGCAAGAAGATACAGAATTGTGAACTAATGAACACGCCAGGTGAAAGAGGTGTGGGGGCAGGCTGGCCTGCCTTTCTTATTCTGTTTGGTTTTTGTGGGGTCTTTCTTGGAATATATGCAAATTGTTGGGCCAGTTGACTATGAGACAACAATAAAAGTTACCTTGAAGTTTCTTGGAAGTAGGCATCGTAGTAGCCCATTTCTCACTCATACCATGCATTTTCCACGCTGTGGCTTATTTTTGGGATATTCTGACCTCAAAACCTTAAAACACTCTATACTTTCTTCACCAAGAACTTGGAAATATACAGCGTAATTGTGCGGTAAGTGATCGAGTTATTCTCAGAAAATGCAAAAAACAAGAACTATGGGATAATGTTATAGGGACATAATTTGAGGATTTAATGATCTGATTTCAATGTAA
Organism: Ilex aquifolium; assembly: GCA_951799425.1. Lineage (NCBI taxonomy): Eukaryota > Viridiplantae > Streptophyta > Magnoliopsida > Aquifoliales > Aquifoliaceae > Ilex > Ilex aquifolium. Next base: position 2,722,816 of record OX637398.1, on the reverse strand, counting down.
CCATTGGAGTAATTGTGAATTTTAATGTTAGATGTAGTCCACTACTGATTCAATAGTTGGATTGAATTAGATCCCCAGATTAAATTTTCAAATTAGATCAAAATAACTTTTTTTGAAATCTTATTAAACCAAATATTTTCGTATAATGCTTGATATTAATTTTTTGGTTGGGGGTAGTGACAACACATCTTTAATTAATATAGACTGCGGCACATTAGGATAGTAATCAAGTCATGTTGGGTTATAATTACATTATATTAATTTCTCATCAATCCTAGCCTGATATCTGTTTAATTGAGTGTATCAAATATCTTGATACAAACCTGATATGCTTATCACAGATCGATAATTATAAATTGTAAATAGAAATTCTACACTTTGAATGTCTTTCTCTATCAACTAAACCGATCACTCATAGGTTAAGAGATTAGCCTAGTGACAGCTAGACCACAAAGGCATAGGTGAGGAGAGAAAAAGAAGTTTCATTGCCTTGTTTTGCAGTAATATCTTATCAAGTCTTATGCACCACCACAACCACCATCAAGTGTAAAAGCGGATTTGCAGAGGCCAACTAATATTCTGTCTTTTTGTTGTTTAGCCTAACGCAATATCACAAACAATATAAAAGACATAATGTTAACCAATAGAATCACAGGATAATTTAGGGTCAAAAATCTTAAATCCAAACATCGCCTAAAAAGGGCTAACTTCGAATATAGTAATAGAGTCCAATGTTCCTGAACATGGTTGATGACAAAGTTTTTTTTTTTTTTTTGGAAATGTTGATGACAAAGTTCAAACACAAAATTTTCCTCCTATAATTTTTTAAAGTTGAATAGGATTGAGTCTTGGTGTTGGTGGGGTCGGTGGTTGGTCATTTGAGTCCAAAAGACTTTAAAATTTGCAGTCAGGTCTACAATAACTGGACCACGCGTATTTAATTTTTGGAGGTTACCAACGGACTGATGAAAATGGGCCTAAATGTGGGGTCAGACCTATTGGGTTACTAATGAGAGCATTTGACCTTAGATTGGGGCCAGGTGTGGATGGCAGTGGCACCCATCCCCTAGGTTAATATAAGATTTTGTGGTTTAACCTCTGTGCAGTTCATTTCTGAAACCTACATGTAACTATTATTGTTCTCATTGTTGTCCTTATCTATAACAGGTGTTAAGCTAGGTATCAATTTTGCTGTCTACCCTATATTATTATTACATAACCACAAATTTTGGTTAATTTTACGATGACCTCTTGACTTGGATCTAGATCCTCTCTAATACACTTTACTTTTAATTTTTTTTTTTGGCGCATCATTCACCATTAATGAGTGAGGAACTATGTTATGTACTTGTTTTCTATATATTTATTTTATGCAATATTAGAGGGAGGGAGTTAGTTAATTGAAGAATATGTAGTAGTGGGTTAGTGGTTTGGTATTGGAGAGATTTTTAAGGTGGTTAGTTAGATAGTGGAGTTATGAGTTAGATAAATTTGCCCCCTTTCCCCTATTTTCGCCTACGTATATAGGATATTTTAAGAAGTACACATCTTTCTTAGTAACGGGGTCCAGGGAAAGAATTAAAAAAAAAATTTCACTATATTTCTGACCAAGAACAGGGCTTATCACAAGAATCTTTTTTTTATTGGGGCGATAGCTCTGAAAAGATAGATTGTCTATCTTTTCTTTCATCTCGGAAGAAATATGATCCGGAGGAGCTAATTTAAACCCCTCCGGTAAAATAAGAACAACCCCTACATTCAAAACCCCCGTTTTACCATTAGCAAGAATTTGTTTCAGTTGCATATCATAAGGAATTTGAATAACTGCTTCAAATACAGTATCAGGAAGTATCGCTTATGGAACCATTATCGAAAATCATGCACGAACTGATTGTTCGCCAAAAAACGCGTACGAATAAATAGTTCTTGTTGTTTTGGTAGTTAGTGCGTCTATTCATTGGCTACTTTATATCGAACGAGCACCTTCTGCATGGCTAAACTTTGCCTTATGTGGCTTGGCGAAAAACAACATCTTTCTATAAAGCTTGCTCTATTGCTTGTGAAAAGAGCATGTTGAATATTGTAATGAATTTTCTTGTAAAATTTTGGAGATAAGTTCTTCTCGAATTGAACCATCGGAAGTTCTCCCCCTTTGAAGTGGGTCTTTTCTTCCCTTATTCTATTTTTAGTTTTACTTATATTTTTCCTAAATGTATGCACGTAACAAATTTTATGTACACATTTTTAATATATTTTTATGTAATATTAGAAATAATTATTAGGAAGTTATTTTAGTAAGTGGTTTAATAATATAGTATTTTGTGGGTATTTTTTAGGTAGTTATTAAAATAGTGGAGTTATGGGTTATGTTAGTTATTAAAATAGTTTTTATTATCTTGTATTTAAAGATCTTCATATCAATGAAATAAATATGTTGAATATTTTGATAAACTTTCTTGAGAAGTTTTGGAGATTAGATTCTTCTCAAATTGATCCATCGGATGTTTCCATCCCTTTGAAATAGGTTTTCTTCCCCAATTCTGTTTTTCATTATTTTCTAAACTCCTCAAAGTGTGCACGTAACAGACCGACTATTAATGAGTGAGGAACTGATTTGTATATAATGAGTCCCATTTGAATGCATGGTAGACAATGTACCAAAAAAAAAAATTTTAAAAAAAAAATAATGCCGAATGGTGTGAAGAATTAATATTTTATTGATGTGCATCTAAGGGAGTCAGTCTAATCGTCTTTTGATGCGTTGCTACATTTCAGATTCATGGCATTTTGGGTATTTTTAAAAAATATTTCAGTCATGTTTTCATTTATTTTTTCATGAAAACCTTGAAAAAATAAGTCTTCTTCTTACAATACCGTGTTGAAATCAAATTATTCATGTTTGATACTATTGAATGTCCCATTTATTATTTGTATTAATTGATCGTGTAATTTTTTAGTTTGTGTTGTGTAAGGTTTTATATCATGTGGTGGAAAAAGTTATTAATCCATTAATTACTTCCTCCCATCTAATTAAGTTAATATTATTATTATTATTAATTATTTCCTATCTGTTCTGGATTTTCATTAAAGACATAGAGCACATCACATGCTGTTAGTATCTCCCTATTAAACAAAATATATCTTGCACAATTATGACTATATATTTTCTCCTTAAAAAGGTCACCTTGCACGAAGAAGAAAACAAAAATGTCTAAACACTGAACAAATACTAGATGTTTTTCAGCATGGAACCTTAATATTACTGTAGTGAATACAAAAATGGAGAGCTGCTGTGTTCTTCCTGAAGATATGGAGACAGAGATTCTTTCAAGGCTATCAGTGAAATCTTTGTTGCGATTCAAGTGTGTCTGCAAATCATGGTATGCATTGATTGAAAGCCAAATTTTCATAGACTTTCACCTCAGTAGGGCCACTACAGATGAAGATAATTGTCTAGTTCTACGTCGTCGTCACAACAGGACAAAAGAATTCATCGCCTCTGTACTTTGTACTGAGACATTAGGTTTGTCAGTAGATCTTGAATTCCCATATTTTCAGGATGACGAGATGTATATATATATTGTGGGCTCATGCAATGGCTTAGTCTGTTTATGTGGTAATGGACAATTGTTTGCTCTGCTTAACCCTGCTACTAGAGAATTCGAGGCTCTTCCAGTACCCCCATCCCCCTCTTTGCTACCTAATGAAGAATTTGAATGTGAAGCCGCCGCGTTTAGTTATGACACCATTACTAAGGATTACAAGGTCTTACGGATTGCGTCCATCTCTGCTAACAACCGTTCAGACCACTACCTAATTCAAATATACACATTGAGTACTAATACGTGGAGGAAAATCGACATTGTCGTGCCAGCTTATTTTGATGCGATGTATCCTGTGATCAATACATACAGGGAAGGAGTCCATCACTGGCCTGCTTTTGGAGTCATCCTTTCATTTGATATAAGTCGGGAAGTATTCGGAACAATAGAGCTGCCGACTCCTACACCACACTGGCACGATCAAACTCTCTCATTGTTGAATGGATCTCTAGCTACCATTATTTATCACTATGAATCTCAGCGTAAATGTTTCGACATATGGGTAATGAAAGAATATAGAGTTGAGTCGTCTTGGACCAAACAATATACAATTGGACCACTTCCAATAGATGTGCCATTGGGGTTTTGGAAAGGAGAAAAGTTATTCATGGGAACTAGAAAGGGAAAATTGATCCTTTATGATCTGCATACCCGTAAAACAAAGAGGCTTTTGGCTCATGGACATCCGAAACCATTACAATTTTACACTTACGTGGAAAGTCTAGTTTCAATCAAGAATAAAAATTAGAATGCAGCATGATCGCTTGGTGAGCCAACCTCTGCCCATTAACTGTAACATCTTTTCCTTGACTTGGTCATGGGGTCAATCTGATTTATATAGCTGAAACTTTTGCCAATTTGTATCCCATAATACAATTTTTTTTTTTTTTATATATATACTTTTCCATTGTTTGAATGGTAGCATATGAATCTTAATAATTTTCACTTTGATACTGCAAATTTGGTTTAATCACATGGCGTCATAGTTAATTGATTGAAATATGATATGTGAGGTGTGAGTTTCAAGGCTTATAGTTTGGGCGAGTTTTGATTGTTGTGGCTCGAAATTAGTTGTCTCGTAAACTTGACTTATTATGTCAATGCTCTCTTTCTCACCCTATAATTATTTGGTTTAATTGGTAACTTGAAATTCTAGTTTTGGTTACCTGTAGGATTAAATTATTGGGAATGAATTCACTATTGGTTGGACTTGAATAATTTGCTTGTGATTGATTAAATTGTTCCTCTATCATGGGCTTGGGATAGATTAATTTTTTTCTCAATTGGTTTGTTATATTTGCTTGATTTATTTTAGTTATTTATATTCCTTTTAGCCGTTTCATAAAAATTAAAGGATAAAAGTATTGAATTGGAGTTAAACTAGACCAACAACGACTTTTAGGTGATCCCCACTGTAGAACAATCCCGGCTCCAACTCTAGATATATTTTTATACAATTTTTTTTTTTTTTTTTTGGGGGAGGGGAGGGGAAGGGGACTTGAACCCTTGACCTCAAGAAGACAAAGTGTTCACAAGATAAGGAGTACCATTGGACCAAAGGTCCGTTGATAGATATATTTTTATACAAATCTCAAATTACCGTATGCAAACTCGAGGGGTCTCCATGAAATTAATTAGCAAAAAACAATGGGTTTATATGTGGTTTCTAAAAATACAAGTGATACTCTAATGCTTCGTTTGGTACGATGGAAAAATGGAAGGATGAAAAGTGGGAGTGATAGATAAAACATCATGTTTGGTAAGAAACGAAAGTAGAAATGATGGAAAAGTGGATGATTAACTTTCCTTCCAACTCACCAAAATTAATCCCTCCAAAATCAGAAAGAAAGTGAATGTAAAGTTAATTATTTGCGTTGAGATGTATCTTATTTGTCTATATATCTTTTAATATATACATATATTATATATACATTAATTTCATATAAAAATACAATGATAAAATATGTATTTATATATATATATTTTTTTAAAATTTAAAAAATAAAAAAATAAAAAAAAGCATGTCAACTCGCAACTCGACATAACACAATTAGTTAAATGAGTGGAGTTAGATTTGACTAATGTTCGACACAAACCCGTAATGACTCAATATGAATCTGACACGACTCGATTGTCACCCCTAATCTTAGCCAACACAAAAAAAAAAAAAAAAAATTAGTCATTTTTATTTTCCATCCATTCAACCAAATACAAAGGAATGAAAGTGTATCATTCCTACTTTCCTTCTTTGAATGATAGAAAGTGTATCACTCATATTTTTCATCCTTCCTACCAAACGGAGCATAAGTAATTACCAGAGAAACCGGAACTCCAAAGTAGATAAACTACATATGATCTAGTCCTCAGAAATAAACAACAAAACAAACATCTCAACCGAAAAGCATACTAAAAAAAGAGCCGACTCTTCAATCATGGTAAAAGCATACTAGATCATATTTTTATACATATGATCTAGTCCTAATGTATGCACTTTGTTTTATTTTAGTCTCTAATCTTTTGATTATTTTATTTTAGTCCTCAATCTATCGATTGTGCATTTAAAATGCCTTTAACCCAAATGACGTTAAGAACAGTAGCAACATGATACAATTAAAAATATTGGACACTAAAATGAAAGAAAACACATACATTGGGACCATCCATGCAATTTACCATTTGAAAAATCACACCTGACTTTTAGTGGTCCTCATTGCAGAACAATCCTGGCTCCGCCTTAGGGTATTGTATTATACTATCATACAAATCTTAAATTGCCACATGCAAACTCGAGGGGTCTCCATGAAATTAATTAGCAAAAATCAATGGGTTTATATGTTGTTTCTAAAATATAAGTGATACTCCAAGTAATTATCCGAACACTAAAATAGATAAACTACAGGTTGTAGTCCTCAGAAATGACCAACAAACATCTCAACCAAGTAAATTACAGTAAAAAAGGAGCTGTAAATGTTAGACCTCTGTCTCTTCGACTTCAAGTCATGGCTTGTTCAGTAAATTGTATCCTTGAGAAATTAGGAAGGGAAACTACTACTATGTTTAGTTTTGGTATTGCAAGTCTCCACATTACACCCATGGCCGGATCTCTTCTCGTATTTGAAATTATTGTGTGAGAAACGGCCGGTAGCCGAAAAGAAAAATGGCACATTTAAACATATGAGAAATATATATTTTTGTATATAAACAGTAATCGTCACTTGTGAGAATTTAATTACAAATAATCCTAAACAGTCACCCAAACCACGTCATTGAACTTTATTGGAAGGTATATTCTAGCTTTGAAGTAGACTGAAATTCTGAATCTCCTTATCAGAATTCATCACTGTGAAGAAACCACAAAAGGTTAAAACCATGGCAAAAACGTACGTGGATATAAATTAAAGAAAAAGAATGAAAACTTGAACAAAGAAGACGGTGGAGAGACAAAATTACTTACTGCACTGCTGGAGAAGGTGACCGTGGAGGAGGTGGAGGAAACCTAACCTGATCAGTTCTGGTACTAGCACTGGTACTGGGAATGGAGCAACTTGGAGCTACATATCCAGATTGGTTCTTAATAATTTTTTTGTAACAATCTGTCAATTTCATGCTCTTGTTTACGCAGAAGAAGACCTGGAACAATTGTTTCGCACCGCTTGGGTCTTGATTACATTCAAGTTGAGGAACAAAATAAGTTCCTCTGTTGATGGCTTTTGCAATCTTCTGGGCAGAATAAAAGTCCGAGAAAGAGGATTTGATGCCTGTTAAAAAACAAATTTAGTACCAATCATAAAAACTTGTATATACATATAACTAGTTCATTGTACTATTAATAGATAGTAGTAACCAAGTGATATAATGATAAATAGATACAGAAAAAACTAAGAAATTAAATGGAACACCTTTGTCAACTAAGCTTTTGTCTATGTCAATTTGTCGCTTGAGGGTAAGAATCTCCTCGAAATATTCCAAGACACTCATTCCACTGCATTTTCCATGCTTGTTCCACTGGTGCCTCCAGTGAATTTCATCATCACGATCCAATCCAGGCATGTCAACTTTCAATTGTTTTTCAATTGGGTTTAGCTGCAAAATTATTTGATTAAAATGTATAAGATATTCAATGGAATAAGCATAAGAATAGACTTCAAACACATAATAAATAAATGAAAATAAAAATTTACACAGGAGATACAATACCAAGCTGCGATCAAAAGCAGGTCCGTTATCGCAATTGACGACAATATGTGAATTGGAGTCATAGCCCCATAGACCATGAATGGTAAACTGTTGTGGAATAGGAGAGTTGCATTGGGTGTTCTGGCAGAAAGTATTGGGCCAAACCAGTACAAGCTTGTATCCAAATATTGGATTTTCAGTGGATGGTACAAGAAAGAACTCTAGCACAAGTAAGAAAAAGAATTTTCTTCCCATGATGCTAAAGAAATGGAATTGGCGCAAAAGAATGAGATTGCAATCTCTCATGTTCTTTATATAGGCATTTGGCACCATGCACATGCACCTTCACATGCCAACTCCCAAACTAGTGAATGCATTCTTCTGGGAAAAAAAAATGCATGCATTCTTCTAACTATGACCTAGGGTGAAAAGAGACCAAGAATTGAAGTGGAACCAAGTGGTTGGGTCAATAAAATGAAGGTAGGGATGGGAAAAAAACCCCTAATTCGTATAGCATGTCATCTTTACCATTCTCATAATTCTGGCTTCGATATACAAACAATTCCCGGAGAAGTAACCATGTGCATTCCAAAACCATTGCATTCTAAATCAACATGGGATGATTAAATTAACGAATATCATTAACTTTTTTCTAATGGGACCTACTAATTCCAATATCAACATTGATTTGATATGTACAACTTGAGAAAATTTTTGGACTGTACATCAGAGTTATTACGGTAGAACTCATTTCTACGAACAATTTAATGATAGTATTGTATAATTTTGTCAAAACTAAGAAGATTATTTAAGACCGAAGAAGGTCAAACTTGGAGCACTATTAAGTAGTTATCTAACCAAGTGATACTTCATATTTTCGAATCTAGGAATTAGTTTTTCTAAAAACATATTAAAAATAAGAACAATATTATTGGAACCTAATTTATTGATTTAATTTGCTCTAATTGTTGAATTGATTGTGGATCCCATTAAATAATAGAACTTTGTGTTATTCCAATGGTTACAATGAAATCACGTCATTAAGTCAACTAATTAGGTTAAATTTTTAAGTATAAATATCATTATTCTAATAATAATTATCTACCACTTACTTTTGCTATACTTCATTATAGACAAGTAATTTATCCACCATATAATCCTTGTTTGACTCCCGTAACAGCTAAATTTACGTTAGGACGTCACCACAAGCGTTTGCTTGTACATTGATCTCTTAAAATGAATGTTGTTTCTTATGCAGTGGATGAGAAACAGGTAATAAGTACTACAAGAAGTCACAATACCATTAATTGACATCCAAAAAGGAACAAAAGATATTACCAAGTTCCTGTCACTACCAAATAAGGGTTTGAAAATAATGTAAGAATCTGGCGTTCACATCTCATATTTGGACAGCGAATGTCATAATTTACATCTCTCTTTGTCATTAACATGAACAAAAAAATATGGAAAAAATGGGAAAGAGTAAATATAGCAATCTTGAAATGACACGTAGAAAATCTCAATTAGCCTTTGTAGAGGTGGTGGAGTGAACAGGTATCCAGATTTTGTGTTGGTATTTGGCTCCGGATCAACATAATCCAACTCAATCATCACCCTTGATTCTCCTGTATTTTCCTAAGGGGAACAAAAACAACTTGTGTATTTGTAAGAAAATAAACCATGGAAAGGAAGTATTCAAAGAAAAGAATATATATATATATATAGTAGTTGGCAATTACAGTACGAGAGAAAATGTCGACATTAATAATATTACATTAGAGAAAGAAAGAATAAGAAGAGCTGAAACAAGGACAACAGCTAGAAATGAAGACCGACCCTTGATTTCTCTTGCTATTATCGGAAATGGGTTGTTCACAGATTTAGTAGATGGTATGATACAGTGCAGAGCAGGATTGGATATCAAACAACTCTTGCAGTTTCTCCGAAACAACATACATGCTCTCAGATTCAACAACATACATGTTTGTGGAGAAATTGATAGCGCCACTGATCATACGACGGATAGAGACAGTGGGCACTCTTTTAGATAACCAGCTTTTGAATCGGAAAACCCAAATAAATATTCAATGCAACGGTTTTATCATAACATTAATGTTAAATATTAAAAAAATAGTTAAATTGAATCCAATTTTTTGAAGTTATACTAGTTGGGACTCGTGTGATGCACAATATATTTTCAATCTCTCATATCATAAGCCTACTATCGGTATCGCCACTGTCGCCCCCACCCCTTATTGCAACTTCTCATCCTACCCCCACCTCGACTTGACTCTAGTATTATTAACAAATTACTTATTATTATGTTAAATTAAAGAGGATAGAAATTTAAATTTTAAAGTAATTTTGATGAGGAAAGGTAGGCAAAGGTAATAAGAAGTTTGAACGGTATCTGGAGTTTAATCAAAGTAAGTTTTCTGAAGAATATGAGAACTGATAAAGAGAGTGAGAGATTATCATCTGAAAATTAAAATATATTTAAAAAATAAAAAAAATATAAAAATTAGTATTCAAGATTTGTAGCTTATACAACCAAATACAATTAGGCTAGAAGGACCCATGCAATGCACAACCTAGTGTAAAAATAAAATCAAGCAAAACCCAAAAGATAACATATGATGTTATATAAGATCAATCTAGCACAATAAATTAAAATAAAATTATATGTCAAGTCAATTTGTTTCTATTTAATCACTATCATGTATACATTTTTTTAATATTTAGGACTACACCCTTTCAATAGTGGGTATGAAATGTATCACCATAGTTACCATGAATATGTACAATATTTGTTAACTTTTTAGTATGTCACATATTTAATTTTTTGTTTTCTTGGTAATATATTAAAACTTACAATTATATTAATAAATTGGATAAAATGATATTTAAAAATATTAGTAAAAATATATTGTATGAAATGCTACATATTTAATTAATTTTAAAATTTAAATTTATAATATACCTAAGTATATATATCTCTATATAAAATTATTGTGATATATTTTTAAAGATTGTGATATTTTTATTTTTATATCATACACATATCATAATGTATTATGATATTATATGTATATCATTTGTTAATGTGAATGTTTAGAAGTACATATGTTGAACAACGGTCTAAAATGTGTCACTAATTATAATGAATATTAGTTATAACCCGTGCTTGAAGGCACGATAAAACATAAAATTTGAGCTTTAAAAAATCAATCTCACTATATTAAATAATAATTTTTATTTCCTTCATTTCTTTGATTACATCATTTAAAATTTATTTTCACCCATTATTTTCTTAAAAATATTGACAAAATTTTCTCAAAATACATAATTCAATAAAATTTTCTCAACATATGTATACTATCGTGTATGGATAATATCTGAAATAAAAATTATGTTAAATTATAAATTAATAAAATATTAAACAATTAAAATGTGATAGAAATAAGTAATATGATGGTTTTGGGGGGAAAATATATAGGGGATAAAATTCAACTTACTATGTGTTTTATTAGATAGATATACAACATTTATTAGAAAATATTGCCAAGTTACATATTTAATTAGTTTTATATTTCTTTTTTTTTTATGTTGCATGTACATGTTTGGTAATATATTAATAGCATCATTATAAATTAGTATAATTTATATAAAATAATGTTCAAAACAGGCTAATAGTAATTTCCAGCCTACATAACTCACAGAAGTAAACATGATCATGAAGCAATTACAACAAAATGAACATGAAGAATAAGGATAGAGATGGTTAGGTACTGTAAATATGAGACGTGGTAATATAGAAGTGAAGTGGGAAGAAGGCTACGTGTCGAAAAATATCTTGCACAATTATTTGATGGATTATTGATTAAGACATCTGCCATTCTTGTTAATTTTTTCTTCCGAATATCTTCACAAATAATTTGAATTATATTTAAAAATAAAATTAATTCTACCATTGAAATTTAGTGGTTTATTAATGAAATTTTTGGAAGATTTACCTACCGTCAGACAAATATTTTTTTTTTTTTTATGTTGATTTTAGTATTTGTTAAGCAGCGCTTAGTTGCTTATTTTTTCTTATTAAAATTTTCTCTTTTACAAGTTTAGTAGTATGTATAAACTATTACATTATACAGTCACCATTAAACTTGAAACAAAAAAAGAAAATACTATGCACCTCAAAATGAATAGGGATACTTGAATGACTGGATCTGGTTAAAAAAAGTTATTGATTCAATAATTCCTATTGACTAAATATCCAAGAAATTAAATGAGGCTCATGCTAAATATCTTACTAACTAAATGTCGGAGAAATGTAGCGCACGTTATGCAAGATCCTCGGCCACAATAACTTCTGACTATATTTTTTTCTCCTTAAAATTAAGGTCACCCTGCTCGGAGAAGAAGACAACAATGTCTAACTGAACAAACACTCCATATCTTTCAGCATGCATGGAAGCTCAATATTACTGTAGTGAGCAGAAGAAGAAGAAACATAATACAAAAATGGAGAGCTTTTACGTTGTCCCCGAAGATGTGGAGAAAGAGGTTCTTTCAAGGCTAACAGTGAAATCTTTATTGAGATTTAAGTGCGTCTGCAAATCATGGTATGCTTTGATCGAAAGCCAAACATTCATAGATTTTCACCTTAGTAAGGCCGCTACAGCTGAAGATAACTGCCTAGTCCTGCGTCGTCGGTGCAACTTCACAGAAGAGTTCGTCGCCTCTTTACTTTGTACTCGGACATTAAGTTTGTTAGTAGATCTTGAATTCCCATATTTTGAGGATAACAAGATGGATATATATATTGTGGGTTCATGCAATGGCTTAGTCTGTTTATGTGGTTATGGACAGTTGTTTGCTGTGTTTAACCCTGCTACTAGAGAATTCAAGGCTCTTCCAATACCCCCATCCCCTTCTTTGCTGCCTAATGAAGAATTTAAATATAAAGCTGCCGCGTTTGGTTACGACCCCATAACTAAGGACTACAAGGTCTTACAGATTTCATCCATCTTCAATCGCCACCGTTTAGACCACTACCTATATCAAATATATACATTGAGTACTAATACGTGGAGGGAAATCAATGGTGCCATGCCTGCTTATTATGCTTTGATCTATCCTGTGATCAATACATACAGGAAAGGAGTCCATCACTGGCCTGCTTATGAAGCCATCCTTTCATTTGACATAAATCGGGAAGAATTTGGAACAATAGAGTTGCCTACTCCTACACCACTTTGGCATAATCAAACTCTCTCATTGTTAAATGGATCTCTTGCTACCATTATTTATCACGATGAAACTCGGCATAAATGTTTTGATATATGGGTAATGAAAGAATATGGAGTGGAATCGTCTTGGACCAAACAATATACAATTGGACCACTTGCAATAGATGCTCCATTGGGATTTTGGAAAAGTGGTGAGTTATTGATGGAAACTAGAAAGGGAAAATTGATCTTATATGATCTGCATACCCGTAAAACGAAGAGGCTTCTGGGTCATGGACATCCTAGACCATTACAATTTTACACTTACGTGGAGAGTCTAGTTTTAATCAAGAATAAAATCAGGTTGTACCCTGATTTAATGTAACATCTTTTCCTTGACTTGGTTATAGGGTCAATCTGATTTTGAATGTATTATGTTTTTTCTTTAATTTCTTTTTATTTCTATATTTTCCCACTGTCTACATGGCAGCCTACGAATCTTAATTTTCTTTTTGGAGAATCCTCACAATAAATTTGATCAATTACAAGAATATGTTCATCAAAATATGAAAAATCTATTTCATCGATGAAGATGTTATGGTTACTGAGAAAGAGTAGTACTTTTATTTCCAAATCATTGTTTGCCAGTTAAGTGTTTGCCAAAATGCCACAGAAAAACCATGACAATGAGTGAATTAAATCAACAACTTATGCATTGTCTAAGATGAAAAGGGATGTGATTTTGAACCGTTTGACTTGAACACTTGGAAATTCAAAAGGAACGGTTGGCCAATGTACATTGACCTTGAATATTCAGTACCCACACAAATTCATTATTTCTACGGTAAATTACACGGATGGTCCCTAATGTATGCACTTTGTTTTATTTTAGTCTCTAATCTTTTGATTATGCCATTTTAATCCCCAATCTATCTATTGTGCATTTAAAATAAAAGGCCCTCAACCCAAATGACGTTAAATTCTTAACGGTAGCAACATGGAACAAGTGATACTCCAAGTAATTACCCGAACACCAAAATAGATAAACTACAGGATGTAGTCTTCAGAAATGACCGACAATCATCTCAACCACAAAACATACTAAAAAAGGAGGCGACTCCTCAATCATGGATAGCAGTAAATTACAGTAAAAAAGGAGCTGTAAATGTTAGACCTCTGTCTCTTCGACTTCAAGTCATGGCTTGTTCAGTAAATTGTAACCTTGAGAAATTAGAAAGGGAAACTACTACTATGTTTAGTTTTGGTATTGCAAGTCTCCACATTACACCCATGGCCGGATCTCTTCTCGTATTGGATAAACATTACAACTACCAGAAATTTGAAATTATTGTGTGAAAAACGGCCGATAGCCGAAAAGAAAAACGGCACATTTAAACCTATGAGAAATATATCTATATAATAAAGTAGCTAATTTTGTTTGTCTTTAGCTTTTCGCGGCTCAGATCATTTCAAGACTTTTGATCCGACGATCCTCATACCAAATTTTCCTAACACTCCTATATCTCATTTAACTCTCTTCCCTTATCTCATACTAACCAATACAGACTCCTATCTCCCCTTTAACTTTATCTTCCTATCTCAACAATAACTCTTTTTCCTTCTCTCCCTCTTCTCTTTCTCTCTCCGATACACTCTCCCTCCTCTCTTCTATTACCCAGCAACCCATTTTCCATTCTCTCTTCCATACCCAGCAACCCATCTCTTATATCCACCAAGCCAGTAACTCCCACTAACCAATCTCTTCCATTATCTCTTTCATTTTTAAAAATACTAGCAACCCATCAACCCATTTTCCATTCTCTCTTCCATACCCAGCAACCCATCTCTTATATCCACCAAGCCAGTAACTCCCACTAACCAATCTCTTCCATTATCTCTTTCATTTTTAAAAATACTAGCAACCCATCTCTTCCATTTTTCCACCAACTCTCACCCGACACCTCTCTCTCTCTTCCTTATCTCTTATCTAAATCTCTCTCTCATTTTTAAAAACAAACTACTTTCCCTTATCTCTAATCTTTTCCCCCCACTGCAATACATACCACACCAAATTAACACTATTTCCCTTCCTCTCTGTCACTACCTTGCGCCTCCAATACACACTGAGCAACCCACTGCAAACAGTCCAGGTATTTCTCTCTGGGTCTTCTCTTTCTTTCTTTCTCTCTCTCTCTCTCTCTAATTGTGCGTGTGTTTTTGTTCATGTGTGTGTGTGTGGCTGTGTTCATGTGTGTGTGTGAAGGTTATGTTCATGGTATGCCCGTGTTTGTGTGTATTTATGGAAACACCAAATGTTTTCAGTAATAATGCACATTCTGAAAAATTTTGGAAACCATTGGTATGGTTGTGTTCATGTTTATCAGAATGTGTTCTTGCATTCCTGTAATTTTTTAGACTTATTATTAGAAAAATTAATTAGAAATGCTAAAGACGCACACCTTGGTGTTCTAATTCAGAATGTGTTCATGTTTACAAATTCGAACACCTTGGTACTTCCATTTCGAGTGATGACCTACTGTTTTATATTATAGATTTGGTAGATGTTATTATAATAAGAAAAATTATAAAATTTTATGATTACATGAATGTGATAATATGATTACATGATGTGTTCATGTAATAATATGAACATTTAATTTAATATAAAACATTCTTATGGGTATGAACACATTCTACTGTTGTCATCATTTAATTTAATTATTAGAAAAATCTGTTTTATATTATCGATTTGGCAGATTTTTCTAATATTATCAGAATTTGTTCATGTTTATCATTTTGTGGTCTATTTGTTAATCGAAGTCGCATGCATTTTGTTTTTTTTCTGAATTAGAACATCTTGGTTTTTAGCATTTCCTGTGTTCATTCTAAGTTAAATTAATTTTTTGCTCATTCCTGTAATTTTTTAGACTAAAACCCAGAATGGTGGTTTGCAATTCAAACCCAGGAAATGAGATAATAAACACATGAAACAATGCATTTAAAACCCATGAAACAAAGTGCTAAAGTCATGTGTGCCTGTGTGCTGTATTTTTAATAACCCAGAATGTGTTCATGTGTGTAATATATTGTTTCGTCGGGGCCAATCGATGTTCATGTGTGTAATATAGTGTTTTCAGAATGTGTTCCTGCATTCCTGTAATTTTTTAGACCGGAGCCAATTGGTGCAAGAAGGGTAATGCAAAAACCAAAGAGAAAAAAAAAAAAAAAAAACCTTCGTCCTTAAGTTAAATATAATACCCATCAGACCCAGAATGTGGCTTGCAATTCAAACCCAGTAAATGAGATAAGAAACACATGAAACAATGCATTTAAAACCCATGAAACAAAATGCTAAATTCACGTGTGCCTGTGTGCTGTGTTCATGTGTGTATACTGTGTTCATGTGTGTGCCTCTGGCTGTGTTTAGGTGTGTGTGTTGTCTGCCAGTGTGTTCATGTGTGTGTGTCATTGTGTGTTTTGGTTTTTTTTTTTGTGTTCATGTGTGTTTTGGTTTCCAAGTTTCTTCTCTCTTTAAATTTTTGATAATTATAAGCACTCCCTTTTTTGCTTACTTAATTTATATTGTACTTGCATCTATTTCAATTATGGTGTACGTGATATTTTGACTAATTATTTTTGTCAATTTAATTATTATTTTCTCACAGAGCTACACATTACCAAAATACGCATTTTCTTCTTCACCAGGTAAGTAGTAATGAATTTGTTCTTCTTAATTCATATTAAAAATTTGTTGTGTGATTATCATTAAATATTTGTTCTTTTTAATTAAGTGTTGTCTTGGTTTAGTTGTGCATGCTTTGACATGAATTTATCATTATACAAAGATGTTATATGTTAAATGTGTATTGTTATTTTTAATTGTTTATTTACTCAAAATTTGCATGTTTAACAATACCACAATCAGTACTCAAATGAGAAAATATTTTATTTTTTTCTATGAACACAGCCACAGAAAATCTTAAATATAAATAAAAAAAAAAAAAAATCTACTACATGCAAACATATAGTTCTCAAAATAAAAATAAAACAATTCCCTCAAGCTCGAGAAAAAAAAAACAAGTGACCAATAAAAACAAAACAATTCTCCCAAAAAACAAAAACACAAAGCCCAAGCTAATCACCAATAAAAAAAATCATATCAATTACACCAAAAAAAACAAATATTCTATATAATTAAATTCAAACTAATTATTAATTATTCCATGCAAACAAAAAGTATAAAATAAAAAAATAACAAGTGACCAGTAAAAAAAAAACAATTGAAACCAATTGCAATCACACAAAAAAATTCAAAACTAATCTAATCACCATCATCACTTCCACACAAACAAAAATATAAATATTCTCTCAATAAACAAAAACACAAAGCCCAAGTTAATCACCAATAAAAAAAATAAGTAATACCAATTACACAAAAAAAAAAAAACAATAAAATCCAAGCTAATTACCAATTCTTCCATGCAAACAAAAAATATAAAATAAAAAAATAACAAGTGCCCAATAAAAAATAAAATAATTGAAACTAATTGCAGTTGTAGAAAAACATTCAAAATCAGTGTAATCGTCATCACCACTTCCACACAAACAAAAATTATACAAAAAAAAAAAATAACAAGTGACCAATAAAAACAACAACAATTGAAACCAATTGTAGTTGCAAAAAAAAATTCACAACCAATCTAATCACAATCACCACTTCCACACAAATAAAAATAAAAATATTCTCCCAATAAACAAAAACACAAAGCCCAAGTTAATCACCAATAAAAAAAATAAGTGATACCAATTACACCAAAAAAATAAAATCCAAGCTAATTACAAATTCTTCCATGCAAACAAAAAATATAAAATAAAAAAATAACAAGTGCTCAATAAAAACAAAACAATTGAAACTAATTGCAATTGCAGAAAAAAAATTCAGAACCAATCTAATCGTCATTACCATTTTCTCACAAAGAAAAAAATAACAAGCGACCAATAAAAAAAAAATACATGAAACCGATTGTACCAAATGTTTACAGGCTGTATTCATTCTTTTGGAAGCTGGTGGAATTTCAAATGGGAAAACTTATTTTTTTGATAGCATTTGTGAACTTATTTTTATTATATCTGATTGCATTTGTGGGCTGTTTTTTGTTTGAGATATTTGTTACATAGGTGGATTGAGTTTATAATTATGTTATGTTATTGAATTAGATTATGGTAATGGTGATGAATTCTCCAAAGATTTTATTATAAATTTGATTTGGTTCTATCAGTAATTTTTTTTCCTAATATATTTGTATATGTGGTGTTGCTTTGGAGAATTTTTTGTTCATTTTTTACAAGTCACGCAGTGCCTTCAGGCACGGGCAATTACTAGTATATATATAAAACAGTAATCGTCACTTGTGAGAATTTAATTACAAATAATCCTAAACAGTCAACCCAACCAAGCCCAAAGAGAGCATAACACGTCATTGAACTTTATTGGAAGCGAAATTCTAGCTTTGAAGTAGACTGAAATTATGAATCTCCTCATCAGAATTCATCACTGTGAAGAAAACCACAAAAAGTTAAAACCATGCAGGCACTTAGTACGTGGATATAAATTAAAGAAAAAAAATGAAAACTTGTACAAAATTACTTACTGAACTGCTGGAGAAGATGACCGTGGAGGAGGGGGTAGCTTAACGTCGTCAGTAATGCCAGTGGGAAGGGGAATGGAGCATTTTGAAACTATATATTCAGATTGTTTTCGAATACCTTTTTTGGGACAATTTGTGAGCTTTTTTCCCTTGTCTAAGCAGAAGAAGACCTGGAACAATTGTTTAGCACCACTTGGGTCTTCATTACATTCAAGTTGAGGAATATATGTTGTTCCTCCGTCTATGACATTTGCAATCGTCTGAGCAGAATAAAGGTCCGAGAAAGAGGGTTTGATGTCTGTAAAAAAATTTAGTACCCAATCATGAACACATGTATATACACATAACAACATTCATAGTATGTGTGTGCGTATAAATCTATTCTGAAATTATAAGGATGGTAACTAGTTCATTTTAATATTAATAGATATTAGTAATCACGTGATACGATGTTAAATAGATACAGAAAAAACTGAGAAATTAAATGGAATACCTTTATCAAATAAGCTTTTGTCTATGTCGATGGTTAGCTTGATGGTAAGAATCTCACTGAAGTATTTGAAGAGACCCATTCCCGTGCATTTCCCATGCTTGTTCCACTGGTGCCTCCAGTGAATTTCATCATCACGATCCAATCCAGGCATGTGAAGTTTCAATTGCTGTTCAATTGGTTTTAACTGCGAAATTATTTGATTAAAATGTATAGGATATTCAATGGAATTAGCATAAAAATGAACTTCAAACAGGTTATAATATTCCAAATTATGCAAGTATCAATGAAAAATAAAAAAATAAGTAAAATTACAAATTAATAATTAAATAAAGAAAGCAACTTTAACATCTATACAGGAGATACAATACCAAGCTGCGATCAAAAGCAACTCCATTATAGCAATTGACTACAATATCTGAATTGGAGTCATAGCCCCATAGACCATGAATAGTGAACTGTTGTGGAACAGGAGAGTCGCATTGGGTGCTTTGACAGAAAGTATTAGGCCACACCAGTACTAGTTTGTATGAAGAGATTGGATTTTCAATTGATGGAACAAGTAAAAACCCCAGCACAAGGAAGAAGAAAAGTCTGGTCCCCATGATGCTAATAAGATAGAGAATGAAGTTAATTGAATCGAAAGCAAAACTAGAGATTCTTTAAATCAAGATCAGTATAAAGGAACAAAGGTTGATAGACAAGATGAACATAGCCAAAGAAATAAAATTGGCGCAAGAGAAGGAGATTGCAGTCTCTCATGGTGTTTATATAGGCATTTGGCTATAGGTGTCTATTCACCATGCACATGCACTCTCAAACCATTGTAGTTAAAATGAATGCCATCAAAAATAATTCTTCTGACTGTGACCCTATGGTGAAAAGACACCAAAAAGTGCTTGAAACCAACAAATCTTTAAGTGGTTGGGGTCAATAAAATTCAAATCTTTATTTCTCATCATGAATATGAACAAGGATAAGAAACAAACCCCATTCCCTCAACCAACAACACCCCTTCCCTCTTCCATTAGACCTGGATCAACATAATCCAACTCAATCAGCACTTTTAATTCTATTTTTCTTGATGGAAAAAATAAATTATTACAGTCTTGGACGACAAAACTTGTGAATTAAAATAATACGCATAACTTAAATGAAATGAAAACCTCAAACAAGGCAGTTTTCTTGACGCCCAAGTTTCCATGACTTTTTTGCCAAATCCTAGGAATCAATGGTATTTTTGTAAGAAAACTAACCATGGAAAGAAACAGATTCTTAGAAAGGAATATATGGTGGTTGGAAATAATTATACGAAATCAAATACTCATAATGATATTACTAGAGCAATACATAATGAGAACTCATACGAGAAGAACCGCTATAAATTGACCCTTGGTTTCTTTTGTCATTCTTAGAAATCATTGAGCAGAGTAATTTTGATTTGCAGATTCTTAAAGATTGTTGTTCTCTGTGATTAACTGGAGATAATAAGCATAAAATTTATTTTATCTAAGTAATCTATTAATTTATTGATGGTTAAGAAGGTGTATTTAAAATTAGTTGTAAACTATATATGATATTTTACTAAATTAGTGTTTGAGACTGAGCAAGTAAACATATAATTGTGTCATTATGTATTAGCGACGCTAATAATCTTCAAGTAGTGAGTATCCCAAGTGACATTTCTTCTTCTCTAATATGCTTGATTTACGAATATAAAACGCATTCATGGTTTTTATCAAACGTCAACTTTTGTTCAGGTTTGCTTTTCTGTTCCAGTTTCCCAACGAGTGATAGAAAGATCTAATAGTAGGTGTGGAAATACAATTGAAAAGTGCACACAGGTTAATTTTCATTAACGGTGTCGTAGGATGAACTGAGTACATGTCTAAGCTTTAACCTTCTTTATACAAAATAATAGTACCCAAATTTGAACTCATAACCTGATTATATTGGACAAAATTTTACCCCGAATCACATACTAAAAAACATGGATGGAAACATTTTTTGGGAAGTAAAAATTCCATTGACCAAAAGATTTAACAAGCAAAAGAGCTCAAAAATTTCACATAAACAAAAGAAGCTCATAACTGGTGAACAAAAAAAAAGATCCAGCCCCATCTCCACCCCCAGAATTCTAAGGGAACTATAGGCCTTGTTAAACAACAACTATCAAAGTGCCTTGATTGATACACCAGCAGAGTGATGGTGCGCCTATAGTTGTTTTTCGTTTTGGGGTTGATTAGTTAGCAGTCCCTTTTTTTTGTGTGCCTATAAACTTAACTCTGGGGTTGAGAGTCATAAAATGAAGGTGGGGGTGGACCCCCCCCCCCCCCCCCCCCAAAAAAAAAAAAAAAAAATTGTCCAGCATGTCATGGCTTCAATATTTAAACAATTGCCAGAGAAGAAACCATGTGCATCCCAAAACCATTGCATTCTAAATCAACATGGATGACAACATCCACATCAATTCTAAATTTACGTTTGGACGTCAGTACAAGCATGTGCTTGCACATTAATCTCCAAAAATGAATGTTGTTTCTCATGCCATGGATTGGAAGCAGGTAGTAGGTACCACAAGAAGTCACCTTAGAACTGACAGAAAGTAGGTTATTGTTTCCTTCATTTCTTTCTAGCTATTTGTTGTCTTGGGTCGAGCCTCACGCATATATCAGTAATTATACAGATACCCATCAAGAAATTGGTCATAATAACTCTACTTTACTTTCAAAAAGGAACAAAAAGTATTACTAATTTCCTGCTACCGCCAAAGAAGGGTTTGCAAAGGATGTACCAATGAAGAAATTGGTTATGATATCTTGAATTTTCATTCAAAATACACAAATATATTTCTAAGTTCCTGCTACCGCCAGACACCGGTTTGAAAATGTTGTAGACTTGCACATCTCACATTTGGACAGCGAATGTCATAATTTACATCCCTATTTGTCATTAACATGAACAAAAAATAGGGAACAAATCCCATTCCCCATCCACACACCCAAAAAAAAAAGCAAAGAAAAAAGCGGAAAGAGTAAATATAGCAACCTTGAAATGACACGTAGAAAAATCTCAATTAGCCTTGTAGAGGTGGTGGAGTGAACAGGTATCCAGATTTTGTGTTGGTATTTGGCTCCGGATCAACATAATCCAACTCAATCATCACCCTTGATTCTGTTGTATTTTCCTAAGGGGAACAGAAACAAATATCAATGGTTGATTTGTGGAAGTGCAGTGTGTCTTTATAATCATAGAACAAAAATGGAAAGTAGAAAACCTCCAATAAAGCAGTAGCATTTTCTTCAAGCCCAGAAGTTTTCTTCACTTTTCTACCAAATCCTGTGATTGAACGGGGTTTGAGTAATGGGGTGAGACGATGAGCCCGGTTAAATTGATAATCATTACAAAAGGGATAATCCCACATTACATCCCCAAAGATATAAGATTTTTTATATTATACCCTAAAAATTAAGATTTTTCACATTATATCTTTGATGTATTAAAAATATTGTAATATGATTCTTTCATTAGCTTCAATTATTTTTTCTGTTAAAAATCATATCATTAAAGTTGACAAAATGAGTAACTAAAACTAATAGAAAGATTATATTTTAAAACTTTTAATACGATAATAGTACAATGAAAAAATTAATCTTTAAAGATATAAAATAAAATAAAACTTAAATTTTTTAGGGTTCAAAATGGTAATTTGTTCTAAAAAATATTTTTCTTACGGAATCTATTATGTTTATGGCATTTATCGAGCAGGAAGGTGTTTAAAATAATAATTTAGGGCCAAACTTGAGACCGAGTATTTAAGAGACTTAAATAATAAAAAACTAGCTTCGGATGCTTCTTGGACTTGAATGCACCTAGCGGAGTTGACTGCACCTGCTTCACTTTTTGGATTTCAATTTTTTTTTATTTTCATATTTAATGTGGTACCAAAAAAAAGTTTGGGTACCATAACTAGGGTATTTACGGGCTGGATTGGCTTACGGGTTTTGTTATTCTGCCCAAAAAAAAAATAGATCCAAAATATGATAAGCATGATAGTTGGCTTTGCCAAACTTAAACTTGAGTTCAATATCTTTCAAGAGAAAGTTTGGGCTTATTCTTAAACTCATTGTGCAGACCGAAACTTGACCCATGAACACATCAAAAAAAACTTGACCCAAAAACCCATCAACCCAGCCCGCCTGCGATTCAAAGTTAAAAGTTTGGTGGCAATAATATGCCTTAAAAAAAAAAAGTGAGGTGCATAGTGCACCATGCTCAATATATGCGTTTTTTAAAAAAAAAAAAAAGTTACTGACTTTACCTCATGCTATTACTGATTTTTTTTTTTTGGCCAATTGGTGTTACTGATTTATTATTTACTTTTTATCCACTTTTACTCTACTTTTAATTGAAAAATGTAATATACAAAAATTAAGTTTGAAACTTTTTAAATGAAATTGTATATATATTAAAGAAACAGGCGTAGCAGACTCGCGAAAAAAGCCAGCGCAATGAGTGACGGATTGGGCTGCAGTTAACTTACCCCTATTCGAAGCTCGACCCGACCCACCCGATAACTCGTCCGAATAAGGGTTTGAGCCTACTCTACGTAAACCCAAGCTAAAAATTTAATCTTTGTAATTGAGTGACACCCCAACAACAGAATAAATACTGGTATCATTCTATTGCAATAATTAAATTTTTAATTAAATTTATTATTTTGATGTTACTATTTTTTTGTTGAGTGTATTACTATTTGATATTATTATTTTTTTGTTGAGTGTGTTACCATTTTGATTTTAACATATTTACCCATCTGTCTTACTTGTATTTGTTTGCAATCAAAATACCCAACGTTAGCTATTGTTTGTGTCCAATTTATTTATTTAGATCGGATCGAATTGTTTGTTTGGAAATTCGGAAATTTTCAATTTTCAGGATTGTAAAAACGTATATTCATCCTGGGTATAAATTTTTTTGATTAAATTTGAATTTGGATTGGATGATATGTGATCCAAATTCGGTCGCTTCACTGACTCATTGACTCCGAGTATCAATTTAAGCAATATAAAGTAATTTAGAGAAGATTAGTTAAAGTGCGTATAAGCTGTCTCGAACCTCTACCCGTTAAACTTAAAAGAAAGGGGAAGGAAATTCGTTCGGACGTCGGTACACGGGTATGCTTGCACATGAATCTCCTCAAATGAATGCCCTTTTTATGCCAAGCAGGCACCACCCCCACACAAGTCACCTTGTATCTGGGACAAAGTAGTTTGTTTTTACTTTCGGTTTATTGTATTGTGAGTATTATCACGAAGTATCATTATTTAATATTAAACTGATAAATAGTTCAGATGAACTTCACTTTTCTATTTCTACGTGAAAAGTTATTATTAAATTTCGTAGAATTCATAACATATCATTGAATATTTACACCTCGTAGTATAACTATTACATTAAAATATTTTCTCCGTGGATGGGCTTTATGGACATAAAGTGGAGTTCATTTTGATAATGTTTGACTTACCGAAAAAATAATACTACTATTTGGGAACATAACCTTTTTCTGAGTAACAAGGTAGGTCTGCTCCAAGTTTGTTTTGCCGGCAAATTGATGCCTTTCCGATTTAAATTTCCTCCAATACAATTGCTCCTTAATTTTCTTCAAGAAAAGATTAATCATCATGTATTAGTCAATTATGTAAGACGCATACCTCATGGTACATCAAACTAATTTATTCCCACCAAGAAAACTATTAATTGGACTCGTTCGATAACAAGATACATCATATTAGCCAACAAAAAATTCTCTTGTTTTTGATGTCTTAACTGACTTTAGCATCGGAGAGTATTAGGCCAACATTACACCAACGTCCCCAACATTACCACCTTCTACTTTGTCCATTCTGTCGGTGATTGCTGGAGGGTTCTCTCAAGGTGGTGTTTACATTTCAAAGGAATGAATCTAGGAATTATAAGGAGTTTTAATCCCATGGTGCTACCATTCAACACTACCTATGAGTAGGCCATAAGAATGAGGTTAAAGCATATCCAGTACACGAAACTCTCGTCATTATGAAGTTTAGGGAGAGTTAGATATACGCAGTCTTACCTTGCAAGTAGAGACACTGTTTAAAAACCTAAGTTATACTCCAAGAGACGCTAATGGTACCACATTCATTATTCACTAGGGATGCAGAAACAGCTCGTCTCGAGAAAAAATGGTGGCCGCTGTTTGGCAATAAAAATTGAATATCGGATCGTTTCTAGTATCCAAACCGCTCTAGCAATGGCCACAAATACTAGGGACGCCTGGGTTATGGCTTCTGGCTTCTATTTCAATTGCAACATTCCATTCAAAATAGGTATAGGAGGGACCAGAACAGAGGAAGGAAAAGAAAGAGAAACAAAACCATAAGATCAGCTATCCAGCTGTTGGTGCTAGTAGTTTGGATTCTTTGGCATCGAAAGGGGAAGTGCATAGCCTGTTGTGATAAAATTTACAATCCTCTGTACATGAAAAGTTTGAATTTTATTCCCAACTTTATTTCAGTACATATGGGAATTTGGTACACAAACTCGGGCTGTTTATGTTCTCACTATTCCACACAAAAATATGTACATGAACTCAAAACTCAGCCAAAGATCTAATTGGATCAAAAAAGTACCTAATTTAACTTTCACCCAAGGACAAGGGGAATCCGTTGCTAGCTCAGCAAACGAACTTATCTCCGTTCTCTTGAGATTGTATTAAAGGACTTATCTTATGCTCTCTCTTCCAGTTGGTCCATACTGATAACTGATTATCCTAAAATGAGCTGGCTAATCAGGCCCAGTGACATAAAAGGTCGACATATTCACATGGGCTGGACAATTCTTGTGCTTCCGCTGCCACCATAATGTATCATTCACGATGTTTACCAGCCATCCAGTTATGAGCTCTCATTAAACGTTAGTGACCTGGACAATGCTGCTGGATTGGCTTTTAAAACCGTATAGGTTTCCCTGTGATCCTTTTCGTTGTCCTTTGATTGGAAAGCCTTAAAGAGACCTCCTCCGCTAATTGATTCTGCTTTATCATGTTTAATCCCCAATGTCGCCCATATAGAGCTCCTTGCAGCTTCTCCTGGGTCATCAATCCTCAAAGTTTTTGGAATCCAAAGGCACTTCTCGGGATTAACTTCTTTTTGTGGCTCTTCTTCCCCCATGTTGGCTGTTTTAAGCATGCTGTCTTCCCTTGAATGCTTCCCCAAGGTTGGGGAATTAGGACCAGAAGTAGGGGTCAAGTGGTCTTGAGACATCGTAGGCTGGGTAATCCAAGTGACATTCCAAGTTTGTGGCACAGTACCACCACAATAAGGTGCTGCAGGGTAGAATGGCATAGGAAAGCCAGCAGGGCAGAGAGCAGGTGGGCATACTGGAGAGTTCCATTGAGCCATATTCCATGGGAAAGGCCAAGGAACACCAGGAAGGCATTGTCCCTGAGGAGGAAAGCTCTGACAATTCCGCATCAGTGGGTCTGGCAGCACAGTTTTACTCATCTCATCCTTTGAACTTGAAGCAGTGACTGAAGACCCACTAGAGTGATCTTTGCCATCATCTCCAACTGCATAAGAAACTGGAATTTTTAGTTCTGGTTTATGGAACCCATTTCGTGAACAGTTCCCCACTGTATTCTGAGCAATATTCAAAACTGAAACAATTGACTCACAGAGAGGTGTGTCTGAGCCAAAGGTGAGGACAGTGCCATTGGGCTTCAGAGCAGGGTGGTGAATTCCATTTGGAACATCTGCTCGGGGATTCTGGAGGGCTTCTGAGATGGTTATGTGACGGTAGTGGGAGGCTGAGTTTTTGTTCTTGCGACGACCGGCACCAACAGGCACATTCCTCATTATCCCACCAGCTGTCCAGTACCTCTGGCAATTCTTGCAGAAATGCCGGGGTTGGTTCACATTGTAATTATTGTAATAGCAGAATTTGGTGTCCATGCTATTACAGCGGGGGCATGGAAGTATCTTGTCTGGTTTCTTTGGGGTTTTCTCTTGCGAGTTACTTGTCTCACTCTGTTCTTCTTCAGTCTTCATATTTTTCACCGGTGCAGTATCATCATCAACAGAGGGTGTTTTTGAGCTCTGGTTTCTCTCTGAAGTTGCATTAGTATCAGTTAACTCCACTGAAGTCGGAGACTGGGCACCATCCTCCTCTTCAGGATCAATTGGTTTTCCTTCCGGTGGATCCTGCATGTGACATATCTTACAATGATGAACACAAGTGAATGGTACAAAATTCTTAACAAAATCTGAACAGAACATCTATATTAGGGTTTTATGTTAGAAAAAAGCATAAGAAATCTAAATAGATAACGCTTACGTTGACAACCAATTTATTATGTCAAACTTGAATATCAGTATCCCGATAGTAACCTACTTCATTACTCCTACGTCCTAACCAGATTCAAGAAAATATCAGCAATAGTCAAACAAGTCATCATTATATCATTCATGAAATTATGCTGAAACAGAAAATCAAATTATGTCAGCAAAGCAAAGGATATTGGATTTCAAACACTATCCATTTGATCGCCAAGACCCTTACAAAAAAAACCTGTAATGCTTATGGCAAGTAGAGTTTTGGTGGCCGTTATGGCATTCCAGGATTTCATCCTTCCACACTTCTTCTCCACATTCAAGACTAGAAAGAGTGAGATAAACAAGCAGCAATGTTTGCAGTAATCCTATCAGAAAAGATAATTGGCGTAACGTCAATCTACTAGGAAATTGATTACGCTTATGCCAGTGGGTCACATGAAAATGACAATAAGGATAACTATGCACTCAACACTTCAGCAGTGTAAGAAAACAGAACTAAACTTTTACCCAAAAAATTAGGAATGCAAGGGCTTACACGTAAAACTTTTTTCTAGCTTATCATTGATGAGCCAAAAAACGAATCTAATATCCAATGTCTTAAGTTAGATTTATTCTTAGCATACGACCTAGGACTTTAAACTTGAACAGCATTTATCTTCGACTGTATGCTAACAAAAGGATATTGCCAGCAGAAAGCTGCATTGTCCATGAAATCGCATCAATAAGACTAAGACCTTCGATGCACCAATCACAAGAAGTTACACCTACCGCTATTAATGAAAATGGGTTCCAATTTGATATTGAAGATGTGAAGTTATAGTTGAGTTGTAATTCAATAATCAATATCCTACCCGCGATGGAATCGATATCCTTGGCATATTATAAGGTCTTTTAAAACTATAGAGATTGTGATTATCCCAAACTCTGTAAATTAAAAGCTTTTTTATGAACATGACCCTCCAATGGAATGAATTAGTAAAGAAAAGCCATTTGCTCGTGGGAAAATGTGAGTTGTTCACACAAGAATCTAAAAGAAACAACTAGAGTAGGTATACCAACAACCATGAATTTCCAGAA
Source organism: Ilex aquifolium (assembly GCA_951799425.1). Classification (NCBI taxonomy): domain Eukaryota; kingdom Viridiplantae; phylum Streptophyta; class Magnoliopsida; order Aquifoliales; family Aquifoliaceae; genus Ilex; species Ilex aquifolium. Next base: position 2,694,226 of record OX637398.1, on the reverse strand, counting down.
ACAAGTAAGGAATGAACAATAAACAAAAAGTGGCTCTAATTCCAAATCAAAAGGTTTGAATTTCCAGTTAATTGACAAAAAACTATACCATCCAAAAACCCTAATTAGAACCCTCCAAAGTCCCTGAAAACATAGCATATTGCCAAGTCAACAATATTCTCTAACCATTTAAAATCTAAATGTACCCACCATTTCTTTTTTAATTCCAGATAAAGGGTCTTACTTAGAATTAAAAACTACTAATCCAATCCATACCTTCTCTGGTTCTTGCTCTTCTCCAGCTCTAGTCAAATCGCCCTCGTCAGTCGAAGAATTGGACAAAGAAGGATGATATTGAGTGGGCTCATCCCGACCAGCAGGATCAGAAGACGGAGCCAGACAAGCTCCACCGCAGTCAGCAGCCGAAATGTCAGGTAAAGCAATCGTCTTCCCAAACAACTTTATCCCTGGGTCTTTAACTTCCGACATTTGGGTGCTCTTTACCAAATTAACTTGAAAAGAGGAGAGAGAGAAATTAAGAGAGAGAGAGATATATCCGGAGGTTTTGGGATTGGGTCTGACTCAAGAGAGATCTGACACAGACGGAGTGAAAGTCTGTGCGGGTGTTTTTGTTTTGGGTTAGGGGTTGGGGGTCCGATGGATCTTGTACGTTGGTTGTGGATGTGTTCTGTTCTTGGCGTCGACGACACTGTTTTAGATCCGATTATCCAATAGGCATTCCACGTCATCCACCAAAAACAATTCTGAGCCACAAGGTTGCATGTGGCCTTTGAGATCTCCCCTTTCTCTTTCTTCTGCCTTTTGGTTTTCATACAGTTTCCTTTTTTTGTCCTTTTGGATTCACACTTGCAACATAAAGTGGACTCTCTCTCTCTCTCTCTCTCTCTCTCTCTTTTGACATTTACATTTATTCCCCCATTCCTCGGCTATTTTCTCCAACCACCACTAACTTTTCAAAAGTGGCCTAAATTTTCTCTTCCAAATTGTTTGTTTTGATTTCCTGTTCTCCTTCCTTTTAGGGGTTATTTGTGGTTTGAAATGTAAGTTGGCCTAGTTGCTTTTTCACTTTGAAGTGTTCTTCCAAAAGTTTGCCACTACAAATAGGTATACAACAGGTCATGTCGTTGATTTCATTACACAACTCACTTTCATCCTACTCAATTAAATTCAATCCATTTAAATGGCTTTTTAATATTCAACACCCATTTTTGTTGCTTTTCTTAGTTTCCATCTTATTCTTTGGGGACTTGAGTTTCACCCTCGTCGCGTTTAAAATTGATGTATTTTTTTGACCCGAAATAGTTTTAGTCCTCGTAGTCATTATATTGTTTTGACTTTAAACCACAACTCTTTCATGCATAGTTTTGAACATTTGGTTTCCAATATGCATGAAACAATACTATAGTCTTTGGTCAACAATTTATAATTCTCTAACCAAGACGTATCAATTAACTCAATGCAAGTGCTCCACAATCACCCTTTTTTTTCCTTGCAAGACAATAAAATAGACCAAAAGAATCACCAGTGGGATGATGCCCAAGGACCTTCCAATGGTTCAATTGAGGTTGACAACATGGTATTCTATGCAAGTGAGATAAAAAAAAAAGAGTATATTTTGAATCTGGAGTCTTGTTTCTTATTTGAAAAAAAAACCTGGAATCTTGTCTTTTATACAAAGAAATGTTGATTAATTATCTTTGGGACATGATTTCCTAAGCATATACTATTTTATAGGTGAAGCTTCATTTTATAATTGGTAGAATTTGTTGCTACTTTGTTGGAGATACTTAAGTAAATATCATAATTTTTAATTAGAAAGTTTCTTTTTTGATGGATTATAAATTTATGGCGATTTAGGAAGAGCATAGAATCCATTAACTTTAGAAAATAGAAATTATTCCATGTGATGGTGTAAATCTACATGAACGAGCTGCGGAACAGAATTAATTCGTATAAACGATCTGCGTGGAGCCAAGTTTGGTATCTGAGCTGCACGGCTCGTAAATAATGCTGGTGGATGCTTGGGGGGATGAGGAAAGGGATGATAACACGACAGACTTATAGTGGTTCACCGGCCTGAGCTCGGCTAGTCCACTCTACAATGGAGTCTCTAGCTCATTTCTTTCTAATTGATGGTGTTGAATGTATTACAGGGTGATAATCAGGAAAAAGTCTCTCTTTCTCGTGGCTCTCTAGTCCCCTTTTATAGCCTCTTGCTTACCTCTAATCCGATTTTACTTCCTATAATGAAGGGATCTTCCTCCATCTCTCCTTCTCCAATTCTGGAGTTACCTGAAATCCATATGGCCGGCTTTTATGGTCTCCACCTCGAGATCTTTGCCTTCTTCTATGGAATTTTCCTTAGTTTTTGGAGAGGATCTTGGTTGATTACGAGTTTTGCGTCTTGATTTCAGCTTGATTCCTACTACGGGGGTATCTGCTGTCATCTTGCTATCCTCTTGCCATTTCTCATTTCGTGTCCCTTGTGGGGAGCTCTGACCTCAACTGGGTGAGCTTAGATTATAGCTTGAGTGAGCTCTGCTTCTCCTCTCCGAGCTCCCGAGCTGAGCTCAGATTTGGAGTTTATTTTTGGTATCATCACCATGTATAGAATTTATGTGAAAGATTTTAAGGTACCGAAAAAATCATAATAAGAAATCAAAATCGTTCGTTAAATTAGAGGCTCCAAAGACTCCTCTTTGGTTCCATGATGTCCGTCATTTTCGGTAATTTGAGATCGAAAGCCTCCTCTTCTACAGTTGCATAAAGAAGTTCATTTTTTTTGGGTATATTAAATAGGTCATTCTATATATTAGTCATAAAGTATTGCATTTGGACACCATAAAATTATCTACAGAAGACCTCATCGCACTTTTATGAGAGCCAAAATTAAAGTCTCATCACACACTTTGAACAATAAAAAGTGAGCTTTTGATAAAGAGTGAGTTTAATTTTACCAAAATATAATTATAAAGATTCAAACCCAAATATAAATGAAAAAGATCTAGTCAACCAGTGGACCAACCACTCGGTGCTAATTCTCTCCGAGTTTTTGCCAAGTTTTGGTATATGCTAATTTAGAGCAAATAAAAAAAAATGTTATATAATTCAAATGAAATTTAAAAATTAAAATTTAAATATATATTATTCTTTGGATGAGTGAATCCCACTGAAAAAATTGACGGGACTCATTCATCTAAAAAATAATATACATTTAGGTTACAATTTTTTAAATTTTTGTAGCATTGTCCGAAAAAAAAAATTTAGAGTAAGAAATCTAAGCAGTCAACGTCTTGTTACGCGTGTACACATAGGATTGAACCCACGTGGACCCCAAGCCAGAGTAAGGAAATAAGTATGCTTTGTGCCACGTCAATCTACTGTGCTTGGTCCCACCTCCAAAAGTTAAAAGGGAAAATTTCAACCACACCCCCTCTAGTTTACTATATCTTCAAGGATATCCCCTCTAGTTTCTAAATCTTCAGTGACACCCTTTCTAGTTTATATTTAAACATCACTAACACCCCCTACCATTAAACTATCATTTCTAACAAAAAAAAAAAAATCCAAAAAAATCAAAAATGCCCCTACATAAACCTCAAGTAATTTTTTTATATAAAATTTTATTAAAATTCGAGCCGATTAAAATTTATTTTTCTACATATTAAATTTGAACCAATTAAAATTCGATTGAAGTTGAATAAATTTTTTTTTTTTTAACTTATTAAAATTCGAGCCTATTAAAATTTATTTTTTACATATTAAAATTAGAGTCGATTTGAACTCTATCCGAGTTGTTAGCGCCGATTAAAATTCGCTTTCGAGTCGATCAAAATTTATATTTTTTTACTTATTAAAATTCGTGTTAATTAAAATTCGATTTATTAAAATTGAACTCAATTAAAATTTATATTTTTTATGTATTAAAATTTGGGCTGATTAAAATTTGATTTGAGTCGATTAAAAATAATTTTTAATTGGCTCAAATAGAATTTTAATTAGCCCAAATTTTAATGCGTAAAAAATATAATTTTTTTTTGGCTCAAATTTTAATATGTAAAAAAATAAATTTTAATTAGTTTGAATCGAATTTTAATTCACTCGAATTTTAATACGTAAAAAAAATTAAAAAATAGAGGGGATCTCATTGAAGATATGCTTATCTAGAGAGAGTCTCATTGAAAATATATTTATCTAGAGGGTGTGTGAATGAAATTTGTGCTCAAATATATCATGGGCAATTTGGTAAAATTACATTATAATTAATATTTTTAATCTGACAAGGAGTGTTACTGAAAATTTAAAAATTAGAATGGATATCTTTAAAGATATACTAAACTAGAAGAGATGTAGTTAAAATTTTCCCAAGTTAAAATTGAAAAGTCCCCATCCGAAAGTAGGCCCCCAAACCCCCCAAGATTAGCGCCGGTTACAAGGGTGACGTGTCCCTCCATTTACGCGTGTGGTAGCACATCTTTCCTTCCTTCCACTTTTTCTTCCCTTATTTTCCACATCTACCCTATTTTCTATCAAACCAAATAGTGGGTTAAGGAATCTACTCTGGTGGCTGCTTTGGCCTTGTTACTAAGTAGGGTTGTTCACCTTACTCTACGAGTAAGAAATATGCTCTTTCGTCTTTTTATTCGATATTTTACGGAAGAATTTTTTTTTGATCTACCCTACTCGACAAGTGTGGTATTCCTAAAATTAACAACACAATAAATCAATAATACTAAAATCTAAAACAATTATAATAAAAATTATAATAAAACACAAGAAAGTACGAACATCAATCTATTATAATTGAATCATTTTCCCAAACGCATACGTTCAAAGAACAAAACAGAAGAACCCATATCCCCATTTTTCCCAACGCATCGAGCATTGCGTTATTAGATACAATACACGGTTTAGATATTTCATCAAACATAATATGTGCATGTTTAAGATCAGTCTGTCTAGCATACAAGACAACAAATCACGTTTGCTTAGGGTTTTTTTTAGGAGGAGCAGTGGAGTGAGGTGTGAGGCGCAAGTGCTCTCGAGACTCAGTAGATTAAGGTTTTTTTTAGTTTATATATATATGTTAATTAATTAATGCGGGTAGGATAGGATAGGAATGCAGAAATGGATGACTATTCCGCATTCCTACCCGATTTAATCGGAAGACCAAAAACTCTTCCGCATTCCTACCCGATTTTTGCGGCTAACCGTTCAGTAGGGTAGGATAGGGTCGGGTAGAATAGGAACTTGCGGCCAGTCGAAAATTTGAACACCCCTATTACTAAGTGGAGTTATACCACGTGACTCACACGTGTATGGATCTAATTTTGATTTTCCCAAGGAATTAAAATAATATGGTTCTAAAACACGAGAAAATATTCATTATAGTGGTGATGATAAATCAATATTATCATGTGATATGATTAATCATTAATATGTAAATAAATAATGAAATGGATCTTACATAAATTAATAACTATTCTTTCATATGAGTTAATAACTGCTTACTATTGACTATAAATTCATTGACCCTAAATTCAGACATATTGAACACCTAAGCAGATTAAAGCTTCTTAGATAACCCAAAGCCTCCGATGAAAATATACCCGAAGCCCCATCAACGCACGATCCACATACCACATTCATGCATTCTTAGGCCACCATTGAAAGCCCAAAGGTTTGTGGCCTTGTAACCTTATGAACAAAGAGAAGATGAATTTTCACCATGGCAAACTGTTCAAAAGCTAATGTTATAATGCACAAGTGAGGGTGGCAATTTTTGATTCAATGCGACGACACGATTCAAACTTGACACGAATTTTATGACACGAACTCGAAAATGACCTGACACGCGAACACAAAATATAAACGGGTTATGTTCCGGTTCAACCTGTAAAACCCGAAAATTGACACGATCAACCCGTTTATTTAAAAATTGATACTTTCTCTATTTTCTCGTTTGTATGGTAACACGAACAACACAAAATTAACACGATCAACATGTTTAATTAGTATTATAGAAATAAAATATTAATTATTTATAACTATTTATTAAGCACTGATATAATTATTGTATAAAAAAATATTTTTACTTATTATTATTATTATGTTTATTAAGTTAATTTTTAGTTTGTAGAAAAAGTACTCAATTAAGTGAAAATAGAATCTTAGCGTTAAATTTTTTATTCAAAATTTATGTGGATTAACATGAATACGAATACGAACACGACACGAAAATAAACAGGTCAACTCGATAAGACACGATTAATTAAATAAGTTGGGTTAGATTTGACTAATGTTCGACACAAATTCGTAATGACCCGACACGACACGACACGACTCAATTGTCACCCCTATACACAAGTCAAGTAGGAAAAACAATTTGATTAAGGTAAGCCATGGATACCCATCCTCCATGGTCACCAAGTGAAGTCAACCATAAATATCGTATTCTGAACGTAAATATTCCTTCTATCGTGCAATCCATAAAATATAAGCAACAAATTTTGGAACACAAGATAGCAACATACTCTCGGAAGTATGAGTAGCCACAACAATCATCATGGTTGAATCCACGAGAATAGAATATCTTATTGCATTTAAAGGTGAAACCCCCCCCCCCCCCCCCCCCCCCCTCCCAAAGAAAAGGAAATTTTCTGCTTCAAATCAAGTGTAGGAAATTTGAGCTAGTTGAACCACTAAAAAGTCATGTAAAAGTCAAGCATTAATGTTTAGTCCCGCAATGGAGGTGTAATGGAGCTTTGATGTGGTAGTCACTGTCTTCTAAACCACAAACCCTTCTATCTCAACAACTCTTCATTGTCTAGACCCTTGTGACGTTATTCACCCACTCTTCTACTTTAAATGTTATTTTCTCAAAAACTCTCAACAAATTACATATTTACCTTTAAAACTCTTTTAGTTTTGTAATTTAACAATTGTAAGAGTCATTACGGTAGTGGATTCGAACAAAAATAGTGTCAATATATAGATTAAAATATATTTGAAATCTTACAAACAATATGTATAGAAGAGGTGGTATAGTGCACAAAACACTCATCACTGCGAGATCCACATAAAGTTAGATAATAGAACTTTACCCTCACATATGAAGAAACTATTTTTATCACTTAAGTCCTTAACGCTCAAATCACTAATAAACCAACCTTACCGCTCTTGAAAACAATTTCCATGTCAGAAAAAAAAATATGTGACTCATCCTTGTTCCCTATTCTATTTCTCTATAAATTAATTTGTTTAGTTACACAACCCTACAAAATATTGGAGTTGATACCGTACCACTTTTACGACATTTATAAGTATTTTTATTATATTTATAGATATTTTTGTAATTGGTGTGGTACCAAAAAAAAAAAATAGTTACCATAACAGTGATAAAAATACCTACAAAAAAAATATTTTTTTTTGTATAAAAAAAAAAATGATAAAAATAGTTACCACAACAGTGGTAAAAATACTCACAAATATTTTTCTCATTTTTTTGTGGTAAAAATATTCACAAAAAATATAAAAACACCTATTAAAATAGTAAATTTTGGAGGTACGGTACTGAAATTTTTTTTTTAGTACATCCTAATTTTATTAATTTGTAGAGCTAAATATTTTATCGCACGTCTAAATTTTACTATTTTGTAGAACTAATTATTTTGTGGAGCTAATTACTCAGGTCCAATTTTATTTTTTTCACACCTTAATCAAGTACTAAAATATTATATCCCCAACTACTTTTTTGCAACCAAAGGTTAGACTTGTGAGCTCAACTTTTCTTGTTTCTTGTTTCTTGTTATAATCATCATGACTTTGAAACATTTCACTATATTGCGTGGTTGAATATCGTATGTGGACTTTCCTGCTTCTTTCCATAATGCCTGCCCCATCTAAGGACTTTGGGCACTATAAGTCAACAACAAACAGCTTACGAAATAAGGTGGCAAATATGTCGTTATTTTCTTAATGCTTCTCTCACATTTTCTAAGTTGAACAAGTCTGTATGGACTGTACTCAGGTAAGAACAACAGGATATATATAAAAACTAATATACACCAGACAGCTTTTTTCAAATCAGCGTCCTCAAATTTCTAAAACTTCAAGGTCAAAGGCCGGCCACTTGATGATGATGATGATGATGATGATATAAACATCATCGATCATAGTTTTGTTGGTGGATTTTCACCTGCTGTTTTGTTTTTGGCCCCCGCCGGGGAGGGGGGAAGTGAAAATTGATCGGCTTATTATACTTTTTTCGATAAGTATTTTCGATTCATTGTTTTTCAAATAAAAAATATTATTTATATTTAAATTAGATTTTATTTGTTGACTTAATGTATCTTATTCATTAAATTGTTAGCGAGTCTCAAATAATAATAGGTTTTACTATTAATCTAATGACTAAGAATAATTAGCTGGGTTTTGGGTGTGTCGTGCGTGATGAGAGGGGCAGTATGATTGCAGCGAAGAATGGAGTTTTACATGGGAGAAAGGATCCAGCTATGGCAGAAGCACTGAGCTGTAGAGAGGCATTGAGCTGGCTCAAGGAGATGGGGCTGTGTAATATTTTAATAGAGATGGATGCTCAGTTGGTGGTACAAGCTCTAAATGGCTCTTATAATGATCTATCCTATTTCGGTCTCATTATAGATGACTGTAAAATCCTTTCAACGGATTTAGGCAATTGTAAGTTTACTTTTGCTCGACGATCAGCGAACCATGTGGCACATGCTCTTGCACGAGCATTTGGTTCTGTGTCTGGTCGAGGGGTCTGGGGTTTATCCCCTCCTCCTTTTATTGTTGAGTTGTTGGCTATTGATCAAGTTTAATGAAGCTATTCCTTTCAAAAAAAAAAAGAATAATTAGCTCCACAAATAAAATCAACAAAATAAAGTGTAAGAACTTCAAAAGCTTATAATTCACATACTCAAATACAATGGAAAGAGTGTGTAGAGACCATGAAAATATAAAATATACAATTTCCAAATAAAACTTATTTTTTTATTTTTATTTTATTTTTTTGTTATAGGGTATCTAGATTTGTGTTGACTACTCCTTCTAACTTAACGGCTGACCACCATAACTTATTGAACCAAAATGAGTAGGCATTATCATTATAATGAATCCAATGACCATATGCATGGGTATGAAATGGATGAGTTTGGCCAATCTGATAATTTCTAATGCTTAAACCAAACACGTCCTAAAAGGACAAAGCTGACTAGTCTTTTAGAGGTATGAAAAGGAGATTAAATTTGAGACATCTGGGTTATCGAGAGTTAGGCTCAATCTATGGACCACCCAAGGGTTTGACTTTCTTTATCTGTTTCCTTGTATATTAAGTCAGATTTCCATACAATATGTACAAAATTTCCCATTCGAAATTACCTGGTAATGGGTACTACTTCTCTTCTTATGAATGGCCTTATGTGTTACTTTGGTCCCAATGAACAAGGAGGTTGGTGAACAGAATCCTAATGAAGATTTAGGCAGCCAATATATTTGACAGGTTTTGTGGTTTTGCATCTGAATTATAGGAAACAAACAGAATGGTATTTTTTTTCTTTTTTCAATTAAAATCAAAGAAAATTATTGAAAGAAAAGGAAAAAAATCTCAAAAGTAGGCCCAGCCCTTTTCCTACGCTGTTCACAACAAAGGCAGCCAATCATTCAGAAATCATTCAGGGTTGAATGTAAAGTCCAGTCCATCAGACCCATTCTAATTGAGCCCACGAAAACTCAAAGTTTCTTGCTTGCCGTGTGTGACCCTCCATAGAGAGGAGCCATTCAGAAGAGAGAACTTAAGAGGGATTTTGATGACTTATCGTAGCAGTAATTACTAATGACTTGAATGACTCTTCCTTGTGGTCTCTGTTTCTTAATCTTCTCAAGCCGGCCATAAACCAGAACCAAACTCTGTCTCACACACATCCCCTCCGTCTCTCCTTCAATTTGTACTCTTCTGTAATCTTCAATTCTCAGTCATTAATTCAAGCACACAACCATAGACATTTAGTGTTGCGTTTTCCGTATTACACAAATTGACGAACACCCGGTAAAATTCAATCTTCGGTTGCACTTCACTCGTTCTTTTTCGATTTTCTGAAGGTGGTCCGATCTGAATTTGCGTTTAAATTCTTGGGTTTGATTTAGAATTTCGCTTAGATTGGTGGGTTTTCATTGAAGATTTGGTTTTCTTCTGGGTTGAATCCAAATGGTCTGTTTCCATAGCTCAATTTCGGTTGACCAAGACATCGTCATGGCCAAATCTGTGAACTCAACCGACCCGTGTTCCAAATTGAGGCAAATTAATCAAGTGCAAAAGAATAAGAAGACATCCAACTCGCCAAATCATCTTAGTATTCCTTCCTGCCGACAATCTCGATCGGCTGTGATCGATGTGATAATCTTCATCGCTGTTGTTGGTGCTTGTGGGTTTCTATTATATCCATCTATGAAGCTTGTGTTGTTCGAAACTGTAGAAATTGTTGAAGTAATTGTTTATGTGGTGAAAGATGAGATTTTTCAGGCTCCGATGATTTATGGGTGTTTAGGACTTAGCATTTTCTGTGCTGTGGTTGCTGTTTTTGCAGTCACAGTGTGTACAAGTGGGAAATGTGGGAAATCGGGTTGTCGTGGGCTTCAAAAGGCGGCTGAATTCGATATACAATTGGAGACAGAGGAATGTGTGAAAAGTAATCCAAATGCCCCGGCAAGAGATGGTTTAAAGAAGGGTTTATTCGAATTGCCTCGCGATTACCATCGAGAATTGGAAGCTGAGCTTAAGAAGTTGGCACCACCTAATGGAAGAGCTGTTCTTATTTTTCGATCAAGGTGTGGTTGTTCTCTTGGCAGAATGGAAGTTCCAGGTCCAAAGAAGCTTCGAAAGGTGAAGAAGTAGTTTTAATATGATTGCTGATTTTATACGTATCATAATAAATACAGTAATAATCATAATGAATAGAGGACGGCCTTTTAGGGTTGATCTCCTCTGAATTATATAGTTTTCAGATAAAGAGTATGGCAATAAGTTGTAAGGATTATATATATGGTTATAGTGGGTATACCAGATTCCTTCTTTCATTTACTATAGTCTATTGTGATATTTGCTCCTCTGAATTGCTGATTAATTTTGTCTATGGAGACGGGTTTCGTTAATCTTGGGATAAATTTGCTCTTTGGGTTTTGAATTTCCAAGATGTTGGTTTGTGCCTGGTTTCCAACCCTTGTCCAATGTTGTTCTCAGACATTATAATTGAAACTGAAACCTGAACTATGAGCTAGCTATGCACAAGTTGAGCACATTATGAGAATTAAAACTACACACACCCTCAGCCCTCTCCTTTCATGCGGTTTCATGTGCGTTCCCATATGAAGCTTTGAGATGCTTTTGATTCATCATAAGGAAGAAAGTGTAAGGTCAGTCAATGTAAGTAATGGAATTAATATTATAAGAAATAACAATCCATGTATGAAGGCATAAAACAGCTTGCTTCAGCCTTCAGGTGAACTTCGTATGCAAAATTCTCTAGGTCTTGATTCTTTAACTTTTGTACCTATCACTTGTCAGTAATGCTGCACCTATCTTAAACTCTTCTTGATTCCTACATATTATTCTCCCATATTAATTTTTGCTTGAATCCTTGTAAGTTTTCGAGAACATTTTTCTTTTAAGTAAGTTGAAAATGATGTGCAACTATTAAGATTTTTACCACCTGCAGGGAGAGTAAGAATATGCTACAAGTAGTGACTGGTATTGTTTGTTTGATTCTTTAAGTATGATTTGACGTTGTCTGTGATGAACTAATTGCTGGTTTCATGGTGATTCGCTGCACTATGATTTTTTGACACTCATTAGGTGGAGATCGGCTCATTCATTTAGTGTTATGAATCTGGCTCAGCTGGTCGATTCTCCTAACTGTGCTAACTAAGACCTGAATATTTTCATGATCAGCAACCACAAACTGGTTCTTGGGTTGAAAGCAGTATTTTCAGTCACTTGATAGAGGTTCATTTTATAGCTGGGTCTATCATTCACATCACATAAATGGATCAACTTCTTGACACAAAATGTGTTCTATTGGTTTCAGTGTGACCCTGACCCACAATGCATATTTGTTTCCCATTGTCAAGTGACATTAGGATCTGCACGTCTCGTGGAGGAGTTACTACCTTATATCTGAGGTGATTACGTTGTAAGCCTAAGATTTTGTATCCTGAATTCTCCCATTGGTAGGAGTAAGACATGGTCTAACTTCTTCAAGACTATGCACAGTAGTTCACCAGACCCTCGACATTTTTGTCCATGCTCTTAGTATATGATCTTGTTCTGAACGAGGGGATGAAATGAGAAAGCACTTCAAGATTTTTCTTTCATGGCCTGAGTATCTGTACCTTTGTGTTTTAAGCATGTCCACTGTCACAACAGTTCAGGAAACATTTCTTTGAACTATTCAAACATTGTGTTGTGGTGACAGATGGGATTTAAACATGTGTACTCAAACATAGTTTATAGGAAGGAAAATTTTATCATCCTCTAGTTGCAGACTTTTACTGATAAGATTGAAGCATGAAGAACATAGATAGACCTAGCTTAACAAGTGCAGATACGACATTTCCATTTGAATTAATCGAAGTGCGCGTAAGCTGGTCCGAACACTCCTGACTGTTGAACCAAAAAAAAGAAAGACATTTCCCTCTATCAGGATAGAAATGACAGAAGCTAAAGTCACTATGTCATACTCAATATCCCAATTTTGGAAATTTGGGATTAACTAAAATCAAGTTTGTGCTTAATTTAATTGGTCATGATTTTCTGACTTAGATGTATTGTCCGTCTTGTTATTAATTGTTTATTCATCATAATAATGATATATCCACCATCTAAAAAAAGATAAGAAAATTTGAGAAACAAGCAAAACTCTTGGCTATTTTGGTCAAGTGAAATATTGAAGAGTGCCTGTTCAACCTAACAAGAGAAAGGAAAACTGTGAGGAAAAGAATTTTCATCATGAACCATGAATGGTTATAGCTACTGTTATGAACTACAACTATTTTCCTTTTTTCATTTCAAAAATTTTATCGTCAACCTTTTTTTGGCATGCAACCCAAAAAGATAGAAAAACCGCTTGCTCGAAGAAAACTCTTTTAGAGGTTGGTATAAGCCAAGCCCCCTCGATTCGGCAACAAGAGTCGGTTATGGGGGCTCCTCGTTGAATCTTTTTTTTCAAAGTTTGGCGACCAAGCACTACTTATCATGTTCGCCATCGCCTTTCCCTTGTGCCCTAGAAATGGATTAGCATCTACATTGCCTTGAAGCTTAAGCTTATCTTCTTGTCAAAAATATACTTTAACATATAAAAGTCCATCGTGCTATGGACAGACGACCGAGAAAGAAAGGCTTCGCGTTCTCCAAGTCGTTGATCTTAGCTTAGTGTGCTAGTCGTTGCTTCATTTCGTATAGTGATAACACTTTCTCTTTCTTAGCCGTCCCCATTGTATAGTAAAGGGAACTTTGGTTGCACGGCTTTCTTTTATAGGAGTCTATTTTCTCTAACTTGACCTACTTGACTCAGACGTAAATTGGAGTAGTATGAAATTCTAATCGCACTTAATTTATATTGTATCAAAATTTATTTAATTTATATTCATTCTATTTATAATCACGTAAAATCGGGTTATTATTGCATTAAACTCGTACCGTGAATAAGCAGTATTTAACAAGTTCACATTGTGTCTAATAAAATTTGTGTAGAATTATTAAATTCACCTGTTTATCATCAAATTTTAAGGGTGAATCAAAATATTATAAATTTTCAATGATTAATTTTTTCAGATTATTTCATTAATATTATAAAATAATTGCAATATAACTTTTCACAATAACCTCCGTTGTCATTTTCGTCAAATCTCACTACATTTAGTATGAGAGGCACATAATCAATTTTATGGAAATATAATACACATTAATGTAAGGACCGTATATTGCAACCATTTTAAAATTGAGGGTGTAATGTAAAAAAAAATTAATCTTCGAGGATACAATTAAGAATTTTAAAATCTTTCAAAAGAGCTCCTACCAGATCGCTACACAATCCACCGCTCTACGCAGAAACAGAGAGGAGCTGTTGAAATGTAATTCACCATAAATTAATAAATTTAATGAAATTTGAACCTAAATTTGCTTATTCCATATCCATATCATGTTCAACATGTTGGCCAAAATGTTAAAATAAAGTATTCAAAGTAATCCAAAATCCATGTAAGCAAATTGGTGATCAGAAATTAGGGGTGTAATTTGGGCGGGTCAACCCGAGCTCAACCTGAAAAAAATAGGACTTGAGTTAGAATTTTTAAGTGAAAATTGGAAGTGAGTCCCCCTAAATGTACTTGTTTGGAGATAAGTGCTGCAAAAAAACTTATAAGGGACTAAGTCCATGTTTAAAATTATATGTAATGACTTCAGTCCACTTTTTTTTTATCTCGAAAATACCCTTCCTTGAAAGGAAATTAAATTAATTTCCTATTTTGGAAATTGTTGTCCCTTAATTCAAGGTCAATTAAAATATGCCAATAAAATCTCCATCATAAATTTAAAATTCAAATTCAAAGCTCTCTCTCTATATATATATTAAATTCAAAGCGCTCTCTCTCTTTCTCTCTATATATATATATATGTACGTTGGGTTGTTATGGACACAATGCAAATATAGTGGTGGCGGTGGTGTGGAAGAAAAAGGAGCTATCGAAGTGGAACTTGAATGGGCTTTTGTGTGGTGGTGATGGTGGTGAGCGTTGTTGTGGAGGTAATGACAATGTGATGGTTGGCGTTGCTCGGGAGGTAACGATGATGCGATGGTGGCAGTGCTATGGTGAGGAAAGTGGTAGCTGAATATATATATATATATATGTATATATTCAAATTCATGTTACTATTTTTTTTATTATGTTACTGTTCATGTTACTGCTTTTGTTGAGTATGTTACTGTTCATGTTACTATTATTTTGAGCATGTTATTATTTTTGTTAAACATGTTACTACTATTATTTTACTAAATATTAATATTCAATGTTACTATTTGTTTTGTTTTTGAATATTTCTATTTTTTGTGTTTGAATGGTACTATTTTTGTTGAACATGTTAATATTTTTGTTGAACATGTTACTGTTGTTATTTTTTAAAAATATTAATATTTAATGTTTCAATTTTTTTAATGTTTAAATGTTACTATTTTTTGTATTTAAATATATTATTTTTTGTGTCCAAATGATAACCTTTTTTTGTATTTTAATGTTACTATTTTTATTTTTAATATTACTATATATATATACACCTAAACTATATATGGATATAAATAGATAAGAGAGAGGAAAAATTTTACGAACTTGAATCAAGTTTTACGAACTTGAATCCAATCACAAATTGGATATATATAGTGCCCGAGTTGCACTCCTATCACAAATTGAATCGAGTTTTACGAACTTGAATCCATGTATGTCAAGTTCGTTTTATTGAATGAGTCTAAAAAATTATTTAAATTCAACTTATTTATAAAACGAGTGAAGTTCAAGTAATTCGACTATTTTACATATAAACAAAATAAGCTTTTCAAGCTCAAGTTGAATTTTTTAAGCTCGTTTTTTTAAACAAACTTAAATATTATTCAAATTCAATTCGTTTAAAATATGAGTTAAGCTGGAGTCGAGTCATATCCAAACTCAATCCAAACTCAAATAACTCGCCGCAATTAACGGTCCACAAATTATTGTTACCTGCAGATTTTATTTTTATCTAAATCGCCGAAATCAATTATAAGTAGAATCTAGTTGGATTGTCAGCATCAAAATAATTGACAGATATCCCCCCCAATAAATGGCAAATTAAAAAAGAAGAAAAAGAAGAAATTAACAATTTCGTAACGGAAAAAAAACTACTGATTTCCCCGTAAATTCAAAACTTGAACAGCCGTGGTTCTATATACAAACTTCATTAACTAACAAGCAAAACAATTAATCTCCCAAAACAGCAAATGGGAAAAAAAATATCATTAAAGAAAATAAAACACTATCAAATATCAATAGTTGTCAACCTCCATATCTTGTGTTGATGGTCCATCTCCTTCACCCGCATCACCCGACTCACTTCTCTGACCCGAATTTGAATCTGAATTCGTATCCTCCCTAGTTCCAAAATGCTCAAAGTACATATGAACTTCAATATCTGCCACGCTTCTCCAACCCTCCTCATCAACATTACCGCCTTTCGTGTTACCCACCACAGGCATCTCATACCTGCAAACCGGGCACGACCCGTGGATCCCCAACCACTTCTCAATACAACCCGAATGATACCTATGCTTACACGGCATCTCTTTAGCCTCCCCACCGACCTCATACTCCGTCAAACATATCGTACACTCTGCCCCTTCTTCTATCATCTTTACCACCGGCATCGCCTCTATCGAAGCCTTCGACGCTGGCAAAGGACCACCCTTATTTGCCAAATCATGAAATAACGGTTCCAAGAATTCTCCAAGACCGTCGATCATCGTAGTCAAGTTTGTCGACGGGCTTATAAACATAATATTTTCTTGAGCGACAGTGTTTTGGCCTACTCGTTGTTGTTGCTGTTGACGGTGGTCTTGTGATGGAGCAGCGGTGGCGAAGCCTAAAATCAAAGGGACGAGTACGATTCGTGTTCTGCGCGCTTCTTGAGAGGGCGGTGTAGACTCGGAAGACATCTCTGGTTCTTGTTCTGATGGAGCGGAGGACGTAGCTTCTTGATTACTACCTACTTACAGAAAGAATGAAGAACAAGATTGAAATTAAAATTGCAATTGAAATAGCTTCTCGAGTGAGAACGAACAAGAAGATAGAAATTTCAGAACGGAATAGATAGAAGTTGAATAATGGGTAAGGAGAGGTATATATATGGAACGAGGGGGCGCAAGGAAGACGGTGGGAAAACTGGCACTTGGTTGTTATTTTTGTATTTGTCGGAGTGACTGACGTGTAAATAACGTGTATGTTGTCTTAGCGTTAGTCTGCTGACGGTAGCATTTGTGAGAAGTCGGTAGATTATAAATGACACTTCAATATCTGAAATATTTTTGTATTTTCAATTTATACTCTAAAAAATTAAAATTCTTATACGGTATGCTCAATTAAATAAAAGATAATAATGTTTTATTTTAAAAAAATTGAGTACATTGAGTATTATGTACATAATTGCATATATAATTAAGAAAATATAAAAAATACAACAAAAAAAAATTGTTAGGAAACGAAACAGCACAAGGGTCTATTTGAAACTAATTGAAAATTTCAACTTTTTTTGGTTTTAAAGGAAAAGATGCTTGGTTTATTTGGATCCAAACTTTTTAGACAGTTTTTCCATCAACTTTTTGGTAAAAAAGTAACTTTTATTAGCACAAAAGGAAAAATGAAAAAAATGAACTTATTCAAGGGCTTCCAAGAAAAAAAATTAATTTTTTTAGAAACACTCCAAACTGTTCCAAAACAAAAAATAGTCCCAACACGGGCTCATTGTCATGTGATAAAAAAGCGAGCAATGCTATGTAACCCAAATTTACAACCCAATTTTACATCCCAAATGAAAAGGGATCATTAGATCAATAAATCTCATTTAAAAAAATTGATAAAACCCACTCATCCAATATTCCACATTCTTTTGAGATGTAAGTTTGAATTACATAGTATTTCCCGAAAAAAACCACCCAGGAAGGATGCACCATAGATTCTCTACCTACCCTGAGAAGGGAGGGAATGCAAAAGCTGTGAAAATATTTACCAAGCAAACTAATGCAATTTCCTTTCTTGAAAGAAACTCCACTCATTAGAGTAACTTCAGCATGGATAAACCTCGAAAATATCAAACCTAAGCAGATACAACTTTCCAGAAAAGAAATTATACATGTTTAGCACAGAATTCACCACTGGTACTTGGCAGCTACAAGGACTTCTTCATATTTCTGAGCAGCATTGTCCCAACTGAGGTCTTGCATCATCCCCCGTCTCTGGATCCCTTCCCAGCTCTCCTTGTACTGCCGGTAAGTCAATAAGCAGTTCCCCAATGCATTGATCAGCAGGTTTGCCTCGGCCCTATCAAATGTCCACCCAAGTCCCGTCTCATTAAAAGGATCAAAAGGTTGCACAGTGTCTCTCAGCCCTCCCACACCATGTACAACGGGAATAGTTCCATAGCGCATGGCATATAGCTGGTTCAGTCCACAAGGCTCAAATCTTGATGGCATCAGCAATATGTCCGCACCAGCAGTTATCCGGTGAGCTGTCTTTACTGAAAAACCAACCCATCCTCTAATTTTGTCGTGGTGTTGACTTTCAAAATGCCTGAGCATATCCTCAAGGTCAGGCCTTCCTGTGCCCAACATGACCAGTTGCACATCCTGACCCATCATCCAAGGAACCGCCTCAGCTATCAGATCAACACCTTTCTGGGGATCCAACCTCCCTATGAATCCAATCAATGGGATGTCACCACGAATGGGCAAACCAAGCTCCTTCTGTAATGCTTCCTTGCACTGTTGCTTGCCAGTCTGAAGGGTCTCCAGGGAGTAGTTAGTGTAACCATCAGATTTCAGGTATACATCCAACTCTGGGCTCCAATCTTTTGTATCAATTCCATTCACTATTCCCTTCAGTTTCCAGTCGTTCTCATTGATTATCCCATGCAGACCCCAACCACCTTCAGAAGTTTTCAGCTCCCAGGCATATCCATGACTCACTGTAATGACACGATCTGCAGACTTCAGACCTGCTGCAAATATATTGAGATGCTCACCCCCTACTGGGTCATACATTCTAAAAAGGTCCAAGTATTGTGGAGGAAGATCGATGTAGGAAAAATCATCCAATGGACCACGACCCTGGAGGCAGCGTACAAATGCAACCATAGAAATAAGAAACATCAGTTCAGGATACTAGAAAATAGAAACAGTCGATTTACAATTTTTGAAATTTTGCTCAAACTAGATATCAAATCTATATGTAGACCTTGTGATCATGACAGATGAACAAGTAAAATTAATTTCTCAATTTACATTAATAAGTACTCATGGCTCCAAGTTTTGCAATGTGTCGGCGTCGTCGTTTATTTGGGACAAACAATCCCAAAATGCAAGACAGTAAACGGAAAGATTCAAAGTTCATTGAGTTCCCAAAAACATCATCACATCAAGAAAATTTTTATTAATATAAAAATTGGCTTTCAAGTTTAAAACTCGTCAATCAGCTGGCCAAGGAAACATCTGGAGATGATTATAAGGTTGGGGATAAGGTAATCAGCGGAAATCACAAATGAGGTTGGCATGTGCACTGCATATAAGCTTGTCTGCCTGTGCAGTCAAAATATTGTGGTCTTTCGGTAATTAAGTGGAATTAAAAACGGATGATAAGCACATGGCATGATGGTAATGTGCAAGAGTCTGTCAGCTTAGGAAAAAAGATATAAACAATTACATTCCAATGAGCTTGGCATGCCAAGTACATAAAATGAAAAAAAAAAACAAAAAATATAGGGGGTTTTGACAGAATGAATGTATTGTATTTTGACGGAGTATATAGTAAAACAGTAAGCAACTTCTTGAAGATTGTGTGTACCTGAGTGCGGACGTTGACACTAACTTTCATTTCATACCTACAACTCTCATCGGCCACAAAGGTCAAGAGATCATCTACTACAAATCTATAGATAATTTTATGCTAAATTCTCGGTACAGATTTATGCTATGGATGATGTTAAGAGAAAATTAAATGTAACAATAAAAGTTTACAATGCTTATAGAGCTAACCTGGTGAGCTATGTTGTGAATTACAAGGACGGACCTCGTGTATTTCATCAATCCATTATCCCGATAATACGCCTTTAGATATACCGGCAACAATGCAGTATGCCAATCATTTGCAATGAAAACCAAATTTCCATCTCCATAGCAGGCTCCACCACATGGGACATGCCAAGGGACCTGAAAGTCAAGATTCTCCATATTATATATAGCACTTGGGCAGATCAAAACATTGAACAAGAAAATGAGCAAGGATTAGATTTTAAATTAGACTACTGCTTAATGTCATTGCATTTTTGTATCCCCTTTCTTTCATGATTTCTCTCTTCCTTCTGTTTTTTTTTTTTCCCTAATTTTGGGTGCTTTTGTGGGTTTTTTCGGGGCATCAGCTCATTCACTTTCATGGTGTAGCTTGTTATCCATTTTGCTCATTTTCTACATGTCAGTAGCAATGTAAACACCTGAGAGTATGATAGCTTTTGCCTGCACCTCTACTCCTGAACAAGATGGTAGTGACTTAGAAAGCATTAGAATCCCAAGAATCCACAACAGGAGGCCACACTGTGGCTGGCCAAAACTAAGCAACAAGGAGTCTCTCATTGAAATATTTAGAATTATTATACAAACATTCTATGATAATTTGAGTTCTTTTGATTCTAGCCTTCTTTCCCTCTTTGGATATTGTTCCCCTTTTAAGAGCCTTTAAAATTGGTTATGAGTTTAAGACTGGTAACAGCAGATTAGACTTCTCTGAGTCAATCTTTGGTAATTCTCCATAGTTGCACAAGCCAAAATTAATTATTCGTTCCATGCACCAATTCTAGGATTTATGGGTCATAAACAACAAGTGACAGTAAAATTTCTGAACTACGTTCTTTAGAGCCTGATCTTATATTATACCTCAACAGCCGCTTTGCACAATAAAACCATTCGCTTCAAAATATCCTGTCATCAGTGAGCAACAAAAGACGTTAATAAACTAGAAGTTCCACAAGACAAAATCATAAAAGTTTAATGCAAATTAAAGAATATAATACAGGAAACACGAAATTAGATAAGGTAACCCGGCTGACTAACAGCATCAACATGTGGCACATCTGGAAGCAGACATCTATAAAAACTAGTAATCTGATCACACACTTAAAAGTTTTGTAGACGAATTGCATAAGAAATAGGGTGCAGTTAATTACACCTACTATCCTAATCACAAAAATTCTTGGTGGGAAGCAGCAAATGGTTGTATATTGATATTCTATAAAGCCGTGACATATAAGAAGTTATCTCAAATGATTATTTAGCATGAGATCATTAATCAGACGCTGATTATCTCTAAGAGACTCAAGCTAAATACCTGAGTGAACTTTATCTTACCACACGATTTCCTCCATATATATTATTTTCTCTATGCCGAAACTCAGGACTTTCCACGAAAACAAAATCTACACCATCAATATAGGCTTGGTAGTAAACCACCTCCATATCCTGCAAAGTTGCACATTGTCACAAACTCGAAATGTTTAATGGTTAATGATATCATAATACAGTAGGAAGTTAGTAGCATTTTAGTGCTGCTGATGCATACCTGCCCAGCAACCCTATACCTTTTCCTAACTCCAGTATCTTGAGGTTCAGCATAATTACCATAACGTGGAGCCACAACCTGGTTTCCAAACATTAAAACCACTTAAATTAACCCCAATAGACCACAAATTTATTGATATTGGTTGATGTCAGATATGCTACTGCAAGTACATCTGAGATGTTAGTACCATATTCCAGCCATTTAAAATTCTTCAAGTCATTCAACCTTTTCTTTTTCTTTTTCAGAAGTCATTAGGCTTTTATCAAGCAGACAAATGCAAAGTACCATTAACTACAAGATGACAATAGTATGGCTGACATGATTGAAGATGATGAAATGAGTCCAAAAACTAGTAAAGTGCAGCCTAACCTAATCCCCAAAAATAAAATTCCACAACATAGGTTCCACTTGTTTGCAACAATTTTCTAAAAACAACTTATTTTAGCACACCACCAAGTTATAAATAGATGAAAATACTAAACTTACCATAACCCTATGACCACGCCGAGCCAAAGCCTTTGGTAAAGCCCCAGCAACATCTCCAAGCCCACCTAAGAGAACTCTTTGTAAATTAGTGTGAGAGTCGCATACAACAATAATGCACACATATGAATAGAGGCATACATTAATACGTCCCTTAGCATATATGCATACACATACCACTCACTCCATTTATGAAGCTTTGATAAGTAAGACTCGTTAATTTGATATAACGGCAAAAGGCCATGCATAACTTTATCTTAAGAAACTCAATTTTCTACTTTTACCTTTTTTTGCATATATTTTTCTTAACTGGTGTCTTAGCCTAATGATAAAGTGGGGGACTGCTAAGAAGCAGATGCCAAGGTTTGAATCATATACCCCTGAACAACAAAATTTTTTTTACTGCCAAAATATTAATGAACATGCCAAATATGGAAGTTATGAGACCCATCCAGTCGGACAACTGTACATGCACGCACTTTCAGCCCACCACACCAGAGTGATTTTAGACTTCTATTTTAATGTTTGTGAACTGTAACAACAATATTACAAAGCAGGAATTAAAAACTGCTATCCACATAATGATAAAACAGAAAGAATGGATTTTGTAATGAGAAACTGGTACTGCAACAAAAAGAACATCCCAAATATAGTTTTCCCACCTCAGTACAGTTATTTATTGTAATATACCTGATTTAGACCAAGGAGCACATTCTGCAGCAACCAATATAACATTCATAACATTGGGCCCGGCCAAAGGAGGTGGTTTCACATCGTCATCCGAAGGATCATTTGCCTCACCAGTCACCTCTTGTAAACTTGATTCTTTGAAATCCTCTTTTTGTTCATCTTTTATAATGGATGTTGCAGAGAAACTCGAAAGAAAGGATGGCAGCTCAGCGGCCCTAACTGCCTCTGAAGCAGTGTCTGTTAACTGTTTGCGGGAATTTACATCTAAAGAACTCTTTTGCATAGGTAAGTCCTCAGTTTCCTTTGCACCTTCATCAGAAGGAATTTTTTCCAATGTGGTTGGGGAATTTGCACTTAAAGAAGCCTTTTTAGGAGGTAGGTCCTCAGGCTCCTTTGTGGCAGATAGATTTCCATTACTATCATCTTCATCAGTGGCATTATCATGGGTTGAAGCAATATTCAGACTTGAAAAAGTGATGTCCTCCTCTTCGTTGGAAAATTCGCCTTGTGGGTCTACTATACTATTCTTAATAGTTGAAACTAGTTTCCTTCTTTCTGCAATCTACAATGCCAAAAGAAGACCGGTAAGATCACTTTCAAAACAAAAAAGAAAATAGCCTGAGACTATCAAATTTAGATAACCCAATACAAAATGAGAACGACAATTGCCAAAACGAGATTATGCTGTTAAATGAGGGATTATCCTGCTTCAGCTAATCAAAATTAGGTAATGCAATAAAATGAGAAATAAGTAGATATTTTGAACAATTGATGATATGAGAAGCAGTATAGTAGTTAAAAGTATTTATCAAACGAGATTAAAGAAGAAAATTACTTGCTGAAGTAGGTTATTTTGCATGGCTAGAACCTTCTTGCTCTTCTCTATTGTGGCCTGAAATGTATCCTCCGATTTATCACCATCTTCAACTTCTCCAGAGCCCTTTTCTTTTGCTCTCAGACGCTTAGTTCTCCATGAAATTGAAGACGACCTACCAATATCCTCACCCACAACTTTGAAACACCCAAATGCCGAATCAGTCAAAACGCCAGAATCAAGAAACTTTAACGGCCTATACGCGAATAAAGGAAAGTTTGGTCGACGATAATTAGCACAGTGAAGAACGGAACCCTCCATTGCAGTGTCGATCACAAAAGGGAGAGACCCCATAGACGCCATTAAGATGTTCGATTTTCTACCTAAGACAACTCACTAAGATTTTCGAGAAACTGAGATGAGTTGGTGGAAACTGAAGCAAACCCAGTAGAGGAAAGTGAGATAAAGAGACCAAAATTTATGATTTTGAAATTAGGGGCAGGAATAGGAGATATATGCAAAGGGAGATTAGTGTTGGATTGGATTTTGAAATGGAAATGCAGAGGAAATCATGGACAAGTGATCAAGTCTGTCTCTTTTTAATTGGTTCGTTGAAAGTGTGCAAATGTGCCACCCTGAAAGAAAATCATTGGGATGATTTGTGAGGCTCAGATTTGGCTGAGAATTGCAAACCAAAAATTTGAAATCTGGTTCGTATTAGCTGCCAATAAAATCACAATCTTTCTAGCCTTTACTCAGCACATGAAAAGGCTCATACCTTTTTATTTTGCTTTTATTTATTTTTTTTTTACTTTTGAACGATATCCTGATTAATTTACTTACATTTTGATTAAATTTTTTTTTGATCCGATTAAAGACAAATTATTTATGTCAGGACTAGGATATTGACGAGGGATTCATAACTTGACTCAAAGAAATTATCAAAATTCAAAATCAAGATATCTAAATTTATAACTCATTTCTAACCCTACTTAAACTACCTTTGACATTAAAAAAGTTCATTTTGCTTTATCACATGGGAAAATTGTGGGAACCTCTAGGTCAGTGTGGATTATACCAATATCGTTAGGGGTATTTATGGATTTTCACTCCCAAGTTTAAAAGATACGAGCAATTTCTAAATAAACATGTGAAACATTGCATTCACATATATTAAAAATGACAACTTCACGAGAAATTTGTAATTATACAAGTGAAAAACTATCTTTAGGAATATCGCTGAACTTATTGGGCCTTGGAAAGTGTATTTTTAAATCTAAAAATATCAATGGGATTTTTTTTTGTAGCTTGGTAGATCTTACAATAGTATACACGACTTGTAAACCGAATACAAAATCGAAATGAAGTAGTCCATTTGGATTATTGTTTAGTCTTGACGGGTTTAGGGTTAAAAATGGGTTGATATGAATTTAACTAAACACAACTTATATATGATACGTATCTAATTTTATAAAGTTATAAATAAGTCAATCATAAATTAAATAAATTTTAATATAACACAATTTACATAATTTTAAAATATAATACGGTTCGGTCTATTGACCAACCTAATTTATGGGAGAGGAAAGGGTATTTTTGAAGGGGTTTAGGGAGGCCGGTACCTCCTTAAAAACTTAATAGAATAAAAATACACTTTTTAAAATAATTAGGATAAAAGTACATCTCTTAAAAAAAAGTCATAAAAACTTTTTTACCCCTACCATAAATAGTGCATACCTAATTGACAACTTTTATATTTCCAATATCTAAATATTAGAATGTGAGACTTTCAAAATTTCTTTTGATATTTGTGTATCATTTGAATTTTGAAATTTCATATATATATATATATATATATATATATATGTGTGTGTGTGTGTGTGTGTATATATATAAATAGTAACATCAAACAGTAACACACTAAATAAAAAAATAGTAACATCACACACTCAACAAAAAAATAGTAAAATCAAACAGTAACACGCTCAACAAAAAAATAATAACATCAAACAGTAATATGCTCAACAAAAAAATAATAACATCAAATATTAAATTTTTAATTAAGTTTTTTATTGAGTATGTTACTGTTTGATATTACTATTTTTTTATTGATTGTGTTACTGTTTTATGTTACTATTTTTTTGTTGAACGTGTTACTGTTTTATGTTACTATATGTGTGTGTGTGTATATATATATGTGTGTGTGTGTGTATATATATATATATATATATATATATATATATATATGAAATTTTAAAATTTAAATGATACACAAATATCAAAAGGAATCTTGAAAGTCTCACATTCTAATATTTAGATATTGAAAATATAAAAACTGTCAATTAGATATGCACTATTTATGGTAGAGTAATTATGGAATACATTTTAGAAAGAATTTGAAAATGTTTTAAAATGTGTACTTATTGACAACTATTTGATAAAAAAGAAGACTTAAAAGAGAATAAGTTTGAAGGTGATACTTTAAGCCAAATAAGTTTTAAAAAAATTACTTACATTCTATTATCTCTATTTTGAAATCTTAGCTGGCCATGAGGCCCATGGCCCCTCGGCCTATTCCGGCCTCTGCTACTGTCCTAGTCCTTCACCTCTATTGTTGTTAACTAAGCCCATTAGCCCAACATGTTGTGTTTATTAGTCTCCATGGACTTAGGAAAAAGTGGAAGGCCCAACAAAAGTCAAGGCCGACAGACACGACGGTTGCCAATGTTACTTAGCCGCAATAACTACCTCCTGTTCAAATTTGAATCACCAACGAATCCTATATAAATCACACCCTCACAATGATGAATCAAATTTCATAAAAAAAAAAAACAATCAAACCCACTACGAATTTCAACCAGTTTTCTGTTTCCTTTGCACTCATCAAAATCATCCACCCAAAAATGGAGCAAACTGAAGAAGGAATAGGGATCAAAATCTACAATGCTGAACCCCCACAAGAAGATGAGGCCATTCCATACCCCTCCACCACTCAGTGTGCTCCAGGAGGTGGCCGGAAACGACGTGCCGTCGCAAACGGAGTACAGAAAACCCTATCGAAAACCTCCATGCTCGCCAACTTCCTCCCCACCGGAACACTTCTCACATTCGAAATGGTCATTCCTTCCATATACCACAATGGTGAATGCACTGCGGTCAGCACTTTAATGATCCACGTCCTATTGGGATTGTGCGCTCTTTCGTGCTTCTTCTTTCACTTCACCGATAGTTTCCGAGGACCGGACGGAAAAGTTTACTATGGGTTTGTGACCCATAAGGGTTTGGCTGTGTTTAAGCCTGGTCTTAATGTGGAAGTGCCTAAAGAGGAGAGATATAAGCTTGGTTTCACAGACTTTGTCCACGCAATCATGTCAGTGATGGTGTTCATGGCCATTGCCTCGTCAGATCATCGGGTGACCAACTGTCTGTTTCCGGGGCACGAGAAGGACATGGACGAAGTAACGGAGAGTTTTCCATTAATGGTTGGGATTGTTTGTAGTGGTTTGTTTCTTGTGTTTCCCAACACTCGCTATGGCATTGGGTGCATGGCTACATGACAATAACATTGGTGCTATGGTTTGTGTGTGCACCTTTGATGCCCTAGTGTTTTGTATGTATTAATTAGCAGTGGATCAATAGACATGTGAGACATTGATCTATCATGAATAAATTTTCATTATTTATGGCCTGTAATAAAGAATAAATTGTCTTATTTTGTGGCTAATTATTAATGAAAATTGTAACTAATCTAATAACTGCGTTGAATTAAGTTTCTGTCCTACCATTACTCATAAATAAATACAATATTGGCACTCCCATTATCTTATACTGAAGTCTGAAAATCCATATGTTCATGGATGTCCAAGAACTGGCCCGTCCCTGCGTCTCTTTTGGTTGGGATGCATTATACTGGGTGATTAATTGAGAAAAAGTCCAGACCGCTTGTGCAGCCCATTCATGGCATGGTTCGGCTACGGTTCCTAACCACCAAGCAAATATACCCGCCAAAAAGCTCCAACAGTAATTGGAATGTGGATTCCGATTCCATAAAGCAACAATGCCTCTCTCTCCTCAAGTCCTGCTCTTCTCTGGATCAGCTCTTTCAAATCCATGCCCAAATACTTATCGCTGGTCTCCAGAAAGATGAACAAATTGTAGATAAAATCATCCAATTTTGCGCACTACATCCCTCGGGAAGCTTGAATCACGCAAGACGAGCTATAAAACAATCCGAAAACCAAATACCCTCTTCGTGGAACAATCTCATCAGGGGCTATGCTACTAAGAGCGATTCACCAAGAGAAGCCATATGGGTTTTCCTTGCAATGCGACGTTCAAGAACCAGACCCAATGAGCTCACCTACCCTTTTCTTTTCAAGGCTTCTGCGACAATTTCAGGGTTCAAAGAAGGGCGACAAATCCATGCGGATGTTTTGAAGCACGGAGTGGATGATGATGTATATGTGCAGAATACTGTGATTCATTTTTATGGGTCTTGTAAGAAGATTGTAGATGCATGCCGGATGTTCGATGAAATGTTGTTTAGAACTCTCGTTTCTTGGAATTCAATCATTTCTAGCTGTGTTGATAACTTGTGGTTCTATGAATCGATTAAGTACTTTGTCAGGATGAGAAATTGTGGGTTAAAGCCGGATGAGACCACGATGGTAATTCTGCTTTCTGCTTGTGCTGAGCTTGGAAACTTGAACTTGGGAAAATGGGCTCATGCCCAAGTTATTGAGAAAGGGTTGGTTGTAAATTGTCAATTGGGTACATCACTGGTTGACATGTATGCCAAGTGTGGAGCTGTGGATTATGCTAGCCTAGTTTTTGATGCCACACTTGAACGCAATGTATGGACGTGGAGTGCGATGATTCTTGGGTTAGCCCAGCATGGGTTTGCTACCAAAGCCCTTGAACTTTTCAGAAAAATGAAGAAGAATGTAGTTCAACCTAATTATGTGACATTCCTTGGGGTCCTCTGTGCTTGTAGCCATGCTGGACTGGTGGAGGATGGACATAGATTCTTTCATGAAATGGAGCATGTGCATGGGATCAAACCTATGATGATACATTATGGTGCCATGGTAGATGTTTTGGGTCGTGCTGGTCGTCTAAAAGAAGCATATAACTTCATCATTGATATGCCGATTAAACCTGATGCAATTGTGTGGAGGACGCTGCTGGGCGCATGCAACATTCATGATCTCAATGACTACAACGGGCTGGGTGAGAAGGTAAGAGAGAAGTTACTTGAATTGGAGCCAAGGAGGAGTGGAAACTTCATAATGGTCGCAAACAAGTATGCTGAAGCTGGGAAGTGGGACAAAGCAGCACATGTGAGAAGCAGTATAAGCGACAGAGGCTTGAAGAAGATGGCTGGGGAGAGCCTTATTGAGGTAAGGGGATCCATCCATAGGTTCTTTTCTGGAGAAGATGATCAAGTTGATTGTGAGGGTATCTTCCTATTACTAGATATATTGAATTTGCATATGAAGATGTTTAACTATGAGTAATCACCATGTTTACTACGTTGCCACTTTTTCCCTACAAATGCTTTCATGAAAGCACCAAGTCTCGCTGCTTTTAAAGATTTGGTTTTCTCATGTGACTCTTGGCTTGTGCATCATCGGCATCTTGCAAAATAGAATTTATTCCCTTTCGTATGTAGTATGCATTTAAATAGTTTTGTCTCTTTTTCTTTGATTATTCAGATGGTTATGTTATTCTAGTTTTTTTAATAACATAGCAAGTGTATCTGTGTTTTTGCCCAAAAAAAAAAAAAGGTCTGCAAATATCCCTGTGGATACCAGGCAACTTCAAAATTAGCTGATAATAACAGCACCTTTTGTTGTGACACCTTATTCCTTTCCGCTTGAAATCTGAGCATTGGAAACATATTTTCCAAGATATTGGCATCAAAAAATAAAAAATTCTGCGACTTCAACATTGAAAATTGAGAAAGGAGAACCTACAAAAACTGGAAAGAGTCAGGCCATTTATATAAACAGAGTGCCCCATAATTTTTTCATTTGCCTACAAAAACTAAAGTATTATTGAGAGGCAAACTGAGAAACATCAGATATTACTAAAGATGAATAAAGCCTAAAAAGGATAGGGGTTCCTAGAAGCTAAAGCTCAAATTTAGAACAAAAGAAATCATAATAAAACTTAGACACTGATTACACTTGCATGATAGATCTCTTATCAAAATTCGACACCAAATTTGTTGTATCCAATGCTTTTAGCAAGGTGAAATAACAAATTAAGATCGCTGTAAAATGAACAATCAGATCTTTGCTAAACGGTCGATTCCATTTCCAACAGTTCCAGACAATAATCCATTGATTTCCAATATTGCGTTTTCAACTTAAGTAGATTAGAACAATAATAAAAATAAAAAACAACATACTGGATTACAGTAGACATCCCCTACTTAGTAACATTCCTATATACTGATATTCCTTGATAAACAAAGATAAATTTACTACTTACAAATGCTTTATTATTTCTATTAAAGATGTGCAAGTACCAATGATTCCAATCAAAAGGCTCATCACCATAATTCCCCCTATAATCACTAGTTCAAATCTAAGTTTCTTATAAGTTCCGGAAATCTTCAGATAGCACAAGCATGGAAGTAAAGTTGAAACAGTGACACTTAGAAGTGCTCCAACAAGTGATGCGAGATTGACCACATCTTAAACTATTCCTAATTGAATGACATTGACCACATTCAAATAAAATATCAAAATTCTTACCATTTATTCTGCATCAGTTTACACTTAGATAATTCAACCATGGTCTCATGTTCCCAACTATGCAAATTACTTCTGGCAAAACCAAAAGATCCCCGCTATAAATAGAGCTACCAGGCTAGCACAAAGGCATAGTTTATCCTAGCACCTTCCAACCCCTAGTCCTCTAGTTTTTGCACCTCTCCTCTTTCTCTACAATGATACCCCTCCCACTTGGCAATAGCAACAATGAACAGCAGACCATACTTGGGGTGGAGGAAGTTGAGGGAGTGACCAACTCCGTTACAGGCGCTACCTCCTTCTTCCAGACGTGTTTTAATGTTCTCAACGTTTTATCAGGTTCTTTTTCATCTTTCACTATTATTTTGTTCTTTCTCCAATAATTTCTAGTGTCTATGTTTGTTATTTTGTTCTATTAAGTAGGATTAAAACAGGCAGTGTGGATTACTTTGATGTTCTAGCTTACAGACTCTGCCTTCGATTGGTTTCTTAGGATTCAGAATATTGTCAATACCATATGCATTATCATCAGGAGGGTGGTTGAGCTTGATACGTCTTCTTATTATTGCAATCTCAGCCTTCTACACAGCGTTGTTAATGCAAAGATGTATGGATGCAGATCAAAGTATAAGAAGCTATACTGATATTGTCGAGCATGCATTCGGTACAAAAAGGAAGAACGTTTGCATCCATTGCCATGAATGTTGAACTCTACTTGATTGTGAAGAGTTTCCTAATTGTAGAAGGGGATAATTTGGTCAAAATATTTCCAGACATGGGAATCGAAATAGGTGGGCTTAGAATTGGTGGAAGAGTTTGCTTTGTGATAATTGTTGGCCTCATTATACTTCTTCCTGTTTGGTTAAGAAACATGAGCATTCTCTCATATATCTCTGCCACTGGATAAGTTTTTCACGGTTAGAGTGTACAGTAAATAGTTTATAGTCAGTCATTACACTGACACGTCATTTAATTTTAAATCAAACACCACAAATTTAAAAGAGTCTTCAACCAAAAGAATAATAAAAAAGTTAGAAACAAAAGTGAGAGACTGGCCATATCGCTCCACCAAAGAAGAACAACGGCTAACTCTTCGTCTTTTTCGGTTAAAATTTCAGTAAAATTTTCTGTTTCAATATCCCTCTTCGTCTTCTCATGAAATATATCTTGGGTATTACTCTTTTCCTATTTTTTTTTTTTAATTTTTGGTGTGATTTTTTATATAATGTATGGGGGTTTCAATCTCTCTTCCAAAAAGTGAGAATGTATGCATTATTTGATGAATTCCTAATTTGGTTGTTCCTTTTTTTTTTCTTTTCCTAATTTGGTGGTTCAACCCACGTGCATCCTCTTATTTCTATTTTAATTTTTTGATTCATTTTGTTTGGGTTCCAAGTAATACTCCAATGCTCTTATTTTGTGACTAACATTTACTATCCCGTTTAAAAACAACAAAAAAAAATAAATTTGACATGTGCTATTAGTACTTTTTATATTTTTTATTTCAGGGTGATTTATTTATCTATTTTTAGTATCCTTTAATTGCATTCAACTATTTAATATTTTGTGAAGAACAAGTTACATGGCAACTGAGAGTGGCAGAGTTGAAAAGGTTTTGTGTGATGACTATACCAAAGAAGGATCTGTTGTAGCGCCAAATTTAGATGACATGGACCGTGTGCATTTGTCGGTGAATGAAATGAACCACCAATCTATCAAGTCTTCTTTCATGCAATGGTCCACTAGAGCCATGTAAAGGAATTATTTTTTATGAACTAAAAGAGGACATGACTTGTTACAAAGCATTGGCAAAGCAAAAGGGTTTTTGGCATTCGAAAAAGTCATACTCAACTATCTACAAATGACGAGTCATTGATGGAAGTTTTTTATAGTAGAATTCAGTCCAGTCCCAGTGAAATTGAATTATTGATAGTATACTTTTTGTATGTGCCTAATGAATTCATTGAATGAATCTAATTTGAGCTACAGGTTTATTGAAATGGATCTTGAATATAGTACAAGTGAGATATGAAGCAATTTCCTTTGCCCTAATCATATTCATATAGCAATTCTTTTATCCTAAAATTGAATGTCATATTTTTTTTTTTGAGCTAAAACTAAACGTTAGATTGAAGTAATTAATTTGCAATGAAACTGCTATATAACTGAGTATTTCTATTAATGTTGCAAGTTCACTGTGTTTCAATTTAACCACTTGGAATAAAAGAGCACCACAAAATTGCATACACAATTGGGTTCAGATCCATTCAAACATAAGCATTATTAGGTCCATTCAAATGCGCGTCCTTAGGGCTCTGAGTTTTAATAAGATCTCTACTTCGATCCCTATTAACAACAAAAGGGCCTTATTTTTGTTGGAGTTTTTTTATCTTTTTTACTCAGTTTGACAACACTCACCAGTCCTCTCTCTCTCTCTGTTTGACGAAAAAAGACAAGCCTGTTTGACAAAGAACGAGGCAGCATCGCCATTGAAGCTTGAAGAAAACCGTTCATCTCCTGTCTGCTTTGGATCTCCTTGCCTACGTCAGATCTCGTCGTCCTCGGTTGTTATTGCTTCAGATCTCCATCGATATCTCTTTGTGAAGGTAACTCTAAAGACTTTATATTGTGATTTATAACTCTAAAATATTTGTACTATAACTCTAAAGTATTTATATTAATTATTGATATTTAGTTAAATATAAAAAACTTCATAAAAATTATTGTCAGTATACCAGTGTGTTGATGTTTAACTTATCAAAATGCTAAGGTTACCAAACTTACACCAATTGACGTGGAAAGCACATGGGCCCCACAACCTTATCAAAACCAGGCCCTTTCACACCGTCAAAAAACTTTCGTCAAAATACTTCACATCGTCAAAAGGCTTTAACGCCATTACTCTTTCCAAAAGGTCAAATTCTCACCTTTTTTTACCGGAATCTAATTCAACCAGAATCTTGGTCTCACAAAATGTTGTTGGTGATCTTTGTTGCCATTCATCAACCAGAATATTGGTGTAACAAAAACTACAAATTTTTTTTGATCTATGTAAGGTATGTGCATACAGTTCAATTGGATTCCTTAGGGTTTGGTTTTTGATATTTTTTTCTATATTTTTGAAATTGACACATTATAAATTGTTAGAATACCTAAATACAATAGCAAAAAAACCATGATTAGAATACCTAAATACAATACAAGAGCACCGAGCACCGCATATACAAGCAAATTAGTTTAAATTCATAAATGATCGTTGGACTTGGATCATTTCGGTTTGAAGCTTCTTCAACCCACTAATTTCGACATCATTTGTCAAAGAAGCCATTGGTTGCACATGATGATGCACTACATCTTGATTATTCAACGCTCGCACATGCTTGTCACATCAGGCAATGAAGTAGTTGCAAGTCTACATTTTATCGAAAAGCAATGTTATAGAGACCTTATTTAGGGACCTAATGATGTGGTTTCAATGCAACCATTGGATTAGTTGTAAGTTACAATGTTAGATGGAACCCACAACCAATCCAATGGTTGTACATCATTAGGTTCCTAAATAAGGTGTTCAAATAAGGTTCAAATAGCATTTTCCTTTATCGAATGAGCATATGATATTTTTGAATTTAAAATTTGTGAATGACCAAATAAAATACAAACAAAACAATAATTAGAAATGGCATATGTAAAATTTTTGTAAATCCAATAATTTTTCTTGATATAAATTGAAGAAAATCAATTTTCATTTTTCTTGGCATAAATCTAAGAATATCAATTTACTATCCAACTAAAATATACAATCCAATTTGTGTGTTAAAAATCCAAGAAAAATAGTCGAAATCCACACCCTAAAAACCCAAACAATTGTTATTTAACATACCCAAAATATCACAACTAATAGAAAACAAAAGTTCAGAAGGATGTCGAAAGTGGAGGACCACAGCATTAAAATGGAGACAAACACTGCTTCTTCGTATTCGACATTCACACTAACCCGTCAAAGTGTGAATAATGTTACATAAATTTAAAAATTAAACTTGATAATCACAATCATTAAATAAGTAGTGAGTCATAATAAATATTGGGACCTACAATAATATCAATAATTAGAATTATCAAATTTAATTTTTAAGTGTACATTTTAAGTTTATGTAGCATTGCCTAGTGGAGGATGCTTCCTCTTGCACAGATATTGAGATATGGGTTGTAACGCATTTTGACGGAAGTTTTTGATGGTGTTATTTTGTTTGGAATGAATTGGGCTTGATAAAGACGTGGGCCCATGTACTTTCCACGTTAAATTTTGGTAACCATAGTATTATTGTTAACTTATATCTTATCGTATCAGATCATTTGTCACACCAACTCTTGTCCACTCATCACAAATGCTAAAATCTTACTCTCCTCACATGGTTGTTGTTCTTCGTCTTCTCCAACAAACCCACCTCTATGGGAGGTCTATAAAAATTACACCATGTCCCTGTGAATTATATAACGGTTGTTAGGGTCTAAAAAATCCCATAACGGCCGTTACACGTTGTTATTGTGCCGTAATGGGCATTACGGGTATGTAAAACATTCCGACTGCTATAACGCGATCGTCGTAATGAGTGTTAGCTTTACATAACGTCCGTTACGCGCCATAACCTCTAATTTTCAAAACTCCTGCTTCACACCGTTATATCTTAAGATCATGTGAATGTTGTATCTTAGTTATTTGCAATCTATGGCACGAGTCTTCCATCAGTACTGTTATTTCTGTGACCCAAATTCATTAGACAAACACAAAGATAACTCCATATGGTTTATCTCAAATTCACCTCTATGGCAAACTAAAACTAAAACCTGTAAACTTCCTAAAATAAAACTGAAAAGAAGGGAAATAAGGAAGTGATAGAAAAAAGTATCCAAGACAAACATAAATATGATGGAGTTTTGTATCAGATTATACGTGAAGCAGGAGATATATATGTTAGACTTGTTCAGTACTGTGGCGAGTAGGCAATACAGGCTTTGCCAGGTACATAGGGTTGAGATCTCCGGCCATGATAACGATCTTCGGCTCCATTTCCGGCTGCAGTACGTGCTCGGGCTTGGTCTGTTTTTCTTCAACATCACCGGACGACTCAGAAGAAGAACTTCTCAAAGAACAAGCTAGAAGAAGTAATGCTAATGCAATGAGTCCTAACACTAAACCTAAGCCACCAAAGAGGTAGGGAATGGGTGCTTTCCGTGGGTGGAAACCGCCATGAACGGTGGTGGTGGTGTTGTGTGTTGGCATCATCTGATCTTAGATCTCTCTCTCTCTCCAGTGCAATGAATTGAAAGATGAGGTTAAGTGTCTTTGTATAGGAATATGCTATTTTTGTATGAGAAATACTATGTATCTCAAATTTCTAACCTAAATTTTCATCTCAAATGAAGGGAGACCATTGGATGAGTGAGTCCCATCAACTTTTTTAAATGAGACCAACTGATCCAATGATCACATTTGATTTGAGATAAAAATTTGAATTAGAGATTTGGAATATATAGTATTGCTCTTTTTGTATATATTGCTGGGAAACACTCTTCCACACTGCATGGACTAGAGCACTAAGGCATTGCCTTATTTAATTACGGATTTACCCTCCCGTAGCAGCAGAACTTAAAAAGGGATACGTGCTCGTGGCTTCACTGTGATCCTTTGCTGATCCTCATAAGCATTGATTGCTTTGCAAGTCTCTTCACCTATTTAGCATGCCAATTTTACCCTTTAATAAATTGAATAATCCCAAGCTTGCATGATTTAGACCCCGAAGAATGAAATTTTTTTAGAAGAAATAGCTCAAAGATAATTGATTTTCTTACCTCTTATGTTTCATTTGATACAATGAAAAAAATGAAAGAATGAAAAGTTGGAGGGATAGACAAAATATCATGTTTAGTAAGGAATGAAAATAAGAATGATGGAAAAGTATATGTATTAACTTTCCTTCTAACTCACCAAAATTAATCTCTAAAATTAAAATGTAAAGTGGATGAAAAATTAATTATATGTGTTGAAATATATGTTGTTTGTATATATAATCATTTGATACATGCATATATTATATTTATCAATTACATATTATGTATACATTAATTTCATATATAGATATAATGCTAACCTATGTATTTATATATTTTTTTAATAAAAAAAAAAATCAAATTTTTCTACTTTCCATCTCTCTTACCAAATACAAAAGAGAGAATGAATGATTTCTCCCTTGAAGAATGGAAAGTGTATCACTCCTACTTTCAATTATTTTATCCACTCTACTAAACAGACCATTAAACAAGAAGATATGTTACGAAAAAGTCTGATTTTTGTAACTGGTAATCATGCAAGTGCACGGCCTTTTTTTATACTACTAGCAATGCACCACGTGCGTTGCACGTGAATAGTTTAAGTATATGTATTTGAATTAAATATTGTTTCAAATTTACCAAATTTAATTTTTACTGTTCATATTCTATTATAGGATTATAAAAACTTTATATGTCCTCAAAATTATTTGTTCTAACTATAAGAAAGGAAAGATAAAAAAAAAGAGAGGAATAGTTAAAATTATGTTTTTTTAGAATTTGTGATTGAGATTGATTTTTTAGCAATGTTTGGGAAATTTAATTTTTTTGAAATTTATTTTATTAGGATTTCATTTATAATTCCTTGAATAAAATAAAAGTAATTGTCAATATACTAATCATATTAGAACCTTACTGTAACTAGGAATTTGTTAGGTGAATTGGGATAAAATTTAATATACTACTATAAAAAATCTAAAAATTATAAGTTTTACTTAAAAATTCTAAAAAAAAAATCAAATTCTACAATATTAATTTTTTTAAAAAAATTTAAGTTTTACTTAAAAATACACTACAATATATATTTTCACATAAAATTTTAATACAACTTATAAAGTTTATTGTTATTGAATAATTATACTGATGTAGCATAATTTTAAAAAATTATATATATGATCATTTTTTATCTTAAAAATGAAAAAGTTAAACTTTTCGATGAAAAAAATTACACATATGTAGGCATAATGTTATATTTGCATATATGAAAAGTAATATTTGATTAATGAAATTTTTGAAGGTTTTTTGAACACTTTATTGAAAATGTAATGATACGTATTTTTTTAAGGGTAATATAGTCGATCAATTTTTTTTATAAAAATTGATATTTATATATAATGAATAGATAATTAAAAGACATGTTAGAGATAATTTGAAGATTTAAATACATAAGGATATAATAGTAATTTAGATATTTAATTGTGAAAGGATAGAGTGGTCTTTACAATTATTTATAAGGGTAAAATAGAGATTCAAAAGTTTTTCATGTTAAGGTACTTTTATTAATAGTATAGATCGAGTACAACGCAAATCTCGAATTCAAGATTTCACCCGCAAACCGAAATTGTCGGGACCTATAATTGATATTTGAACATTTAGCATCTGTTTTTTTTTTCCCCTTTTGCATGGTTACTGTCACCAAATTGGTAATAAAAGGGCATTTCAATAATTTGCTATTTTGAAGATCAACATTGCTTGAATGAAGCAGCCAGGCAAGAAGGGAAAAAGGGCAATGAGTGTGAATTTCTCTGACGTATATGGATTAATCCAAGCCCAGGGCCCACGAAACGTGTTCTTTCCGCTCAAGTTTCCAATTCCTATCCACCTTGCCTTCAGTAAACACCTCTTTACCACACTAGCCTCCCCTAAAAATTGATAACATGCCCAAACACTTCCATTTCATTAACTGAGTGTGAATTTCTCTGACGTATATGGGCTAATCCAAGTCCAGGGCCCACTAAACGTGTTCTTTTCTGCTCAAGTTTCCAATTCCTCCACCTTGCCTTCAACTGTACCTCCCCTAAAAATTGATAACATGCCAAAACACTTCCATTTCATTAACAAAGCATCACAAATGAGTCAAATCAACTCAACATTATTTCATTGTTTATTCATCTCATTCAAAGTTATATTTCATCTATCTCTATCACTCATATCATTATCGATAAGTATCACTTCATTTTTTTCTCAAAGACAAACAAAATATTTTCTATAAAAATGTTCAGACAAAAAATATGCACCAAAACTTGTACTAAATCACTTGCAACCGTTGGATCAGTAAGTCTCATTAGTGATCTAACGACTACAATTGATTTGGTGTAAATTTTAGGGCACAAATTTGGTGTACATAGAATTATCAATGGATGAATCGGTGGAATTGGTTGGAGGGGTCCCTTAGATTAGAAAGAGAAGCAAACATATTATGTTTTTGGGCTTCTTAGTTTTCACTATTAAATAAGTGGATTTCATTAATATTAGGGATGACAGTGGACCGAACCAGGGGCTGGGGGTATAGTCTCCATCCCCGTAGGTGCTTAAAAAAATTTCGTTCATCCCTTAGTCCACCTCCGTTAATGGGTATAGTTTTCATTCCCATCCCCGTCCGCGGGCAAATTTGTAATCCCTGCCCCAGCCCTGTCCCTTACCTTCACCCTTGCCCTCGCCCTCACCCCCGCCCCCGTCCACCTTACACGTCCAAGCCCAAGCCAACATAATCTAAAATTCTAAATAAATCTAATATTCTAAATTATCCAACATAATTATAAAATATCATAATATAATTAATCGCTTTTCATATACAACATAATCCAATTAAAACCTTGTCTACAACATCTATATAATAAAGTATAATACAATTCAAATTTAAAAAATAAATCAAATGACTTTTGCTATTCACGGTTGAGATCACTTTAAATTTTACTTTAAAGTTAATCTAATGGCTAATATTAACACCCTATATTTAATAGGAAAAATAGGCTCTTAATAGTGTGTTTGGAGTGACTTTTTAAAAGTGCTTTTAAAAATTATTTCTCATAAGTATTTTAAAAAAAAATAATGTTTGGAACTGCCTCATCACTACCTTTACCACCACCACCGCCACCACCACTGCCTCTGCCACCACCACCCTCATCACCACCACCCCCACCCCCACCCCCACCCCCACCACCACCTCCACCTCCACCTCCACCCCCACCCCCACCACCCCCACCGCCATCACCCCTACCACCATCGCCACCGCCACCGCCACCACCACCATCACTGTCGCCACCACTGCCATTACCCACCGTCACCACGCCATTACCATCATCGCCACCACCGCCACCGCCACCGCCACCGCCCCCACCACGACCATCATCATCGTCACTCAAAACCAATCACCACCATCACCATTGTCACCCACGACTACTACCACAACCACGGTCATCGCTTTACTCACCACAACTATCATCGTCTCCCACCATTACCACTGTCGCCCCACCACCACTACCACCGCTCACCCCCACTACAATCGGTGCTTAAATTTTTGTATCTCTCCTCTATGTTTACAATTTGATTTTAGGTGTGAATACAAATATGTTGACCTTTTTTTTATTACTCCGTGTCTTCATGTACGAGAAATAACTAGTAATCTAATATAATATAATTAAAAAGTTGTCACACATGTAAATCTAATACAATATCATGCAACACAACACAATGTAACATAATATAGTCCAACATAAAAATACAAAGATCTACAGTTTTACAAGCTAAAAATATTTAAAAAAAAATAAAAAAACAAAACAATTTCTAAAAGAAAAAATCATTTAATAATATGTAGATTTGCATTCACAACAATATGTATGTATGTATGTATAATAATAATAATAATAACGAGTAAAGTGGGGCGGAGCGGGGGTAAGTGTTAGTCCATCCCCGTCTTCATTCCCGCACGGGTTTATACTGGTATCCCTGTATACGTCCACCATTCAATACGAATGGTTCATCCCCGGTCCAAATGATGCGGGTTTAGACGAATACCTATTTTTACCTTGTCTAGTGTCATCCCTAATTAATATTCAAAGATGAAGATTAT
Organism: Ilex aquifolium; assembly: GCA_951799425.1. Classification (NCBI taxonomy): domain Eukaryota; kingdom Viridiplantae; phylum Streptophyta; class Magnoliopsida; order Aquifoliales; family Aquifoliaceae; genus Ilex; species Ilex aquifolium. Next base: position 2,654,106 of record OX637398.1, on the reverse strand, counting down.
ACCACATCACTTGAGATTAAGGGTGACAATCGTATCGAGTCGGGTTGTGTTCAAGTTGTGTCATTTCGGGTTCGTGTTAGGGGTGCAACTTGGGTGGGCCAACCCGAATTTAACGATAGCCCAATCCGAAAAAAACAGGGCTTGAGTTAGAATTTTTAATACTTGGGTTGGGTCTGGACAAAAAAACTCCAACCCGAATTGAATTTGGGCAAGCCTCGAGTTGAGGCCTCGGGTTGTCGGGTTCAACTTGAATATTAAATTCGGGTTGAACCAGAATATACAGAAAAATATATAAATATATTTAACTAGGGTTAGTATTTATCTTCACTCTTTAGAGTCCAGACTTTCACTTCACTTCAAGTCTTCACCCCTGCGCTTCCATCACTCTCAGATCCCTCTCTTACTCGTCACTCCTCCCTCTTTCACTCGTCACTCCTCCCTCTCTCTTCATCTGTGCCTTGCCCTTCATCTCAGATCACTTGAAAAAATTAGATTCATACTTCAAAAAATCAACTCGAATTAAGTAACTCTCTCAACCCGAATTAAGTAACCCGAATTCAACCCGAGCCTGCCCGAATTAAACTCGGACAGTACTCGGGTTGAGTATCTCGGATTGAGATAGAGTTAGAGTTAGGATTAGGATTATGGTTGAAGATTATATACATATGGTTGGGCTAATGTTGACCTCTCAACCCGCCTAACCCGCCCGAGTTACACCCCTAGTTCGTGTCAAGTACAAGTTAACTCTAACCAAACCCGTTTAACTAATTGTGTTGTGTCTTGTCGACTTATTTATTTTTATGTCGTGTTCGTATTAACCAATATAACTTGTGAATAAAAAATTTAATGCTCAATTTTGTCTCTAAAATTTCATTATCACATCAAACTTACGCTCATATTTTTTTTATAAATTAAAAATTAACTTAATAAAAATGAGTAAAAATATCTCTTTTTTTGGTACAAGAATTAAATCACTACTTGATAAAATATAATAAAAATGATATTTTATGTTTATAATACTATTTAAACGTTTTAATCGTGTCAATTTTGTATTGTTGATGTTTGACACTAATTCAACCCATTTATTATTGGGTCCTTTGAAAGTCAGTACATAAAATTGGACTTAATTGTCAAAAAGTACATAAAAAAAGATGTGTTATAAAAAAATCCACTTAAGTCCTAGAAAGATTTGAATACCTTTTTATTGTAAATAAGTTTTCTAAAAATGATTTTAGAAACTAACCCCACATTTAATTATCTCCATATTATATATATATATATGAGAGAGAGAGAGAAAGGAGTTCTAATAAAACAAAAACCCAATATTTAGGAAAATTAAAACCCATAATAAATCATCTCCTTTTTTTAGGGATATGTTTCAAAATTTTTGGAAATTTTTGAAATTTGACAACTAAAATTAAGAAATTTTAATTATCTTATTTTAGAAAGTACTAAAATTAAAAAAAATTAGTTACATATATATATACACACAAACACACATACACATATAATACTACGAAGTTACACTATGAAACTTAATTTCTATTACTTCTACACTATATTGATATAATTTAAAGGGCTTATCTGAAATTAAAGTATATTACCATAGTGTATCAAAACAATGTACGAGTAATAAAAATTAGAGTTTAAGAATTACATAATTTTAAAATATATCAATACAGTGTAGGAGTAATAAAAACTAGACTTCATAGTGTGATTTTCGTAATATTATATGTGTGTGTGTTTCTATATATATATTAATGACAAGCGAGATATGTTTAGTGATAAAGATGACAAAAAAATTTAAAATTTAAAATGATTAAGATATACACAATCAACGTTAGATGCAAATTTTGTGATAATATAATTTTTTCATTATATTAGGAAATCTTTAATACAATAAAACAAAATCAAAAATTAACTTAAATGTCAAAAGAAATATGCAAATTTAAGGGAGGACAAATATATCAAAAGAAATAATAAAAAGTTAAATTATGTACTTGGACACAATTAAATTCTAAAAATAAGAACTTATTGACCTAACATTAAAAACTGTGTACTTTTTGACCAATAACTCTAATTTCGTATTAACGGATCGTATCATATACAAGTTTGTATCTAGAAATGGCCAACCCTAACCCACTAATTTCGTATCGATTTCGAATTGTGTCAAAAATTGTCACCCCTACGTAAGTTGTAAAACTTGATAAGAAATATTGTAAGAATAATATTACTTATCGAAAAATACATTACGTCCACAAAGTATTTGAATCATCATTCGCAAAATGTATAACTCAATCACCTTTCAAACCTTCGAGAAAATCTTTTCAACTAAATTGTACACACAATTTCAAGTAATATCAATGCTAGATTCTCTGAACAACCATCCAACCCTTCCTCGCATCCGTATATGTAATATTTAACATGTGTCTATCTTTTGTTCTTCCTAAACCCAAATCCAAAATTCTTCAGTAATTCTCATCCAAAATTATATCAACAAATAAGATGCCTTCAAGCTCAACCTCTTTCTTTCAGCCAGCAAAAACAAATAGAAATTTCCCACTGTTTTGGCTTAACAAGAAGATTTCGAAGAGAGATGCCATCCACGGTAGATAACGAGGATTCATGAGATTATACTAATATTCTCTACAGAAATTCTTGAATAGTTGTCAATAAAACCTAGGTTTAAGGGCAAGTTCACTTGAAAACCTCTGTCCTGGAGCTTTATGATGATCAAACCTAGATTTGACAAACATGAAATATATTGAAGAAAATGTACATGGTTTTCAGGTTATATTGGTTTCCACTCCGAAGGACAACAAATCTCTGGAAATGTGCTACGTGCAGAAAAGAGGGTGCAGCACAGTTTTCACATCTTCACAGCAACATTGAGTTATTTTTTTTTTTTGATAAATAGCAACATTGAGTTCGGGAGATGCAAGGATTGATGAGTTTTATAAAAATTCTTTTTACTGCCAAAATGCAAATTTCAAAGCTAAGATACAAGAATAGAAAACCATTCGTGAGTTATTTGATCCTATCAAAATCGACCGTTAAGCAACTGTAACATCATAGACAACTGACTTTCCGGAACATCATAGACAACTACCATTGTTTTTGTTAGAAGAATCCATAGAAATTCAAAACTTAGGGTTTTATTCTTATAAAACATGAGTGGATTATGCTCAATCAATCATAAGGGGGGGGGGGGGGGAGTGAATATTGTTAGAAGAATCCTATCAAAATCGACCGTTAAGCAACTGTAACATCATAGACAACTGACTTTCCGGAACATCATAGACAACTACCATTGTTTTTGTTAGAAGAATCCATAGAAATTCAAAACTTAGGGTTTTATTCTTATAAAACATGAGTGGATTATGCTCAATCAATCATAAGGGGGGGGGGGGGGGGGGGGGGGGGGGAGTGAATATTGTTAAAGAAAAATGCCCTACATTTTATCATCACAAAATACAATAAAAGATGCCATCCGGAAATCTAAGCAGCCACAACAGTGGCAGCAGCTGTAGAAAATTTCATGGAACAGCAGAGATTCAAAACATCAGCATGGTTAAAGATGTATCTCAGGCATTTTAAGAGGAAATCTTGTGCTTCATTATACCTTCCAGCCCTAAAATATGCTTCAAAGACATGAAGAAACACGGATGTAGATGGGAACCTCTTCACAGTCATAGCTTTCTGCAACATAGCAGCATCATCAGCAGTTCCAGTTTTAAATAAGAAAATCAGAAAAACCAAAATAATCCATGCCCTGTATCCACAGTTTTCTTAAGATGGATTTGCTCCCTCTCGGTGTTCAAGGTTGATGAGCAACTGTCTCCTAAGATAGAATGAACTTTTCATTCTTGAAGAAGTAGCACTACAATTTGCAAGAATTAGTAAACACAACTTGATGTCTTGTACTTGAATCGTAGACGATAGAATGCAATAGAAAATATGCAGAAAGAGAGAAATATGAAAGTCAAAATTATTCCTGAATTTTGGTATACTCCAAATGACAGTAAGGGTCACCCTTTTATTGACTTACTGGTGCCGTGTTAACTGAACAACCATGAGACGTCTCTATTCATATCTAAGGGAGGCAACCAGTACCGCTTCAAGAAAAAGACACTCTACGGCGAACATGGCGCGAGTTTCAAAATATGACAAACATATCAAAACCAGGAAAGCGACAACGCTACGCGCCAAATGAGGACGAGGGCGCCAAGGAGAGAATACCTAGGACACCTAGGAGCTAGGAGCTAGGAGCTAGGAGATAAGCGCCTACACACTGAAAAGCGAAAGCGGCAAACCGCGAGGCGAGGCGAGCCAAACCAAGAGGCCAAAGCATTGGGCCCCACTTGCCAAGGAGCTAAGGCCTAGCAAGCAAAGCAAGGCACCAAGGCATGGCCACCAAATCCTTGGGCCTACTTGCCAAGGCTTTGTTGTTTACTTTGGTCCAATACTCCAATTTGATTTATTTTTTATCTAATTTTAAATCTAAAATTCAGTCTATTATATCAATATAAATTGGTAATTTTTTAAACATAATTTCTCGATCAAATATTAATAGTTTTGAACAAATAATTAAATCATAGTCCCACTAATTTCGATGTATAATTCTCATTTTAATTTATTTTTCATAACCATTTTTTTTCTAACAAAAACCCAACTCAAAAACCTTTAATTCATCGCCATCGAAATGTTATGTTCACAACGACAGTGCTTAAATCCCTCCAAAGCAACATAGCCACCATCGCCCAAGAACATGGGTAATTTTCCTTTCCTTTTTTTTTTTCCTTTTCTGCCAAGCACTCATTGAATTCAGTCAACAAATATTTCAAATCGTGCCCACCTCTCTCTCTCTCTCTCTCTCTCTCTCTCTCTCTCAGATTACTCTTCAATCTCTCTAGTTTTTTTTGGACTTCGTCATTGACTCACCAATTTCGATGGATTGTCCGGATCACGAGAAGAACATTCATGCATTATTCGGATTCAAATTGAACACACAATAGCATCAAACAATTAAATCAATTGAAATTGGTGCCTCTTTGTCTGTAAATAAATATCGCATTTACTAGTTTGACCCCCAATTTTATTTAATTTTCCATGTTACTAATGTTGTGCATGTTACTAATTTTTTTCATATTAATATTTTTTATTGAGTATGTTATTATTTTTTTGATGAGCATGTTACTGTTAATATTGAATGTTACTTTTTTTTATTCACTATATTACTATTGTTATTTTTTTAAATATTATTATTCCATGTTACTATTTTTTTGTGTTTGAATGTTACTATTTTTTGTGTTTGAATGTTATTATTTTTTGTGTTTAATATTATTATATATATATTAGAGAAAAAAAATAAATAGTCCTATTCTATATATGAATATCTATATAATAAAGTAGCTAGCTTGGTTTGTTTTGAGTTTTTCGCGGCTCAGATTATTTTCAGGTTTTTGATCCAACGATCATAATTAAACTTAATTGTAACACTCTTATCTCTCATATAACTTTCTTTCTCTCCTATCTTTTAGACGTTTTAAACACACATTATCTCATCTCTTTTCTCTCTCTCTCTCTCTCTATATATATACTAGAGATAACCCGTGCTTGAAGGCACGGTATAATTCAAAAAATATCGAGCACCAAATTTGGGCACGAAATAATCAAGCACTGAATTCGGACGTGCACTAAACTAAAAGCCTAAACTGTCCCCATAATCTGTGCCTGAAATTGTGCAATTCAAAAAAAAAAAAAAATCAAGTATTAATCGTGACCACTTAACATAGACACGCTAGAACTTACTTTGGAGTAAGACCTAGAGAACTACCAAAACAAATATGAAAATTTTGGATTACACAAACACGTAGTGTCCCAGAAGTTCAAGACTAAAAACAGAAAATAGACTGGATATATGAAAAATGAAATTAAAAAATATGGGCAGAAAAATAAAAATTAGAGTTGAGCAATTAGTAAAAAATTAAACAAAGACAAATCCACCTCATTGAAACAATATTACAAACACCTGCAGTTCGAATCAACTCAAATTCGCAACTAATTGTATCTCAAATTCGCAACTAATCTATACTACTTATAAAAGTGGCTAACAATGAAAAACTTTTAATTTCCTCTTTTATCCTCAATTAATATGATAAAGTCAATTATATCCCTCATACCCTTTTAACTTCTTAAATTAAATACATAAACCTATCATATTCTATGATCTTCTAAAATTAATTACATTCACAAACATATATATCTATACTACTTATGACCCTAATTAATTTTTTATTGTCAATCATGTTCTATTGCATCATTTAACCTCCATTCAATATTATATTATCTACATATATATCTCAATACTTGTGCAAAACTTTTGATTGACAATAATATCCTTAAAACATGTTATTAATCTATATATATATATATATATATATATATATTTATATATATACTACTTATAAAAGTGGCTAACAATGAAAGATTTTTGATTTCCTCTTTTACCCTCAATTATATTCCTCATACCTTTTTAACTTCTTAAATTAAATACATAAATCTATCATATTCCATGATCTTCTAAAATTAATTACATTCACAGACATATATATTTATACTACTTATAACCCTGATTAATTTTTTATTGTCAATCATGTCATTGCATCATTTAACTTCCCTTCAATATTATATTATCTATCTATCTATCTCAATACTTGTGCAAAATTTTTTATTGACAATAATATCCTTAAAACATGTTAACAATCAAATAATATCCTTTTGTTGTAATTTTTCACTGAGCCAGAAATCTCTCTTGCAAGTTATTGTCAATTAAAGAGACAAAACTCTTATAGAACCATTGGAGTTCCATAACTCCAAGATATAGAACAGTGAGAAGTTGATTGACTTGTCAAACTTATAAACCGATTTTTGTAAAGCATACCTAGATATTATTTGCAGATTTCAACTAACGCATCACCATGTTGGAGCCCAAGCCAAAGGTTTTCCCTCTCCATTTGCACTAACCAAACTAAATATTTCTAATTCCTTTTGTTTTGTCATCTTTATTATTCTGTATTGATGCAATATGTATGTTATGACGCTACTTTTATTCCAAATTATCACAAGCTTTCTCTCGGTGTCATATTATATCTTTTAATTGACTAACTACCATAACTTATGTTCTTCAAGAGTATGAGCACTTTGTGTTTCTAGATTTCAGCTAAAAATTTGAAATCATTATTTGTATATTGTGGGTGATATTTAATTAAGTGTATGTGTATGTTTTAAGGATTCCCATGTGACATTCTCTAATATCATCAGGTGACTAAAATGAAAATACAAGTTTTACAAATCATTTGTTCTATATGGTATTGCAAGGTAATTCTCATATGCATTTAAATACTTAAAATAGTTATGTTCCTGGAAAAAAACAAAAGCAAAGAAGAAAACTCTTAACGATATATTTTCATGGACAGAACAAAAATACTGCTAACATGTTATAAGTTGAGTAGTTCTCTTTATTTAATTTTGTACAATTGACTAAGTTAGGATTGACATGTGAATTCAAAATCAAAAATTATTATTGTTCTTCTTCTAAAATTTTTCAACATATATATTAGGAATCACTCAATCTAAAAGAGCAGCATGTTATCTTAAGCACCATTGAGTTTGACTTTGTTTATTTTTTCTTGTTTGGGCTTTGTGTATTCAAATCTATTTATTAGAAAATTGTTTTTTTTTCAATTTACATAAGAAAAATCAGTAGACATAATTGTTGACATATTTGTGATCAGCGGGTCAAGACTTTAATGACGGATTTAATTGGTGATCATATAGTTCGATTTGAAGAAAACTAAAAACAAAAATTATAACCTAAAATTATCAGCGTGCAACGCACGCGTGCATCAACTAGTACTACAAAATGCACATTTGCAATTGTTATACTCCGCAAACATAACACCTGGAAGTTTGGAACACTGATGACATTTGACATGCACATATCCCTCCCAAGTTTTGTACTTAGTTGAAGGCGCCGTTTACTGCTTCCTTGACGCTGGTTTAAGAAATTGTTCCTACATATACCACGTATATGCAACTGAAATACTAGATTCAGGGTCGTGCCCCCAAAACAACTCTAATAATGAAAACCCAATTCTATGAATATATAAAAGAGTTAAAGAAAACCCAATTCTATTGACTCTGGAAATAAGCAGAACTTCCAAAAATCTTACGACCCTTAGATTTTTAAACTAACTTAGTTTAGCACAGTAGAACACTTAGGCAAAGCTCAATTTTAAACTTTTTAGGCAAACCTCAAACCGAACAAAATAACAACATAATAAGAGTGAGATGCTAAATCAAACTGAAAACGTTAGCACAGCTGACCGATGATGTGATCAGTCAAATAGAATTGTCGAATGATTGGCCAATCTCCTTCCAAATAGCAACTGAAAAATATGTATCAGAAGCATTGAACAAATATGTACCAAAGCACTGAATAACAAAAAAAATTAAGTTTGAAATGAAAAAGACATACAGAGAAGCACAACTCAGTTTGATAAACATACAAATGCAAAATTCGTCATGGAAAAAAAAACCCAAAAACTACAAACCAAGAATGTAAATTTCCTCCAAAAAATAAGAAAAATCAAAGAAAAAATTGTTATGTTGGACTTGGAGGGGGATCAGTAAGTATTTGTAGATTCACCTATAACTTTTTATAAAAAAAAAACCATACATTAAAATGGATATCAAACAACCATACATTAAAATTTGGAGGTGGTGGCGAATATGTACCCCAGGTAAGAAGGATTGCACTACGTTTCTGACATTTGGCAGTTGGTATTCATGGATAGACTAAACAAACTTGCTGTAAACAAATTTGTTTTTCGGTATCAAGAAAGCTTGCAAAAGGGAAGCCCATCTACTTTTACATACTTCAGCCATGGATCTATAAGAAAACATAGAAATTTGAGGAACAGGGGAGCTTTTACTTAACTTCCTCAAAACATACTGATTTATTGATAATTTTTTTATCTTTAACAACTGAAAAATCAGCTCTACCAACGGAGAGTATATGGAATAACGCTTAGCAACCATAACGGAGAGTATATGAAAAATCAGCTCTAAGCTTTCAAGTTCCATAATGTTTTCTCTCATCCTTTTCTTAGCAACCAGTAGAAACCCATAGAAAGAAATCAAAGTAAAACCCATCAAAATCAAAGCTCACTTCGCAACAGATGGATCAAAAATTAGAAAATTAACAAAAGGCATCAAACCCACATACTATCAAAGAAAAGTACCAAAAATGGTGAAGCCACAAAGCTATCGAAGAAGAAATACCTTGCGCTGACCAACTCTGATATTTGTTCGTACTTCATGGGACGTAAAGTTCCAAAATCAAAACCGAACTTTTCATGTTCAGTACCTATTCTGCAAAACCACCATCATTAAGCCAAAGATGAGTTAAAAAGAAAAAGGAAAAGGCAACTCCATACCAAACCGGCAAACCCACAATCACCGCCAACTCCACTCTCTTCTTCTACCACAGCACCGCCAACCAGAGAACCACCACAGCATCTCCAGCGCCATAACCACCACCACAGTATGGACAGAAAAATAAAAATTAAAGAGTTGAGCAATTAGTAAAAAATCAAACAAATAGACAAATCCACTTCATTGAAACAATACTACAAACATCTGGAGTTCGAATCACCAATACCCAGACCAAATTTCGCTTTCTTCTCTCCAAATTCCGAGTCAAACAACGATGTCAGAGACGAAAATGGTGAGATGGGACTTGTAACTGAGGCCCTTTTGGAGGTGGACCATGGTGGGGTCGATGAACTGGGCAAAGAGGGAGAGGAAGTGTTCGAAATGAGCAAAGGCCAAGCATTACCCATAGCAATATGGTTCAGTGGCGATGGAGATCGAGGGTTCAGTGGCGATTACATCTTCCTGTTTTGCTCACCTACATTCTTTGGCTAGTGCTTAAGTGGCGATGGACCTCGAAGTCTGTGCTGTGGTAGGCTGGAATTAAGAGGAATTTGATACATGATGCGATTAGGAAGAACCAGAGGAGCTCTGTGAAGGGTTTGTGATATGGGTTTGGTTGTTCTTTGGGTCTTTCATTGTTTTGAGGCGTCGTGAATGTGGCTGGGTGCAAGTGAGGGGTAGAGGAAAAGAAGGGAGATGATGGGTGCGTGTGTCAGGCGGCTGTGTACAGGTGAGAGACAGTGTAACGTTAAAACGGAGGTGATGGGTGAGAAGTGATGGTTTTGGGGGGGAAAAATATATGGAGTATAAGATTCAAATGCCCTTCTGTTTTATTATATAGATATTATCTATAATAAGATAGAGTGCATTTTGAATTCATTTGTACTTCAAAATTTATTCAACTTTTAATTCAATTGAGAAAGCACAAGAACGACTCAAATTTAATCTAATTTTAACTCAATGGTTTAAATTTCATCTCAATACTTTTAATTTAATCAAAAGGCTCACAATACATCCCACCCAACCAAAATCCCACCCAAATTAGAATACTCCTACCCGTTACCCAAACCCAACTCATTAGACGCTCTCTCTCTCTTAGAAGAATTCTGACCTCTCGCTCCCCTGCGCTGGTTCAACCACCGACGATCAACCAACATCTCCATCTCTCTGTCTCACGACTCTTACCTCTCTCCCGTCGATGAAGCCACCAACGGTGACGCAACAAGCCACCATCGATGACCAGTAACCCACCATCGATCTTAATTCTCCTTCTTCTCTCTCTGTCATGGATCCACCCACCATAGATCAACCCCTCTTCTCTGCAACATATCTAGGTAATCTCACTCCTTCTCTATCTCTCTTTGCAATAACACATGCACAGTCGCATTCTTCATCTCTCTGTCTTCATAGTAACACACACACAGACACAACACACATCCACTCACAGACACAACACACATCCACTCACAGATACAACACACACACACACACGCACACATGTACACGCAAACACACACACACAAATGCAGGCACATACACATTCCTCCACCACCACCACATAAAAAAAACCCCACACACGCACACACACTCTGTTTTTTCACACACATCTCACTGCGCACAATGACAATACCCTCCCCAAATCCTATTTTTCACACGCACAATTTTTGGTTATGCTATTAAACTATCCTGGAAATTAAATTTTTTCTCGTCTCTATATGGTTAACAACAATTGGGCTTTTCTCTTCTTGATTTGATACTAATTGGGAGGAAATTTTTGCTATGGTTGAATTCAAGCGGCAATCGTGTCCACTCGACTCTCATGTCGCTAGGTAATTTTCTAAACACTAGAAATTTTTAATTTTCATGTTGTGCTTAGTTAGAGTTTGTTAATGAAATTGAAATCAAATATTTGATCAAGTGTTACCTATTCATATTGATTTTTACCGTCAACCAATTGATTTTGAAGTAGATTAATGTGGATTTGCTTAAAAATAGTGAAATTTGAGACTTTAATAAGTTTTAGGGTATTTAAATCCTATGTCATGTAATGGTTTTGTAGTTTGTTAATGTGGTTCTACTTGATTATTTAAATCTCATGCCAAGTATTGGTTTTAAAGTTGATTAATGTGGGTCTACTTGGATCAATTTAAGTATAGGATAAAGGGGCGAAAAATTGGAGACCTTATACATTTATATGTATCCGATTTTGGCATTTTTACAATAGAATGAATCTGTGGATTTAACAACTATTTATGATTTATTGATTTAGTCAATTTGAATTATATGTTTCTTGAGGATTAGTTTTGTAGAGGAGTAGTTGTGTCTTTTATTGTAGGTGAGTATAAGTATTATGTGTATGTGTGAGCTGAGTAATTCTAATTTAATTATTACTCAAGGTTTCGTTAATTTAATATGAGTTTTGTGAATAAAATAAATCTATCTTTTTTCTTTTGTTCCCAGAAAATCCAATTTATGTGCACATTTATGGAAATATGATTTTGTCTCCCAGAATTATTTTGATGTTCAAATGTAAGGTATTAATCTAGGTTTGATTCATGGTTTTGTATTTATTTTTGGTTTTTTGATTAGTTAGATGATTTAATGTTCTTAGTTTGGACTCTTTTGATTTTTTGATGTTCAGAGTGTTGGTTGAATGGCATTTGATTGACTAAGAATTTATAATAATTTTTTTGCTTATTAGTTGTTCTAACAGTAGTTGATCTTGAAACTTGATTTGCATTATGACAAAGAAAAAGTATAACGCCATGGACAAGCAACCTAACACAGGTTAGGTCCCTGTTTCTCTCTCTATATTGATCTCTTTGTCTTCAACACACACACACACACACACACACACAGTCCACAATTTACAACACAACACACACAGGCACACAGAGCACCCACACGTGCAAAACTGGCAGACACACTTAGTTTTTGGAAATTACATTGTTGTTGTGTACTGATGACTTATGAGGTTTTAATTGCATAATTTTATTATTTCTTTTGTTTATTATTTTGTGCTCACTAAATTTTGAAGAACCTGAATTGCGGCGCGAGACAAACATTCAATTTTTTTCCTATGTAGGGTAAGTCGAGTGCTTTGTGTATGTGTGTGTTTTGAATATGGTATTATGTCTTTTTTGAACGGGGTAATTTCCCTCGCTATAATGCTACTTTTTATGCCGATATATAATGTTCATTAATCGTATGGCCTCTATTGGGTTTTTAGGGTTGATATTTGATGCTTATTCATTTGGGTTTAAATTGCTTTTGATAGTCCAATAGATGTATCAAAGGTTGTCCAATTGACACCCTGGACAAATGACCGAACATAGTCCAGGTCTCCCCTCTCTTTGCCTTCAATACACACTCACAATCACACGCACACATAGTACACAAAACATCACACAGTACACACCAAGAACAATTCATACTCACACTCCCCTCGCACATACTCCCATTTGCTAATTGTCGTTCTTGAATTGAAATTGATGGTGACCAAAAGAAAATTTGATGTGATAGTTGGTAAATGATTGTGTTTAAAAGGGATTATAGCACTTTGCAAAGTTTATTTGTTATCATTTTTTGTCTATTTGTATTTGAATAAACTAGGGTTTTTAAATTGAGGTTTTTTGTGTAGAGGTTTCAATTTTAAGGTTCCAACAACATTGTGAGTTAGTTGCGTTGTTAGAGAAAGTTAACGGGTTTATATGGGTTTTTGCCCTTGCTCTCTTTAAATTTTTTAAAAGTTTTGTATTACGTACTTAAGTTTCAATTATATTTTAAAGCTTAGTAGGAAGATGAGATATCATAATGGGTACCAGTTTTTAGGCACAATATATTTTAGTCATTACTTTAACCCCTGTTTGTTGAAAATGTTTTTGTTAGTTATTGAATCCTATTGTGATGATTCATATGAAGAATTACTTGATTTTAATTTTGAAATCATATTAATTTTGCAGGGCGGTGTTATATTGTGAAGGTGCGATGGAGTTTTGATTTTGGTTGGCGTAGGTGAAGCCTTACAACAACGTAAACTATGATTCATCTCACAAAAATTGTCCATGAGTTTCTCGAATGACCTATACATTATACATTCTTTTTTGAATTTATATTAATGGTTGTATTATTTTTCTATTGATGTTTGTAAAATATGTTGTTGTTCTTGGACTTGTTTAAATTCTATTTAATATGGAATATTGGGTTTGGTGGACCATTTTTTGCGGATTGGTTGTTACAAGTTTATAATCTTCTTGGGTGGTTTGGTTTGATTTAATTTCTGGACAATGTTATATTTTATTAAAGAGGTTATAAATTAGTTTAGATTTGTGTCTTTACTTTTTTTTTTCTGTATGAATGTATGTATTAATTGGGAAGGTTTTTTTAGTGACTATAATCTGATGATGTCTTTGGGTTAGGTTGAGTAATTTATTTTGCGATTGGTTATGCAATGATTTGTATTGGGCAATGCAATGGTTTGTGTCGGATAATGATACATACCATGAGATATATATACTCTGTAGGCATGTTGAGATTTTTTTGACCTCCTAATTTTAGAATAAATTTTGCCGAAAAAACTATTTCAAATTTTTTTAAGTTACAAAGTGTCTTTAGGCACGGGTTATTACTAGTACATAGATATGAGAGATAAGATTTAAATATTAGTCAAACTCCTAAAATTTAGGAATTGTTAGTTTTCAAATTTGTGTTAATTAAATATATTTATTGAGAGTATTTTGGACAACGGAGATTAAAATGAACTTAATATTAAAAAAATTTCTTGATAGACTTATAACCAAATAAGTCATCAAAAGAGACCGGCCTCCAAATTTCTCTTTGGTTTAAGTTGAGCTACCAATTGGGCTTTAAACTTTCGATTAGTGCACCCAACTATTTTGCCCTAGATCCATATGTAATAGCATCAATATCAAATAATCTTATTTATGAAGAGTTGTAGAATTATTCTCGATTTATCAAGTTAATTTCGAACGTAAGAATGATAACTCAGTGCACTAGATTTTTGTCACTGTATAACTATATGCAGTCTTAATCCTACATGTGAGGAAATTATTTTTATGACTTGAACCCATAATACTTAGATCATAATGAAACCACTTAATTACTTTATGAAGAAAATTGTATAATTAATCTTGATTTTAAGTTTATCAAAGGGAATCTTGAATCTTTCACACATATTTCAATGACACCCATAACAATGGATGAATCTAAGATTTTCCCCAAGATTCTTGAATTATTCAAATTAATTTATAAGAAGACCCTCATTTTAAAACTATTATTCATTCTTGGTAGGAGTACAAGAGTGGAAAAGATTAAGACAGTAAGGCTGTGTTTTGTTGGGGCATATCAAAGTGTGGGATTGGACTAGATTAGTCTAAGGGCTACTTTATACTAAGTTTGGGTCATGCTATACCGTCCATTCTTATTGATTTTGTTAGTGCAAGTCTGACATTAAAATGTCATCTAACACTCCATACTTTGTATTAATATCTTAAAAAACAAGATTGTCTTTATAGGTTTTATGTATTGATGTATATGTGGTGCTTTTGTCTTTTTCAACTTAATATTATACGTTAATCCCTCATCTATCTAAATATGAGATTGATATTAGAACAATGGACTAACACTTTATCCAAATCTTGATTTAACCATGATATAATTGAGTAATGATAAAATGGTTGATGCAAATCTGCTTGGAGTGGATATTTGATTGATACATAGATCACATATTGGGAGAGGTTGGACTTACAACAATAAGAACTGTTTATCCGCCCAAACGATATATCACAGGTTTGAATCTAAGAATCAATCTCTCTAAAACGGGGTGACATTATCTTTCAATTATACCTCATTTAAACCCCGCTATACGTGAGAAGTCTTACACAACGGGTACAACATCTCTTTTTTACACATGGCTCAGAATATTGCAAGTATTTGGTATCAAACTCGCAATATTGATATGGTTCAAGGTTATTTGCCCACCACTTATTTTTCTCAGACTCCGTATAGATGGAATTCTTATTCAATGGTACAACTTTTATATTTCCATGGAAAAAAACTTCTCTTCTTTGTTCAAACTTCAGAGGAAATTCATGGGCCATTCTATTACTTAAGCTGATCACTTGGCTTGGCCCTTGGCCAGGCCAGCTTGGTAATTCATGCTCTGAGAATCGTCCATCTCTTGCTTTCTCTATGAAACTTAACTCTTGTATTTCATATCATATGAAAAACCAATCGTCAGTTATCAACAAAATTTCCCCTCTAAGGATTGGATTACAAACCTGCAGCAACAACCTACTGCGTTCCACAGTCGCTATAATTTTATTCATCAGCAGCAGCGGCTCTGCTCCTCAATATATACAGCTTGTTGGACTTCAATTGCCTCAAGGTTCAGCTGCTCAAGCCGTAGTGCAGGCCCATTTCTCATTTCTCCCATTTTGTCCATCATGTCCTAAAACAGACTTGGATGACTATGGATGGTTAATCATATGCTCAGATTAATGCAATATACAAAAAATTGCTGATATACTATGGATAATGAGAATTAGTAGTCTCCAACTTGAAGGAAGGTCACTCAAAGAAACCGATCAGAGGAAAGCAACTGTTGGAAAAATTGGATGCAAGTAAAGTAAACGGCAGGGTAAGGCGCGGATTAGGTCGCTCTCTTAAGACGATTCGCGCCCTTTTATGAAAGAATCACAGCGCAGAAGACAGTAACGCGTCGTCCTCAGGATACAACAGTCCAACCTATTGACTGTTGCTTCACTCAGATTTGCACAATCGAATGAAGCAGAAGCTTCACACACACCTTCAAATATTTTTCCCAGAAATTTATATAAGAAAAGATAGCTGATATCAGATTGTATATCTCTATACTGAAAATATGCATATATATATACACAAATAATATATGTGTTTAATATACTGTAATTACTTCTATATTTAATTGGATAATTAATTAAAATATGGTTGTTGGAATACTAGCTGTTGGAGGTTTTTGGTATTCAGCAATTGAAATTTTAATATAGAAGTAATGACAGAAAATAATTAAACAAAATAATAAAAAGTGGGTTTAATACTAGTCATGCAGTGTGATTCGTAGATTTTAGAAATCCGTATCTCCTCCGCTAGTCCCACTCCTACGCACGTGAGAGTCTCAAGATCTCTCTTAATTCAAATGCTAGATAACACTAGTATATATATATATATATACCAAAGTACTTTTAGATCTTTAGTCGATGTGGGATTAAATTCTCACATAAAAAACACTATTTTAGTTAAAATATTCTAACAGCAACAATAGATTATATGAACACAAACGAAATTTTAAATATCATAGAAAAACAATAAAAAAGGGCCAAGCCTGGATCAAACAAGTTGCGGTAAAAAGTTCACTTATTGAATGTTTTCAACTTTCGTTGGGTAAGGTACACTCTTTGCCCTTGAAAATAAGACATTTGAAATAATAAATATTGGGATTTGACATTTAGGGGTATGATCCAAGCGTTATTTATTGTGTTTTGTCATTTAGGGTGATATTTCGCGTGTTGTGGGGCAAATGAAAAAAAAAAATGTGAATGTATTTGGCAAGTTTGTATGTGAATGTATTTGGCAAGTTTGATGAAAAATCTGTGTTCATACAAATTAATAGATTTGCATGTGGTCCAATAAAGATTTTTTTAGCTGTCCCAAAAGTGATAAGATCAAGTTCTGTATCATGGCTTATGGATAACGTGGCCAAGGATCGAAATATCGTTTCGAAGTATTGTTTTGGTCAGCTAAAAAACGGAAACGTTTCGGAAACGCAATGAAAATGCAGAAAAAATATGAAAACACGTGAAAACATGTAGAAATACAAATACAATTCATTTATTTAAAAATATAAGCTACATAATTGATTAATTTAACATATTTATTCGGTTAACATCCATTTATATAAGAATAAATTTAAATTGGAGGGAAAAAAATGTTTGACATGAGGCAGAAATCATTTAAATTAGAATATTATCCAATTAATAATACAATTTTATTATAATACAAATTTACTAATTAAGAATACTAAGTGCAGCATATTATTATAATACTAATTTATTAATTTAAATTGTGTCTTCAAATTAATAAATAATATTATTTCATTAATATTAAAATCATTGTGTACACAATGATTAAAACACATAAATACTTAATTCTAGATATTTAACAAATAAGTTATAATTAATAAAATGACTTGCAGTTATTTAATATGTCAATTTAACAAATAATAATAACATAAAAGAATAATTATAAAAAGGAAAAAAAGTAATGAAGGGTATTAAATTAAATTAATGGTAGTTATGTATAGTTAAAAGTAAAAAGTTATAATGCAGTAGGGTATTAAATATAATTGTTCATACTTATAAAATATATATATATATATATATATATATATATATATATATATATATATATATATATATATATATAAAAGGTAGCACAGTCGTGTTTCGAACTGTTTCGACCGAAACGGTCTGACACAGTGACGTTTCGACCGAAACTTTGAAATTTTGGGATTCAACGCATGTTTCGTGTCGGTGTGTTAAAATTCTGAAACGTTTCGAACATTTCGAACGTTTCGACAAGACATTTTGATCCTTGAACGTGGCTTTAACTTTATGTAGGTTACATAAATGTGTATTGTTTTCAATGATGCCCTTGAGGTTCTGGTAATACCACTTATCCCCCTTCCACTAATTTTGTCATCTATTCTAATTTCTATAACTAAATATCATAGAGAGAGATGTAGCTCAAATGCTAAAGCGCTAGATTTGCACGCGAGAGGTACAAGGTTCGATCCCCTGCATAAAGATAAGATGGAAAAAATCAATATTGCTAGAGAGAATATTGTGGAACCCCTAATTTTGAGAATGTTATGAGAGTGTGTGTGTTGTGTAGATATATTGGCCATTTGTCAGTTAATATTTCTTCATGGTCAGTTTTGCTGCGCAGATTGACCTTGAAAAGAAAGGAAAGGAAATGGATCACATCACAACATCCTGAATGCAATTAGTTTAGTTTAGCCCGTAATTTCAACGTCCGGAAATGGTTCTGCACGGTCGGTTAATTTAGATCTGTTGCAGACTAGTTGAATTTGATTTACGACCAGTTGCAGACTAGTTGAATTTGATTTACGACCAGTTGCATAATCATGTGTATGGCGTTATGTATGCGTGTATCATTAGCCTCATTTTCACTCAGCATTTGATGATGAGCTGCCCCTCTGCCGAGAATGGGAGAGGAAAGAAGATTATTTAAATTGTGTTATGGGAATTCCACTGTCGAGTGTTGCTAATCCAGTGTTTTGCCGAAAGGCTTTGTGTTCGTGTTTGTACTCTAACTCGCATTTCGACCAATTTTTTTGTTTAATGCATAACTCTATTGTCAATTTGTTGTTTAATGCATAATTCTTTGTTTAAGCCTTAAATTGCCTTGAGTCACCCTCTAACACAGGTACTCGGGCAGACTAAGCTGCCCTATAGACTGCCCAAGTCTTGTAGAGAGGCACAAAGCAGCAATTGTGAGCAGCAATATAAGCGACAGAGGCTTGAAGAAGATGGCTGGGGAGAGCCTTATTAAGGTAAGGGAATCCATCCGTAGGTTCTTTTCCAGAGAAGATTATCAAGTTAATTGTGAGGGTATCTTCCTCTTACAAGATATATTGAATTTGCATATGAAGATGGTTAACTATGAGTAATCAACGATGATGTACAAATTGATTTTGCACATCAATTGTCAAGTGATCTGTAATAAATGTAATAATAAAGTGGAGAAAGATAATAAACTAGATGAGACAAAGATTTATAGTGGTTCGATCAACGTGACCTACATCCACTTTGAAGGGCTGGGGTCGCCTGAATATTTTATTACTTCGATGGGTGTTGGGAGAGCATGGAGATACAAACTATTAGATAGAGAGAAGAGTGATAGCAATGTGTGCCATTGTGTGATATGCCCCTCAAGTGTTGGCAGAACTTACAATTTATAGTCGTCCTCCTAACAGATTGAGGCGACTTATCAGTAACTAAGTGGTAAATCTGGTGAAGCTGGTGCCATCTTCTCAACGGATGGGCAGTTTCGATGCTCTCCATAAGATCCGGTCAAAAGATAACGTGGTGGTTGACTATTTTCAAGGCGGCGTGGATGAGGCTCTTGGATGACACTGCTTACTCCCTTGGTGATGTAGCTCCTCAAACCCTGATGAGCTTGACCGGGCATAAACTCTTTTGAGCTGAATTTACTAGATCTCTTTAAGTTGGACTCTTAATTTAAACTGGGCTCACAACGTGGGTTGGCCCTTGGACTTGACCCATCAATCTACATGTTTACTACTTTGCCTCTTCCCCTACAAAATACTTTTACGAATACACTAATTCTCCCTTTATTTAAGGATATGGCTTTCTCATGTGACTCTTGGCTTCTGCATCCTGAGCATCTAGCAAAATAGAATTGATTTCTTTTTGTCTTGGCTTCTGCATCCCGGGCATCTCGCAAAGTAGAATTGATTCCTTTTTGTCTTGGCTTCTGCATCCTGGCAAAATAGAATTGATTCCTTTTTGTGTGTAGTATGCATTTAAATAAGTTTTCTCTCTTTTTCTTTGATTATTCATATGGTTATGTTATTCTAGTTTATAATAACATAACAAGTGTTTCCGTTTTCGCCAAAAAAATGAAAAATAAAATAATAGGTCTGCAAAAAACACAGTGGATCCCAGGCAACTTCAAAATTAGCTGATAATAACAGCACCTTTTGTTGTGACACCTTAATCCTTATCCGCTTGAAATCTGAGCATTGAAAACATATTTTCCAGGATATTGGCATCAAAAAATAAAAAATTCTGCGACTTCAACATTGAAAATTGAGAAAGGAGAACCTACAAAGAGTCAGGCCATTTATTTAAACAGAGTGCTCCATAATTTTTTCATTTGCCTACAAAAACTGAAATATTATTGAGAGGCAAACTGAGAAACACCAGATATTACTAAAGCCTAAAGAGGATAGGGATTCCTGGAAACTAAAGCTAAAATTTAGAACAAAAGAAATCATAATAAAACTTAGACACTGATTACACTTGCATGATAGATCTCTTGTCAAATTTCTGACACGAAATTTGTTGTATCCAATGCTTTTAGCAAGCTGAAATAACAAATTAAGATTGCTGTAAAATGAACAATTAGATCTTGCTAACACAGTCGATTCCATTTTTCAACAACTCTAGGCAATATTCATTTGATTTCCACTATTGGGTTTTCAACTTTTGCAGATTGGTACAATAAAAAAAAACAAAACAACGCAGTGGATTACACTAGGCATCCCCTACATACTGATATTCCCTAATGAACAAAGAAAAAAATTTACAGCTTCTGCTTTATTATATCTCTTAAAGATGTGTAAGTACCAAAGATTCCAATCAAAACGCCCATCACCAGAATTCCCCCTATAATCACTACTTTAAAACTAAGTTTCTGATAAGTTCCGGAAATCTTCAGATAGCACAAGCATGGAAATAAAGTTGAAAGAGCGACACTTAGAAGTGCTCCAACAAGTGACAAGAGATCCCCGAAAAAGGGGATGGTCAGGGCTACAATGATGGTGCTGATAACCAAGATAGTGCTGATCACATATCTCAGGGGTCTTATGTTGCAGTAAGACCTCAACGGAGGTTCAATAGAATTGAGAATTGGTGTCACCATCAGTGCATATTTTGCTATGGGATTGATCAGGGTGGTATAAATTGCCACTCTTGAGCTAATTTTATGGGTTGGAAGGTTTAATGTAATCTGTGAATTTACTTTTGGACCAAACATCAAGTACCCAAATATTGCCATTGATGCATAGATAATGGTACATAAGACAAAAGATATGAGCAAGACCTGCATTGAAGAACATCAAGTGACAATCAGTAATGTAAACTACCAAAGAAATTTCGGTGATTCAAAGAACTTCCTTCACCTTAGAGAAGAGTCTTGGCTTCTTCATAGAAGTGTAGATGGAGGGAAATACTGGATGAGCACAATAACAGAACGAGTATAAGCTAACAGCAGTAGGTAATCCCTTCCAATTCAGCAGAGTTCCCCTTTCATGAAATCCAATGCCATCAAATGCTCCAACCCAAAAAACTGAGCCAAGGATTATGAGAGAAGCAAAAACTCCAGTGGCAGAGATATATGAGAGAATGCTCAGGTTTTTTAACCAAACAGTAGGAAGTATAATGAGGCCTACAATTATCACAAAGCAAACTCTTCCACGAATTCTAAGCCCACCTATTTCGATTCCCATGTCTGGAAATATTTTAACCAAATTATCCCCTTCTACAATTAGGAAACTCGTCACAATCAAGAAGAGTTCAACATTCATGACAATGGATGCAAACATTCTTCCTTTTGTACCGAATGCACGCTCGACAATATCAGGATAGTTTCTTATACTTTGATCCGCATCCATACATCTTTGTATTAACAACGCTGTGTAGAAGGCTGCGATTGCAATAATAATAAGAAGTATCAAACTCAACCACCCTCCTGATGCTAATGCATATGGCATTGACAATATTCCGAATCCTAAAAAACCAATCAAAGGCAGATTCTGTAAGATAGGACATCAAAGTAATCCACACAACCTGTTTTAAAGAACAAAATAACAAACATATACACTTGAAATTATTGCAGAAAGAACAAAATAACAGTGAAAGATGAAGAGGAAGAACCTGATAGAGCGTTGACACCATTAAAACAGGTCTGGAAGAAGGTGGCGGTGCCTGTAACAGACTTTGGCCCTCCCTCAACTTCCTCCACCCCAAGCTTGGTCTGCTGTTCATAGTTGCCAGACGGGAGGGGTAGGGTAACAGAATTCCCATCCTGTGCTTTTGTCTCCATTGTAGACGAAGAGGAGAGTCCCAAACTAGTGGACTAGGCTTTGGAAGATGCGTAGGATAAACTATGCCTTTGTGCTAGCCTGGTATCTCTATTTATAGCGGGGATCTTTTGGTTTTGCTTCATCATCGATTAATAGGCTGCTTGAGTCCTTTCATCTCATCTATTTACTTGTTTGAGGACGTTACCATTCACCACGTGTCTCGACCTCTTTTAAATCTCTACCATAAAGTAATATTTGGATCTCTTGAATCGGATACAGGCCATACGGCTAATCGACGATGGTGTGAATGAGAAATCTATGGTACTTGGGAAGTCACTGAGGGGTCGTTGATTTTTGGGTTAAGTCACAGGTCCAGTTCCAGACTTCTATGGTGACCAGGAACGGAGTCAGAAAATTATTTTAGGGTGAACACTGTATATTTTAATAAATTTAATTTTTTTCTTGTATATGATAAAAATAGAATAATGTATTTATATTTAATTATATTCTATTTAATTTTTAAAAGTTCATTCAACTTAAAAGACTAAAATTGCTAAGCATAGTAGATACAAATGACAAAAAAAAAAGACTAATTATATATTTTTACCAAATAAAGGCTAATTAAAACTATTTAAAATTGACTCCGATAAATTTTTATACGTTAAAAGTCTTGCATTAACTTTATTATTATTTATATCTACAGTCATATTATCACTTAGTTATTTATCATTTTTCGATTACACAATAAAATATATTTTCTATCATGTCGGTTATAATTACTAAAATAAATGTCTAAATTATAAGTAAACTCATGAATATATCATGTCTTTTATAATTTTAGCTAAAAAATAAGGTGGACACAATTTAATACATTAAAAAAATACTTAAAATATATATAAGTAATTTATTTAAAAAAAAAAATTGAGAGTGGGCATGTGCCTCCCCTGGGCATAAGGTGGCTCCACCCATGTCTATTAGTTCATGTATGACGTATTGGGCACAATTTAATATATTAAAAATATATATAAGTAATTTTAGAAAAAAAAATTTAAAAGTGGAAATGTGCCCCGGCATAAAGTGGCTCCGTGACACCAACGCTCTAAGGAGAGGTAGAAGATGAATCCACGTTTGAAGGAATAAACTTTGCATTAATGAACAGAAAGTCTTCTTAGTGTTTAGTCTTTAGTGTTTATTCTTTAGTCTTTATAGTCTACCTTGTAGAAACTAGAAACACTGAACAGAGCCGTGAGGAAATTGGCATTACCTGCTTTAAGAGCCGTGAGGAAATTGACAAATCCAAACCTTTCGTTGTTGGAATTTTTTTGATATTAGAATTCTGAGAGTTAATTTTTAATTTGTGAAAAATAGATTAAATTTATGGTCCAATAAGATGAGTTTAATATTATTAAGTGATCTATTTTGATGAGTTTATTTACATCTTTTTAATTAATATGACTAAGGCGGTTAAGTGTAAACCTTAATCTAATTGTGACCCATAATGGGAGAGCCTATTAGATTCATTATAAATAGCAAGTTAGGTCCCCTCTCCACTTCATTACCTTAATTTAGCTTATAAATCCAGAAATCAAATATCGTGACTCATACAAGTATGTTTTAAATCTGTATATGATCTAAATCTTGGATTTAAGTGTTTTAAATTTTATATACGAATTATTAAAATTCTTACACGTGATATAAGAGTCTATCATATATGAATTTAAAATCTAATAAAATTTATGTATAATTAAATTATTAATTTTTATCGGACTTGACGTTCAATTTTTTGTCACCATTCAAGATGCATCGAATAGAAGTTACGGCAAACTAGGCTGTGATAGATAATTACCAAGAATTGGTTACATCAAACTCAAGAGAAGATGGTCACATCATATTCTATATGACGTATATATATGACTTCCAAGAAGAAAAAATTAAAAAAAAAAGACTGTGGAGTGGACCAACAACTTATTTGGTCAAGATTTTTTTTTTTTTTTTCTTTTTTACGAGAGAACAATTACGACACTTCTACTTCTACTTAAGGCCGGAGTGACATATAGTCCATATAACCCCTCACACACCCTATTTGGTCAAGAATTGAATACTCAGCCAACAATGTTGAACAACTGTGAGAAGCCTTCAAGTCATATGTGGCGGCGTACCCAAGACAACTTGTCTTGCACGTTGTACTATTGGGACTTTTAAGGCAGTACACATGCGTTAAATTTATTTTATTTGATTATGTTATATTCGGTCAACTTAATAATTTTTATTTTTTATTAATTTTTTTTTATAGATCTTATCGACGAATAGACGAATGTTTTATTCATACAAATTATTTTCTCATATTGATGTAATTTTGATTGAATTGCCTTAATTTGTAGATAATGTTTGTAAAATTCTAATTTTAATCCCTAGTGATTTATACGATAAAATATTTTTTTATATATTATTTATTAAATGTTGATAAATTTGAATTTAAATTACTTAATTTTAATAGTAAAAATAGAATTGAAACTTGAATGCAACAATTGATGATGAGTGATCTAAAGAAATACATATTAATTAGTACCTCATATTGATTGATCACGTGATATTTAATTATGAACAATTTATTATAATATCCAGTTGTGTGAAATTATATAAGTTAAGATGGATGGTTGCCACTAAAGTGGTTTATTCATTGAAATTTGTAGATTTTTCTTATACTTTTGTTACGAGATGGTCTTTAAATTATAATATACAATTATCTGCCCCAATGGGGTTGTTGTGTATTGTAATTTGGAGATGTCATGAAATATTATTGTAAATGATGAGCTCAAAATCAACTGGGCTAGACCCAATAAATCAAAGAGGCACAAGTCAAGTAAAAAGTGAATATCGGGATACGCACGGAGATCTAATCCTACCATAACTGTGCTTACTAAAATAGTAAAAGTCATCTCCCTCATGTCACCGTCTCATTAAATCTATATAATGTAAGTCCTCTCCACATAAAGGGCATGACCTTGAGACCTCGCAACATCTAGACATCACATTTGGAGACTTCTACACCTTGAGACTCCAACACATACTACACCTAGAGTGTTGCCTCTCTACATCAAATTTCTCTCCCATTGCTACTGTAATTCTACCAGTTACTTTATTCATCAATAAATACCTCCCGACCACCACTGTCGTTTCTCGAGAGTGGAGTAGGTCACCCGGACCAAACCACTATATATCTTTACGTTGACTCTATATTTACTGTTTTTCCATTAATCTGTCATTATTGTTTATTAATTGCACCCCTTCACATACTCGACTGTTGATTTTGCACGAAACTAATTTGTGCATCATCAGTTTGGCACCGTCTGTGGGAACCGACTAAGTGTTCTACTACCTTGCTATTCTATGGCAATCACAACCAGGTCGATAAGTCAACAACCGGGAGACAACAACCCGACCCCCTGGGAGGAGGCTCCGCCTTCCCTCGCACCCTCGGAACCATCCGCTACGATGACTCCCGTCGTCGGGCAACAACTTTTACAAACCATGCAGTCGCTGGTAAAACAGAACCAGCAAATCATTCAGTTGATGCTCGTCTAGGGTGGCATTGTCCCTCAATCCGTAGGAGGACTACCACTCCCTCCACCAGGAGAGGCGCATCAACCTCTCCACTACGGGCACCATGCAGCCCCCCATCAGGGGACACCTCGCCAAAATGTCCTTGGACAACACCAAGGTGCTCCTTGCCCAGCAGTCCCTCCTCAGCGCGCAGGAAGCTCACATGCTCCCCCTCCTCATGTACATGCGCACGAGGACGAATGAAAGAGCCAGTATGGCGATCATGGAAGTCAATACCACCAACCAATGGAAGATGTCCCCAACCAATGAGACGAGAAGATCAGAGAGGTGCAAAACTAACTCGGTGATGCCCTCAACGCCATCAAGGCACAGGCATCTGAGACGGTGGACTACCTGGTAAGACGCACTGATACACCCTTCGTTGATGATATAGTTAATTATCTCCTACCCTCGAAGTTCAAGATGCCTACCATCTAGATCTTCGAAGGTACCAAAGACCCCCTCGACCATCTTGACACATACAAATCTCTCATGCAACTCCACAACGTGCCTGAAGAGATTATGTGTAGAGCCATCCTTACCACCTTGAAGGGTCTGCTCGTTAATGATTCGCAAAGATCTAACCCTCCTCAAGTCACTCCTTCGCGGAGTTAAGCAAGTCTTTTGTCTCCCACTTTATTGGGGGACGCCGGCATCAGAAACCTATTACCCACCTGCTCACCATCAAGCAGGACAGGGATGAAAACCTTAGGAACTACCTCGCTCGTTTCAACGAAGAAGCTCTCCAGGCACACTTGTAAACCCCCACATTCATATCTTTATATAGTAATATAGTTATGTTTTGAAATGCTAATATATGTAATAATGTATGCATGAACTATGTAGAGGATAAAAGTAAAAATAAAAATGTTAGGGGAGGTTATAGGGTATGTTGTAGAAAGTTGGAAATATTTCGGAGTGAAATCGCATTTTAAAGATAGTTGGGTAAGATGGATTTTGGACACTGTCAAGTATTTGGATCATAACTTTTTATCCTGATATCCGTTTGATCTAAAATTTTGACAGTAGATAGTAGACTTCCAGGGCTACAAAAGTGTATTTGAAAAAAAATTTCCAAATCAATCTCTAATTAGGCCAAAACTTCACTGGAAGTTGCAGCAGAGACAGGAATTCCGTTCGAACGGGAATAAACGTTCGAACGAAAGTGCGTTCCAGTACTCTTGTCTGATGGAAAAACAAAAGTACTGGGATCAACAACCGTTCGAACGCCAATGACGTTCGAATGTGAGTTACGAATCTGGGTTTCAGAAATCGCGCACATGAGACCATTTCTCACCCTGTAAATACATAAGTACGCCTCTCTTTGCATCATTTCAACATTTCTAACCCTAGGAAGACTTAGAGAGGAGGAAAGAAGGGGAAAACACAAGATCAATGGAGGATTTACACATTGAAGAGGATCAAAAGTTTAAGTTTTTCAAGAATACTAAGGAAGAAGAAGGTAGGGGTTTTCTTCCATTCTCTTGCATTGAGACTAGGGCATACATATATATACATTCTTTTGACTCTAAATCTTATATTCTTGCTATAAAATTGTTGATTCTTGATATTTATGCAAATGTGGTCATGTTTTAAACAATGCTATGGTGGAATCACCATTAAAACTCTTTTCTTTGTCTCAAACCCTAGTTCTCAAGGAAAATGGGTTTTTCTCTTGATTTTTCCTTGATTCTTGAATTCAAAAACTTTAGTGCTTGAAATTGAACCACAAAATGATATTTATGAGGATCTCTTATATATTTTCTCACATTATCTCTATTGTGCTACTTTATGAGAAATTTGGGGATTTTTGGGAATGACTTGTTGTTTTTGAGAAATTGTGGATATTGTATTTCTTGTATGATTGTTTTGATGAACATGAGTGAGAGGTTCCTTGTAAGGATGCTCATGTCAAAGAAACAAGACCTTTCGGGTGAGAGATTCCTTGTAAGGATGCTTGAGAAACCAAATCTTGAGGGTGAGAGGTTCCTTGTAAGAATGCTCATACCAAAGAAACAAGACATTGAGGGTGAGAGGTTCCTTGTAAGGATGCTTGAGAAACCAAATCTTGAGGGTGAGAGGTTCCTTGTAAGGATGCTCATGCCAAAGAAACAAGATATTGAGGGTGAGAGGTTCCTGGTAAGGATGCTCATGCCAAAGAGAACAATATTATATCATGTGTGAGTTATTGATTTACTTTTGGGAAATTGTATGGCTCCATGTGGGTAATTGGTTTCACCTCTTCGTTTAACTTTATTGTTGTTCGTAAACTAGAGATCTATTAAAATGTCATGATTTTCCTTCAAAAGTTATATATATGATATTTGTGAAACGAGACCGACTTATTTTATATCTTTCTAAACCTTGTTCGAGTTTGGGAGGATGTTGCTACAGAGCTTAGTGCACACCCCCTACAAATAATATATTTTCAGATTATAGTTTAGAAGAAGAGCTCGGAGTTGACGAGCAGGTGCTTTGGGAAGCTCAAGTTGATGGACATGTAGATCCAGAGGGAACTATCTAGGATTGTTCTTTTTACGTTCTAGACTAGCAGATTGTTTTTGAGAATATTGCTCATATTAATATTTTTGTTATTCCGCTGCAAATTAATAGTTGATTTTTGGGATGTAATGGTCATGGTTTGACTTATTCTTTTGGGATTATGTTGTAAATATTATGGATGATGAATGAAATTTTCTTTAATTATGGATCTTATTAGTTGCTCTCATGATGTGAATGATTTTAAATAATAATGCTGTCTAAGGAGGATTTTGGGGTGTTACAACACTTTTGAAACTCAGGTCGTCTGCAACCTGAGGAACTATAATAGATTGATACCGAGCCACTACGAGAAGCAGGGCGGCTATGTGGAGCTATAGTCCCCGTAACATGATCGCACTAAAGTCTCAACTCCTATAGAGGTACAAGGCTAGCTCTGGTACACACAGAAGTCCCAATCTAATAAGGAGTGGGAGCAACACCAAATCCCGCTCCCGGGAAGCAGCCTGGCCATCAGACATCGGCTGAAAAGTACCGGGGGTATCAAACCTCTTCTTCTTAGGAGGAGGGGAAGACACCACCCTAAAAGCACAGAGAGTCTCCACAATCGTCCTATCAACAGGGCGCCTGTAATTAGAGACAAAGTCAGTATAAAAAACCAGCATCAGGAAAACATTAAGGAGAAAGCAAGAGTGGAGAAAAGCGGGTTCGCCTCTTACCCAGTCGAGAGCCATCATGGTCTCCCTGTCTGGCGAAAACCCAGAATGCCAATTCGTCACCCATGAATGTCTGACAGTTGCATGCCAGAACGCAGCTTCCCACCATCGTCGGTTTCACTAATTTGTGCTTAAAACTCAAAGTCAGAGAGATAGAAGCATATTTTTCAAAAAATTTGTTGACCAAACCGCCTTTGGAAATTTGTATATCGTAGATCTCGAAAAAATACCTAGTTTCAAAAAAAAAAATCGCCTAAAACAGACAACTGAGCGAAAAGTTATGGTCGTTCAAAGTTTTGCCGACGCTAGTGCCAACGCCCAGCATCTTAGCGCTAGAGGGCGTCACCCACATCCTAGCGTCCTTGTCTAGCTCGCCCAGACTCGGTGCTAGCGCCCTCGCCTCGCCAATGCCATACTGTGCATGGTATTGCCAGCTGGAGTTTTTCATCTACTGCAGCTGGGAGCTACTGTTCCTCTGCAGGAACTGTTTATGACACTGTTCAATTGGATAGATCAGCAGGTACAATTGGACTGGTTCGGCTGGATTGTAGCAAGCGAGTTTTTTTTCAGCTGCTCCTCATTTAATGCAGCTGGGGAGTTTTGGTCTGCAGGGCACTGCATGAATGTTCACTTGACTGTTCATTTATGGATCAGTTACCACCTGAAGCACGTTTACTGCTCCTGTGATCAAAGGCAAATGAAGACTTTAAGGAGAAAATTTGAATTCAAAATTTAAATTATATCCTATCTATCAAAAGCCATGTAGTCTTGATCCTGTCTCAACGCCCGGTTCGCCCAGCTCGCCCAAGCAGCCTTGCCTAGGCGCCCATGCCAGCCAGGCAGCCTCGCCCACGCCTCCTCCTGCGCCAAGGGCGCCGCCCGTTGGGGCCTCACCTATGGAAACGCTGCTATTTCCTCTATCCACTAAGGCTTTGCTGCCCTCTACGAAGAACCCAACACCATGGTCTCCTCCCTGGTCCGCTACTCCACCGCCCGAGTCCCTGGCGTCGTCAACAAGAGAACAAACCCCATGTGTCTGATTACACCATTTGAGAAAATCTTGAGATTTTAAGTTTGGAGATACACTAACTTATTGTTGAAGTGAATGGATTTCTCTAGCTTATTGTTGAAACATGTTGTTAAAGAGAAATCATTTGGAGGACTGCCAATGAAAATAACATGTTTATCATATCACATATTGGCATGTTATTTTCTTGCTACACTATCACATCTTGATCCATGTCAATAAGATTATTATTTTTTATAATCATAGATTGGTCCTATGTCAATAAAGTATGTAAATGTCGCCATGGTTCGAAAATAATAGTTTTATTGGACCGGGTCGTGTTTGAGATATTGTCTCAGGACCATATTATTTTTTATTGTGGCCATATTGAGTTTTGTTTGATTAGCCCGAGTGGAGTTTTTTCAAAAATATATATATAATTTTATTTTATTTTTAAATGATTACAATTAATGTTGTCCAAGTGGGAGAATGTTGAATTTTTTTCTATATTGTACTTTCATTAATTGATAGTTAATTTTTAGTTTGTGAAAAGAAGGCTGAATTTATGGTCCAATGAGATGAGCCCAATATTATTAAGTGATATGTTTTGATGGGTTTATTTACATCTTTGCAATTGATGTGGTTGAGGCGGTTAAGTGTAGATCTTAATCTAATTGTGGCCCGTAATGGGAGAGCTCATTAGATTCATTATAAATAGTAGACTAGATCCTCTCTCCACTTCATAACCCTAATTTGGCTTGTCCCATTGAGAGCTACCTATTGTTTTCAAGAAGGAGAGGAAAACCTTACCCTTCCGCGAAAGAAATCCAGAGATCAAGTATCATGGGTCATACATATATGTTCTAAATTTTGTATATGATCTAAATCTTGGATTTAGAATCTAAATCTTGGATTTAGGTGTTCTAAATTTCATATACGAATCATTAAAATTCTTACATTCATAACCTCACATGGGTCGTGGACTAAAATGAGATCCTAGAATTTAACTTTTAAAATACGGTAATTTTGTAATCTTCTTATTTTTAGGGAAAAATATATTGTATCGAATTTTTTTTTTTTAGTATTATACTGAAAGTTACAACTTACAACTGCTCAAGTGAAACCATGATAGCAGTTATAACTCCTCCCTTATGAGTTATAACTTGATCTTTAAAAATTATAACTTAACATTTGAAAATTGTAACTTTCATGATCGATCATGCTCATTATAAGTTGTAACTTACACTTCAAAAAATTATAACTTAATTTTAAAAAGTTATAATTTTTTATACGGGCGGTACCGTAGACTTTCCATATTTTTCTGTTATAGTATTTAACTTAGTTATTAATTTATTGAAATTTTTCAAAAGAAAGTTTTATCAATGTAAAATCATCGGTTCGAAAAATGAGTTTAATGTTTTCCACTAAAAACATGTTTTCAACCCACGTTTTCACATTGACAAGTGTAGATTCAAACTATGTTTTCATAAAAACTATGATAGAATGAAAGTAAATAAGATAGCATCATTTATTTATGCTATATACTAGAAGCATTAATTTAGTAGTGAAAGTCGTTCAGAAGTGTTCTATATACAAATCTTATTTTCTCATAATTTTGAATTATTTAAAAAATCTCTTCCGATAAAATTCTAATATGTGACATATGTGATAGGTCAAGCCCAAGGGCCTAATCCACGTTCTGGGCCCAGTTTAAATTAAGAGTCTAACTCAAAGAGATCCAGCAAGTCCAGCCCAAAGGAGTCCACGTTCGGTCAAGCTCATCAAGATTCGAGGAGCTACATTAGCTAGGGAGCCTGCAAGGTCAACCAAGAGCCTCATCTATGCCGTCTTGTAAAGACGTCTTGGAAAGACTCGACTCTCACGTCATCCTTTGACCGAATCATATGGAGAGCACCGTAACTGCCTCATCTGTTGAGAAGAGGTCGCCAGCTCCACCAAATTAGCCACCTAGTTACTAATAAATCGCCTCAATCTGTTAGGAAACGATTATAAATTGTAAGCCCCGCCAACACTTGAGGAGCATTAGACTTAATCGAGCACATCTGCTACTCTCTCTGCTCTCATTACACACTTTGAAGTAATAAAATACTCGGTCGACCCTAACCCTTTAAAGTGGACGTAGGTCACGTTGACCAAACCACTATAAATCATTGTCTCGTTTAGCTTATTATCTCTCTCCACTTTATTACTGCATTAATTATCAGTCACTTGACAGGTAGTGCAAAAACCTAATTTGTGCATCATCAATATGTAATCACTTCCAATATTTTAATAACTTCTTCACATTTGAACAACTATTTTACATTTTAATTTTTGTAAAATATCAATTTAGTAAATTAGTAAGCGATTTTTTAATAAAATTAGTACCCAACGAGGGTATGAGTGACAATGACGATGAAAAGATATTACAAATTTCGTGGATCGCATGAGACGACTGCTAGTCAGACAGAATATTGGTGAAAAACTAAGCATCTTGATATATATAAACCAACAACATTATAGTAATTAATCTGTTTTTAAAAAAAAAAATTGAGTACAAATTTTTATGTAAAATACTTGAAATTGTGTAATACTCTACTTATTGTGTAATACCAAAAAGAAAAATAAAAATACAGCAAATTAAAAATTTTAAAATATAAATTACAAATTTTAAAAATCTTTTCAAGGTGCAAAATATCATTTATCCTATTTTTCCTCTATCATGCATCGTTATTGTGAGAAAATTGAGGAGTTGACATGTGTCAAGTCATATAGATTAATACGAGTCTCCAATGACACCAACGATGTTAACGTATTATCTGTGAAGGTGGGGACTTTGCATAAATGGGCAGCAAGTCTTAGTCCTTCACCCTCACAATAGTGATGGACTCCAATCAGACTAGTGTTTACTTTATTGTATCAAAAATTTCAATTCAATCAAATCAAATTGTAATTCAAATGAGGACCGATTATGATGTATCCGACAACATAGATTGGTCCTTTCTATTCAATTTGAGTCCTAAATACCTAGCGAGGTCCTATAAGGCCAGGAGTATTTACTAGTTTAAAAGATAGCAATCGAAAACTTTTCAAAAAAAATAATTTGGCAGCGTGTTTGAGTCAATTTATGCACATCTCGACTAAACCCATCATCCGTCTTGTCAAAAGCCGATCACCTACGCCGGAACTAAGATATTAATGAGGAATAAATATTTCATGACCTGTTTCCAAGGACTTGTCAAAATTCGAATTCGGGATGTTTGAGTTTACAACTCATCCCTGTTACCACTTTCAATTTTGCTCGACTCAAAACTGCATCGACTACAAAAATTGATGATGATGTACTTGTTAGCCTCATTAACACACTCAACACTACCACACTAAAAGAAAAAAGTCAGGCTATTTATTAAATTTATAGAGACGATCGTGGATTACACTGCCTGAACTATTATTGTCACACACAAACTTAAAAATACCAGATTATACTAAAGATGAATAAAGCCTAATAGGATATCAATTCCTAGAAACTAAATTTAAAATTTGGAAAAGTAAATCGAAATAAAACTTCGATTGGTGACACTTGACTGATTGATCTCTTGTTCAATCTCTTTACCAAATTTGGTGTGTCCATTGCTCTTAGCAAGCTGAAATAGCAAACTAGGAATGCTTTCATGGACTGCAGTTGTAACTAAGCTCTTGTAAGTGCAGCAATGTCCTCCTCTGGTAGGAAATGAACCATTAACTCCTGATCTCCTGAACAGTTGATTCCATTTTCCAGCAGTTCTTGGCAAACATCTTCGATTTCCAATTCTGATCTTTCAAATTATGCAGATCGGAACGACAAGAACAATAACTACAAAAACTACATTGTGGAACACAATATGTGTCTCCTACTTGCTAACATTGCTACAGACTAAACAACTGAAACTGAGTGATCAACAAAGAAAACTTTAATGCCTACAAATGCCCTATTATTTGTATTAAAGAAGTGTAAGTACCAATGGTTCCAATCAAAAAGCCCATTACTACAATTCCCCATATAATCACTAGTTCAAATGAAAGTTTCTGATAGGTTCCAGAAATCTTCAGATAGAACAAGCACGGAAATAAAATTGAAGCTGTGACACTCAGAAGTGCTCCAACAAGCGACATGAGATACCCAAAAAAAGGGAGAGCCAGGGCTACAATGACAGTGCTGATCACCAAAGTGGTGCTGATCACAAAGCTCAAGAATCTTTTGTTGTAGTAAGATCTTAACCAATTTTCAGTAGCAATGACAATTGGTGTAACCATCAAGGCATATTTTGATATGGGATTGACCAGGGTGGTGTATATTGCCACTCTTGAGCTAATGTTTTGTGTTGGAAGGTTTAATGTTACTTGTGACTCTACTTTTGAACCAAACATCAAGTACCCAAAGACCGCCATTGACATGTAGCTAATGGTACAGAAGAGAAAGCATACGAGTAAGACCTGCAATGAGGGGCATCAAGTGAGATTCAATGATGCAAATTTGCTAAAGAACTTCAAGTGATTCAAAGACTATGCTTTACCTCAGGGAACCGTCTTTGGTTTCTCATAGAAGTATACAGGGAGGGGAAAACTGGATGAGCACAATAGCAGAACGTGTATAAGCTAACAGCAGTAGGTATTCCTTTCCAATTTACAAGCGTTCCGCTTTCTTGAAATCCAATGCCGTCAAATGTGCCAGCCCACATAACTGAGCCAAGGATAATGACAGAAGCTAAAACTCCACTGGCAGAGATATATGAGAGAATGCTCAAGTTGTTTAACCAAACAGTAGGCAGTATAACAAGACCAACAATTATAACAAAGCATTGTCTTCCACCAATTCTTAGCCCAGCAAAGTCGAATCCCATGTCTGGTAATATGTTGCACAAATTATCCCCTTCCACAATTAGGAAACTTGTCGCTACCAAGTAGAGTTCCAAATTTGTGATAATGGATACAAGCATTCTTCCGGTTGTACCAAATGCACGCTCACCGATATCAGGATAGCTTCTGATACTTGGATCTACATCCATACATCTTTGAATTAACAAGCCTGTATAGAAGGTTGAGCTGGCAATAATGAGAAGAAGTATCAAGCTCAACCAGCCTCCTGATGATAATGCATATGGTATCGACAATATTCCAACTCCTGAGAAACCAATCAAAAGGAGAATCTAAATTTAGCTACTCTAAGATTCCAAAAAGTTGTTGAAGCACATGACTTTGCTCGAATAAGATCCAAAGAAGGGTGAGAGCAAAATGAGGACTATGTTTAGCACGAAGATTACCTCTGTGAGGAATGGGTTCTGAAAGTTAACAATCTCATGTTCAATGATGAGATATAGTTATTGTGATAGTAACACATTGCAAGATCTTCAGTTTAATAGGACCAGCTGTCTCTCTTTGTTCAATTACGAAGCTCACATTCTGATATGAAGCTGGCTATATACCCATTCTTACTTCATTATGCAGTATCCAATTCAGTTCTTATTATTTCTTCAAGCAATACTCCAAACTGTTAAACCCGGTCTTCATAAAGCATTGAACACTTAGCAAGTGAGAAAAAAAGAAGAAAATAATCCAGCTGCATGGCTCAAAGCAAATCCATTGATAGCAGACATATATTTAGTGGAATAACAAAACACAGTGCTTGCTTGAGATCATAAGGTAAAATTGGAGGGCACTTTTAGGGCAAAAGTACCATTATTCGTATTGAGGTCTACAACTACTACAAAGTCCAAGATTGTTAAATCAATAAATCCCATCTGCTTAAAGGGTTATGATTTCAGGACCTCAGTCCTACCCGAATGGCTTAAGCCCTCTGTAATGGAGCGGCATATTGAAGGTTCGATTCCCCTCCCCCTCCCCAGTAGTGTAAGAAATCACTGCTATCACAAAAAAAAGGTTATGATTTAACATACCATGCTTGGAAGCCCAGAAATCTAAAGAACAAGTTAAAGAGATAAATTGAATATAATGTACTTGCTTTGGTTGCCTTATTGTGAAAAGGCCCTGATCTCCATAGTCACTCTTGTGTGAAAGTTTTTTTCCCCCTCCAATGTAGCTCACATATTATGTAAATTCCTATAGTTTATGGTCCTGTTCCATTTTATTTTTGTTTCTGAAGCTTCTCAACAACCCGAAAGAGCACTTGTTATACTATCACATCAAAGCTTAAATTTCAATAGATTTAGGAGAAATTAAAGCATAGCAGAGTAGGTATACCGTGTAGAAGAGAACAAAACAACAAACACATACTCAAGAATTTATACTGGAGAGGACAAAATAATAATGAAATGAGAAGAAGAACCTGATAAAGCATTGAGTCCATTAAAACAGGTCTTGAAAAAGGAGGTAGTGCCAGCAATGGAGTTTGTCACTCCCTCAACTTCCTCCACCCAAATCTTATGTTGCCTCTCATAATCCCCAAGCAGGAACGGTCTGGTTACAGAATACCCATCGTGTGCTTTTGCCTCCATTGTAGAGAAAGAGGAGAGAGAAGAAAAAAGAGAGTCCCGAACTGGAGATTTTTTTTTTGGGTCGTTTGGACCAGGTGTTCGATGCTGCCAAGGATAGACAATACATTTGTGCCAACCTGGTACCTCTATAAATAGTGGGGATATTTTGGTTTTGGGCACACGTTAAAAATGAGTCCCAGCAATCAAATCCAAGGATGAATATTGTATGGAATTTGTTTCTGTTAAATTTGTACTAGCAAAAACGTTTCAAGGATATGGACCGAATTCTCGTAAGAAAGCATTGGGTCAAAAGTGTTTGACAATGAGACTGACAATTAGAAGGAACAAATGATATAATGAATCATAGTTTTCATTTGTTTCTTATTATGATATGGTTACCACAAGATTATTCTAGATAGTCAAGTATCTCTTATCCTAACTTTAAGCTTTGACATTCAAACCATGCACAAAATATGTATAGGACATATCTGGTGCACAAGACTCTCATTATTGTGAGGTTTGGGAAAGGTTAGATGTATGCAATTTTATTTCTGCAACCAGAGAGATTATTTTCACAACTTGAACCCGTGACATCCAAATTACAATGGAACAATCTTATCGTTGCGCCAATGTCCGTCCTTATATCTAAAGGGCACCAGACACAAAATATGTATAAGATGCAAAAATGATTTCCTTTACAAAGTTTATTTTTACAACGGGCTAATGATTCGTATCTATGTTTTTTTTTTAAAGAATATACTAATCACATTTTTGTGTAATAAGAAAAAATTGATTGCATTGATGGAGCAATGACAAGCAAAGATTAGGATTATTAGCATGCACACAAGCAATGAAATTCAACTTGTTAAACTGGTCAGTTGTCTCCATCATTAGTGCTCCATTTGATTCCATGAAAAAATAGAACGATAGAAAGTTGAGAGGATGAAAAATTGGACGGATAGATAAAATATCATATTTGGTAAGGAAGGAAAATAAGAAGGATGGAAAAGTGGATGAATGATCTTTCTTTCCAACTCACCAAAATCAATCCCTCAAAAATTGAAAAAAAATTGGATGAAATTTTAATTATTTGTGTTGAAATGTATATTTATTTGTCTATATATCATTGATATATACATATATACAATGATAAAATATTTTTTTATTTTTTTAAAAAATAAAAAATATATTTTTTCCATCTTACTAAGCACAAAAAAAAAATTTAATTATTTTTATTTTCCATCCATCTTACCAAACACAAAGGAAAGAAAGTATATTATTCCTACTTTCTTTCTTTAAAGAATAGAAAGTGTATTTCTCCTACTTTTCATCTCTCATACTTTTTATCTTTCCTACCAAACAGAGCATTGATTCTACCCTAGATGGATTATCTTCATGACAGAGATGTTGCAATTGATCTTGTTATGTTCGACACCATCTGTTGCTCTTAGAAATATCTTCCTAAAGAACATATCTCGAATCCTAAACAAAAAGAAGAGTTTGTGTCCAAATTGAAAAGGTATGTGGTACCAACACAAAACCACAAAGAATATTCCACTGTAGGTGTTTCCAAAACTTGAAACTCTTGACAGCAGCATCACACTATAAACATGAGGAACGTTGCCTCTATCAGAGGAGATGGGTCCTCATTTATAATGCCCCCCCTCTAACCTTCGATTCCGTCCATAACTCGTGATGATCGTGGGAAATGTGGTATCTTCAAACCATTGTGTTATAATTTAAACCCGATTAAATTGTAATCTTTAGGGCAATACGAAATAATAACTTCAGACATCATAGTCCTTCTTCATATATAATTACATACACAAACAAACACATATATTTACATGGTTACCCCCAAAGTTCCTTTTTTTAATTTTTTTGAAAGGAAACAATAACGTTTTTTTTTATCCGATGGCTTTCCTTTTTTTTTTTTATTAGATAAAAAGAAGGGATGACCAATAGATAATAACCCTTTGGACGTTACCATGAAAGTTTTCTCACTGTAAAATTCCAACAACATTTTTTATTAGAATAAAACTAAGTACCGAATATCATTCCCATTTTTGAGTATAGATTTTTCTCTTTTCAAATTTGTTTTTTCTCTTTTAGTTCTGAAAAAAACAGGCACCTATAATAATTTTTCTTCACCATTTTTTTTTTATTTGGTTGCTTTGGAGGAAACCTCAATTACTTGGTTCCCTTGGAGCATTTTCAACCATAACTTAAATTTGAGTAAAAAACTTGATTTGATATAAAGGGCTTCAATGGAAAAATTCAAATTTAAATGAGAATAAAGATGATTATTGGATCTTTAAAAGAGGGTAAAATCTCACCATTAAAAATTTGAGTCTCTCTTGATTTGAGTAAAAAAATGAGTCTCCCTTAAATTGATATAAGTTTGAGTCAAAGATTGGAACAAGTATTTTAAGATTTTTTATTCAAATTTAAATTTGAATCTAAACTTGAGTCACGATCAAAGATACTGTTCAAATGCTTGCTAAGTCTAAGCTCAAAACTGTTGAGAGCGTGGCCGGTGGATTCTCCAATTCCACAAGCTCCTTTCCTTTCCTTGTTCAACTCCTTTCCTTTTCAATTCCACAATCGATCAGCACATTGATTGTCCTCTCTCTCTCTCAGCGTGTGAGAGAGGCTGATCCCACATGCTTCAATAGATCTTTGGTACGCAAAAACTTTTTAGAAACAAATCAAAAAATAAAATTTGGATCATAAATAATGAACAATATAAAATAAAATAATAATTTAATTTAATTTTACACATGTTATATTGTAAGTAAATAAAAAAATATATGATACCAAAAAATAATATTTTGTACTATATCCAATCCTTAATACAAGTGCACTGCTACTAAAAACATCTCGATCTTTTTTTTTTTTTTTTTGATCAAGAAACTATCTCCAACTCGTATTCAAATTTTAGCACAAATTTAAAATTTGAGTAAAAATAGGTTAAAAACAAATTTCACTAGTAAAATAGAGCGAGATTCAAATTTTTATTTAAATATCTAATAGTTAAATTTTATCCTCTTTTAAAAATTTAATAACCATATTTCACCATCTTTAAAATTTTAAATTTCTTTTATTAAATTTTTTTGTATTAAATTAATTTTTTGTATTAAATATTAATTCAAATGTAAATCAGGGTTTGAGAGAGGTGTGTGTACCAGTAAGTATGGAATATTTTCTCCTCTGACTCTCTGAGAGCAATGGGGTGCCCAAAACAACAGTGAGGTTGAGTAATAAAGGAGTCCAGCCATTCCATTGCTGGCAACTTTGACGAATGAAAGGTGGGTGCAGTAAATGCTTCAGACCTGAAGCAGGTCCTCCTTCAGTTTTACCATGAAAAGAGGTAGAAGTCGTTTGTGAAGAAATCAAGGATAGGAGAAGAAGAGTCTTGGAAAGGAGTGAAATGACCAACACTCTTTTCCTCCATTTGGCAAATATGGAAAGACAGGAACAAGGTCAAGAAGAGTATAAGGAATACACCCACACACACCCCTCAAGTTGCGATAAAAAATGCATGGCGGTAGGATGTAAATCAAGTCCAACTTTGCAAATTTCAGCTTGAATTTGTCGAGCTCGATCGTTTTTTTAAACGAGCCTATAAAATTGTCTAAACTAGACTTGTTTAGAAAATGAGTTGAGTCTAGGTCGAACCTAAGCCGATCCCTAATAACTCAATTATTTTACATATTAAACGAGTCGAATTTTGCAAGCACGAGTCCGAATAATTCGATTATTTTACATATAAACGAGCCGAGTTTTACGAGTTCGAATTGAACCTTTTAAGCTTATTTTTATAAATAAGCCTAAGAAATTGTTCAAACTCAACTCATTTAAAATATGAGTCGAATTCGAGCTGAGTGTGAAAAAATTACTAATGCATTTTAGGGACCCAAGTGGTAAGTCTTATAAAACCACCCAGACTCATTTAAGTGGTCCTTTTCTCTTTTAGAGGATGGTTTAAAATGAACATGAATGGATGCTCAAAAAAAGGCAATGCAGGCCCAATAGGAGTGGGAGGAGGGTTAATCAGGAACGACCAAGGAGCGCAATGCATGGATATATTTGGATTTTATGGAAAGTTGATTGATTCATCCAGTATCCAAGCAGAACTCGGGGCTATATACAAAGGGCTGGAAGTCATTCAAGCAAAGAACTTCAAGAACGTGATTATTGAGACAAACTAAATAGATGCACTAAGGCTTATATCAAACCAACACGAACAGTCCCACCCTGAATGCATCTATTGAGTTGGTCCCCCTTCTGAATGCAGACCTAACTTCTTCTTCTTTTTTTCCAAAGAGTCTAAGGATGCGTTTGGTGACGTTTTTATTTTTATAATTTTATTTAAAAAATAGAACTAATTTTTATCTTTTGTGTGATAAAAATTAAAAATATACAAATATGTTTGATAGTCATTTATATTTAAAAAAATTGTAAAAACAAAAAATAAAAAACATGTTTGGTATTATACCGAAAATTCACCACTCAACACCACCTAAACCCACCAACAACCACCCAAAACCCACCACCTAACCCCACCGAAATCCACCACCATCCACCACCAATAACCACCGAAACCCACCACTCACTATCCAATCCCACCGAAACTCACCACCCAACCCCACTTCAAAACAAACAACCACCGAAAACCCACCACCAACCCCACCCTCAGATCCAAACAATTTCCTATGAGTGAGAGAGAGAGAGAGTATCCGATTGTTGTTGCCACCAACAACTATCGAAACCCACCACCCAACCCCACCCTTAGATCCAAATGATTTGCCCTCAGATCCAAACGAGAGAGAGAGAGAGTATCAAATATTGGGAATGGTCAGTGATCTGGTTGTTGTCGACGGTCGATGCTCAATGGTTGTCTACGAGAGAGATAGACGAGAGGGCGAGAGAGAAAGAGAGAATAGGGCTTTTATAGTTCCAACGAAAAAAACATGTGAATTGCTGCTAATAGGATTCAAAGGCGAGTCCTCATTAAATCTCTCCCAAGGCACGCGCGTTTTTTGAGTTTTTGAAAACACATTTTTTGTGTTTTCAATTTTTGGCTTTGTTTTTAAAACAGAGTTGCTAAAAAAAACAAAAACAACAAGTTACTAAACGCAACCTAGATGACTCAACTTTCTCTTCCAACAAATCCAAAAAAATAAAAAACACATAATTTTCAACTCAATATAAATCGAGTTCATATAAAGTAACAAAATTGTTGAATTTAAATTTTTTGATTTGGGTTTAATCAATATACGTAGTTTGTAAGTAATTAATGTTACAATTATAATATAAATATACAAAAAATGTGCGATTGAAATGATTTTTTATTAACATGATCTTTAGATTATTAATCCAATCTCAACTATTTTGTTTTATATTTTCACTCACATACAAAGGTGATACCCGATCGAACTCAGTGGTTTATAGTTGAGGTTAGATTCATTGTAAATTTTAATATTAGATGGAGTTAACTTTTAATTTAACAATTATAATTAATTAATTTTTCAGATTAAATTCTCAAATTAGATTCAAATAGTATTATTTTTTTTTTTTGACAAATTTTATCAATGAACAATGTTATAGAAACTTAATTAATTTGAGTACATAATTTAATATAATTATTAAATTAATTATGAATTTTAATGTTCAATAAAATTCACTTTTAATCTAATAATTATAATAAATTTTAATTCAAATTACATTTTCCATATCCGACATATCAACTCAGTCGAGACCTATGAAGCACGGATACTTCGTTGAGGTCGGTGTATCCGTATCGGATACTTTATCGGATACAATACTCGTCGGATACTCGATGATACGTATCTGATACACCTCCTACGTATCCGATAATAATTAAATATTAGGATACTTCACGGATATTTTTGTGTTCAAGTAATATATATCATTTTTGAGTTGAATTTTTAACATTTCCTTTCGAATTCACATACTATACAATACATTTACAAAAATTCATACTACTTCAAAGGCACATGAGTATTTTTTAAGTATTATCTACAATTACATGTCAAAAGAGTATAAAATAAATCTATTACATTATAGTTTTAGCAAAAATTACTTCTAAATAAACCGACTCGGTAAATGTTAGTTTTGATTCTTTAATTAATCACTTCACATTGTGAATATACCATAGTGATACGATATATATTTTTTTCAAACTAAAAAGAATTACAAATTTTCTTTATTGTGTTAAAGAACTACCAAAATATATAAGTATTATGCTGATTGAAAATAATAAAAATATTAAATATATTTTATTATAGTCGTATCTTGATTGTACCCGTGTATCCTTCTTTTTTAGATTTTGTCGTATCGCCGTATCCGTATCGTATCTTACCCGTATCCCGTATTCGTATTCGTGGTTCATAGGCAGAGACAAATCCAGGATTAATGCATGCGTAAATGAGGTGTCAACACCCCTAAACACCCTAAACCCAAACTCGGGTCAACAAGTTAACCATATATTACAACCAGGGTTAAAAAAACAGTGGTTAAGGTCAAGAAGGACAACCACGAAACCCAGATTTTTATTATCTACAGTCCTTACTATCATCACCATAAACAACCTTCCATCATCCCTGTCTGCTTTCTCTAAGCTCTTACTTAACCTCCATTTTTCTCCTCAATGGATAAAGATATCTCTATTTTGCTCAAAACCCTAACCTTAAATCTAAATACCTACTCATAAAAAGCTCTGATTCTTAACCTAGATGTTTCAGCCATGGAGTTAACAACCACGGCCACCAACACAACCACCGCCGCCGTAATCAAAACCCCAGAAGCTGAGAGTGAAGCCCCAAATCGGATCCGAACCTGTAAGCCCTTATCCTTCACCAACGGCGTACTCAAGCGCCACCACACACTCCATCAGCACGACAACCACAAGCCACCGGCGGGGGTCACTTACAAAGAATGCCTCAAGAACCACGCGGCAAGCTTGGGTGGCCACGCAGTGGACGGATGCGGAGAATTCATGCCCTCCCCAACCGCCACCCCTACAGACCCCACTTCGCTAAAATGCGCCGCTTGTGGTTGCCACCGCAACTTTCACCGCCGTGACCCCGAAAAACCTCTACATGTCCAACCACCCGACACCGTCCCTACCATCGAGTACCAACCCCACCACCGCCACCAACCTCCTCCACCGCCACGACCTTTACGTGACAGCAGCCCAAACTCCCCGTCCCCACCACCGATCTCATCCTCTTTCTACCCATCAGCTCCCCATATGCTCATAGCCCTCAGCACCGGCTTATCAGGCGCACCACCGGACAATTATCCGACAATCGCCACTACAGATGGTATAATTGCAAGCCCGATTTCTCGGAAGCGATTCAGAACCAAATTC
Organism: Ilex aquifolium; assembly: GCA_951799425.1. Lineage (NCBI taxonomy): Eukaryota > Viridiplantae > Streptophyta > Magnoliopsida > Aquifoliales > Aquifoliaceae > Ilex > Ilex aquifolium. The sequence continues at coordinate 2,610,011 of OX637398.1, read as the reverse complement.
ACTAGAGATCAGAAAGAAAAAATGCTGGAACTTGCTCAGAAAGTTGGGTGGAAGATGCAGAAGAGGAACGAAGACTTGGTAAATGAATTCTGTAGCGAACTTGGTGTGGAGAAAGGCGTCTTTAAGGTTTGGATGCACAACAACAAGAACACTTTTTGCAAGAGAGAGAATGCTAACCTCAGCAACAACAACGGTAATGTTAATGGAATCAACTACCACGACCTTCACCATATTGACGACAAAGACAACCACCATCAAATCCCAAGTCCCCAGCTCCACAACAGTAGTAGTGTTGATGTTCATGTTGTTCAAACTAATGGGTCTTGTTCTTCTTGATCTTTGATAATATTATGGTTAAATGAGTATTTATTAGGAGAGACAAGAGGGTGTGTCATTGTTGATGAGAACAGTGGAGAGGTTGTTCGATGGGAAATTTGATTTCTTACCTTTCTTTTGTTGAGCTACCATGTTGAATTGTTAATTTCCATTTATTTTTCTTAACATGTGTTTTTCAATTATGTTTGGTTCAATATGTATGCCTTATTGCTTTTCCTTTTCTATGTTTTGCAATTTATGCTGACGGCTTAGTGGGGATCATGAAATCTCATGGTTTTCAGTAAGGCATGGTTCTCTTCCTGTTGAGGTGAACTCTCTATTCTTACTCTCTTTGCATAGTGTGAGAGAGTGCTGATTTCTGAATTTGTCCTTCAGAGAGAGAGAGAGAGAGAGGGGTTTTATTGATTTTATTTGAGAGGAAGAAGCGAAAGAGTAAAGTCAATTCAGTTGAAGGGGTTTAAAGAATGGGAATGATATGGGAATGCATCTTTACAATTTTCAGTAATGTGTACTTAATCTGCCCTTTGTCTCACCTTTTTTTTGTGCAGCTGTAGGAAATTCTGTAGTTGGCTCTAGTCTGTTCTCCTTAACCGGACCTTTTTGAATGATATTTCGTAATGGAAAATGCTATACTTCCTAAAAAAAATTTTATCAAATCTTTCGAACTAAATGATATGGTACAATTTCTGTTATTGAATATTAATGAAATTTATTTATCTGATAAAAAAAATTGATAAACATAACATTGCCCTTCTTAATGTTATAGCCTTTTGCTTTATTTGAGCAATCTTTTCTTTAGCCCTTTTAAGTGTTTGAGATTATTTCTAGGGATAGAATGTTGGGTGGGATTGATTTAGAAAAAAAAAATTATTTATCCATTAGCTTAACCCAGTAAAAACGTAAAGAGTAATGCTATATAGATCTTATTTTGTGATATTATCATTCTTTGTCATCAGATTGACAGTAGACCCACAATCATACGAGTAATTCAATGATTATGATCCATCATATTATCAAATAAAGTCACTAAATTAGGTACAAATAACATTTTTCAAAACATTTTGGGTGGGAAAGATAATTGAACTCTTGGTTTGTATCCTACGTATCAGGGGTTCAACTTGGGTACCGAAAAATTAGTTTTTGACTCCATATATGGACGGAATTCTTTTTTCACTAATTGAAAAAGATATGTTCCAAGTTATTGTATCTTATTATTTTACTAGTAATAACCCGTGTCTAAAGATACTAAGTAACTCAAAAAACCTCGAGCACGGATCATATAATATAAATATTTTAAAACAATACTTTATTTTTTATTATTTTCTTTAATTATACAATTCAAAATCTATTTGAAAACACTATTTTCTAAACAATTTTGACAAAATTTCTTTAAAAACACGACTCCTAAAAAATATCAACATGTACACAATTTATATATTTAATCATTATACCTAAAAAATATCTTTTTTTGGTTAAGAGTTGATATTGGTGTGTGTGTTGGTGGGTGTATAAAGAGAGAGAGAGAGAGAGTTATACGAGAGATGAGATAAACTTATGAGAGATGAAAGTATGATATATAGAGAGAGAGTAGAATTTTAATGGGTATTAGATGTATTTTGTTATTATTAGATATATATAACCGTCCAGACCAAACTCTTCAACTCCTATTACTTTATTATTATATGCGTTTAGAAGAGAGAGAGAGAGAGAGAGAGAGAGAGTGTGTGTGAGGTAGATACAAAGATAGAGTTATATAAGAGATGAAAGTGTGTGTGTTTAAAACATGTAAGAGATACGAGAGAGGGAGAGAGAGGTGTAAAAGAAATGAAAATCTAATTATGACCATCTAGATTCTAAATATAGATATATATAGGATGACATACATGGGCAGAGCTACACATGGGTGAGGGTGGGCACGTATGCACCCTCAATTTTTTTAAAAAAAATATAATATGTATATTTATATTTATATATTCTAAAAATTATACACATATTTTTTACTTGTGCACACTCTATAATTTTCTTCTTTTTTTTTTTTTTTGAACACACACTAGACACAACCTCTTAAAAGATGAAGTGCCCAGTGAGGTATTTGAATAACACACACACCCAAAGCAATCCCGATGTGGGATTGCCCGGTCTCCCGACACCCCGGTGGATTACCATAACCGCAGGACCTTTGGCCCAAAGTGTAGGATTCCAGTCCAACACCGAAACGCCCGCATACATGCGCCCCAAAGGGCTTTTTCATTTTTTTTGAACACACACTGGACACAACCTCTTAAAAGAGGAAGTGCCAAGTGAGGTATTTGAATAACACACACACCCAAAGCAATCCGGATGTGAGATTGCCCTATAATTTTCTTATTTCAATTATTTAGTTTCTTTTATTATAATAAGGCTTTCTTGAGATGACCTTTATTTTATTATAATTTTTTGCAAGTGAAAGTTCTTTCAATTAATCTTCATTTGACTTTGTTTTTTGTACGAAAAATTGTCTTTTATTTTTATTTGAGTATTGATTATAGTCTTTATTATGTGCCAATCTATTTTTATTTTTTTTAATATGTTTATCGCTTAAATTTTAGTTTAATAGTTTTACTATGTTAATATTTTAGTGATAATATTTAGAACATCGTTTATTGAATAAATTTAATGAATTGTTAGCGAATAACTGATATTTTTCAATCATAAAAATGATAATTAACTTCACTTTTTTACAATAGTGATAATTAGTCAATTTTTTATACATATACAATATACATTATTTTTTGGCCTTTTATGTTAAATAGACTTTATGTATCAAAAATTATATAATAAATATAAATATATTATATAGTGTGATTTATTAGAAGGAAAAAAAAATTAGAGTGTATACTTAAAGTACCAACTCTAAATAAAATTCCTAACTCACGACATATGTTAATGAACCTATAACTTGTTAGAAATAATCCTTGTTATTAGAGTTTTAAAGAGTATTAGATATATATAGCCGTCCAAGAGAGAGTTACATGAAATATGGGAGAATGTGTATTTAAAAGGTGTGAGAGATAAGAAAAAGAGTATGAGATAGAGGGAGAGAGAGTTGTATCAATTAGTATGAGATAGAGAGAGAGTTAGATGAGAGATAGGAGTCTTAGAAAAATTTTGCATGAAGACCGTTGGATCAATAATCGTCAAGTGATTTGAGCAGCGAAAAGTTCAAGACAAACTTTTCTAACTATTTTATTGTATAGATTATTCTAATTATCGGTCATAAATAAATTAAAACAAGATCAATAATTAAAATTTATTGTGTGGTATGATATGGACTAATTTCCTCATGTTCATTGACAATGACGGGCCAAAATACAATTTTTTAAAAAAGATATTCTTAATAATAGATATGTCGTGCATAGATAATAGATCTGTTACTTATATATAGTGAATTTCATCTTAAGTCATACTTAACTAATCTATCATTCTAAAAATCTAGAGAATTAGAAGAGTTGAATCTAAGATATTTTACTTAGATTCTCGACGAGACTTGTTAGGAAAAGCATGAGCCTTGTCGCGAATCCAAGCAAAATATATGTTTGAATTGATGCCTAGTATACGTCAAAATTGTGGAACTAGCTAAGAGCAATTGAATAGGACTTTGGTGGGGTTAAATTAAGCAGAAAGATGCTAAAGAACCAGGCTTCTACTCTCAATGACTTGCCTAAGGGGCACTATTATGAATTGACCCCACAGAACTATTAGCATCGGCTTGGCCATCACTATTAATAGAGTAATGCTACAGACTCTTGAATCGACACCATAAATACCATGTTATGATTTCACACAAAACACGTAGAAGGCGGATGGCACATGGAAAGCTGTTTTGGATAGCAACGCATAACCAGTTGTCACTAACTGGGTCCACCCAGTCATTGGCTCCACCTCTCTTTCTTTTTCTCTCAATCCCTTAGAAAAGGGATATATATGAGAAATAATATGTATCCTAAATTTGTATCTCAAATATGTATCTTAAATCAATAAAAATTGTTGGATCAGTGGGTCTCAATTAAAAAAGTTGATGGGACCCACTCATCCGATAATCCTCATTCATTTGGAATGCACATTTGTGATACCAATTTAGGTTACATAGTATTTTTCATATATATATAACATATAATATATTTCTATCAGTTAAAGATACTGATAAATTTAAAAAATAGTTAAAATAAACTGAATCAGTACTTATGTTGGATTGCATAACTCTCATTATGGATTGGTCAAAATCTAAGCATCTAGCATCTCTTAAAACAAAGCAATTCATCATCAAATGAAGAATAATCAGAACAAGATAAAGCTTGTTCATCACAATGTACAATACAGACTAATTATTATAAAACTATTCTAGATATAAATGGATTAAGTATAAATACTTTAACTAAATCATAAACATTAATCCTTAATTTTATAGATCAAATTTAAGATCCTATAAAAGAAGATTATAATTATTATCCTAATATTAACGAATATTCATTTTCTTTAATTACCATAGTCTCGGATCTGTTAAGAACTTCTTTTAAAGAATAAGATTGAGAGAGAGAATATTTTTTCTCTTCTTGAGTTATTTGCAAATATTGCTCAATAACCTTTCTTTTAGATACTGGATCTTGAATTTGATCTATAAGATCAATGATTAATATTTGTGACTTGGTTAAAGTATTTATATTTAATCTATTCATATCAAGAATAGTTTTATAATAATTAGTATGTGTTGTACAGTGTGATAAACAGACTTTATCTTGTTCTGATTGATCTTCATCTGATAATGAATTGCTTATTTCGTTAATATTACATAATTCTTCACCTTCAGAAGATGAATTATTAGAAGACTCTCCTTCTTCACTTTCTGAATTTAGAACTATCTTTAAGATCTTCATCGAGTATTAATTCATTTATTTTTTGTTTAGTTAGACATTTAGGAGCAATGTGTCCTAATTTTTCACACTTAAAACATTTAATAGGTTTTTTACCATTTGCTTTAAGTCTTTTAGTGAGTTTATTAATTTTATCCTTCTCATATATAATTGCTTTTATGAAATTTTCTCCTTTTCTTATATGACTTGGAATAAGTTAGTGGTAGAAATACAAATTCTTTGATTACAAATGTAAACATTCAAAAGTTTAAATCATATGTTTAATTTTGAACTATCAGCCGTACTTAATAATTGAGTACTTTTCTCAAAATATTTTATAGGAATTAATCATTCTTTAATGCATTTGATATCTGATCCACTGTCGATTAACACAATTGTTTCAATAGTGAATTCTTGATTTATTACAAGTATGATTTTAACATACCATTTTTGAAAAGTTATTTTCTAATACATTTAAGTAATCCTTAGAAGAGTTTAACTCTCCTAAATCCTCAGATTCTTTTTCGATAATTGGCATTTTCTCTAGTGCAAAAAATCTTTGTTTGATTATTTTTATTTCAACTTTAAGTTGATTAATTTATCTTTTAAAGTCTTGCAACGAAGATTCATCTTCTTTAATTACCATAGTCTCGGATCTGTTAAGGACTTCTTTTAAAAATAAGGTTGAGACAAATAAGGCTATGCAGTCGACGAGATTTACCCCAACTGTTGTGCTCCGAGAAATAATCAGAGAAGGTGTCTGAAGGAGGAAGCATAGGTTCTCCACTTCACGTAACATAGCTACGCCCAAGTTTCACCAACTTCGCTTCAAGTTCACGGATATAAAATCTTGTTAAAGCAAATCAACGGTAAACCTTAAGACGGCAGTGAAAAGGAACCTTTTAGCTAACCGAATCATTCAAACTCACTGCATACTCCGTATAATTGAGAACCCACCAAAATTGATTTTATCCAACGACTTTTTTACTTATATTCTTTCAGATGGCCTTGCTACGTCTGCCCACTACAGAGCAGACCCAACTCCCGTGAGCAGGTCGGCTTGCTCTTAGTACATGAGCCATAATCTAATGCTAATTTACATTAATAGGAGGTTTATTTTTTCTTAGGAGTGTCAATTTGATTTGTATCATGTCATATTTATATCGTACGATTTCAAATCACATTGCATTCACATCGTATCATTTTAGTTCGGCTCATGTTCATATCAATGTTCCATTTAGTGAAAAAAACTACTTGATTCTCAAAAAAAACACATACAATACTATTTCAATATTAAAACATGTAATACCAACTAAACTAGTTATACTTATATAACTCTTAAATCCATCGATTAAGTATTATTATAAATATGAATCATGTCTTTTAGACTTGTTCGTGGTGTATTTATGTCAATTGGAAAATTGACACCTATAATACTTCCGAACAAGGAAAGAAGCATGCGATGGAGTATGGACCATGGAAAAGGTCATATCTTTTGAGACTACTACGAAGGACCACTCTTATCTTTATTGCATCAAAGAGTACTGCTTTTAAGGGCATATTCTAGTGCTTTTCACATCCCCCACCTTTCGTTTCTATTCACAATTCTAATGCTCAATTAAGACTGGACTGTTAATCGAACGAGTTCGAGCCGAGTTCGAGCCAAACTTGAAAAACTTGTTTCTTAATCGAGCTTAAAAAATTATTCAAGTTTGGCTCCTTTAGGAAACGAGCCGAGCTTGAACGAGCCAAAAACAAGTCGAACCCGAGCCGAGCCTGAGTATTTGTACATAAACGAGTCAAGCCTGTCGAGTTTGAGCCGAGCTTGTAGCACTTGTTTTCTAAATGAGCATAAAAACTTGTTCAAGTTTGGGCTCGTTTAGAAAACGAACCGAGCCTGAACGAGCCAAACCCAAGCAGAATTCAAGTCAAGCTCGAACAGCTCAGTTTGATTAACAGCCCTAATTAAGACCGTTAAGTTGAAATTGAGGACGGCAAATTTTAAGTACATAGCAATAAATCTCGAATCAACTTGTAATTTCTATCTATTTTGTGCTAGAAAGTGTCGCACCCTCTTCTCCAGCTATGACCACGGACTCGACCCCATGTGCTAAATGAAGAAGGAACTCCTCTGTCTAACAAAAATAGGAAATTGGAGGGCCTAGTAAATCTTTTCAAATGGTGGCCATATGGTGTGTTTGGAGATGATGTGACAAGGAATGGACTCTCGAGTTGAATTTCATTTGGGTCTAAGCCATGGTTGGTAGTTCCTCTATCATTGGGTTCAATCTTAGTCCAAAATCTAATGGAAAAAACAATTGATTCAGAAGATATTGGAAGCATTATTTGTGAAGCCAAACAGAGGCGATTAGTTAGCTCAGCGATAAATAGTTTTGATCTTATAGATGGATTGGACGGAACAAAGCTGGAGTAGCTCAGTTGGTTAGAGCGTGTGGCTGTTAACCACAAGGTCGAAGGTTCAAGCCCTTCTTCTAGCGTCTATTTTGAATTTTCTATGTTTCTTTTTTATGTTTTTCCTGCCTCATCTTCAGCATTAGAACTGATAAGTTCATCGACCCGATTCGACCTGACCCGATTCACTCTTAACAGGCTCCTTTCTTCCCCTATTTGTCGTCCCGAATTTTATGTTTTCCCTGCCTCATCTTCAGCATTAGAACTGATAAGTTCATCGACCCGATTCGACCTGACCCGCTTCACTCTTGACAGACTCCTTTCTTCCCCTATTTATGGTCCCGAATTTTAGGTTTTCCCTGCCTCATCTTCAGCATTAGAACTGATAAGTTCATCGACCCGATTCGACCTGACCCGCTTCACTCTTGACAGGCTCCTTTCTTCCCCTATTTATGGTCCCGAATTGCATGTTATTAGGACTATGAACCACAAAGAACAAATTACAACTTCGTTCAATGGAACTATTTGTGTTTATTGTGGGAAATTCAGGAAGCTACCTAAAAGAACCCATGCGTGCACGGGTGGATGATAATTATAAACACTTATTATTGGGATGGGGCAGCAAGCAATGGATACCGTTCTCCCACCCGAGCCTGCAGTTGGTGGGCCAAATCTCTTCTGCATATTGGGACTTAATTTACTGACATAATTTGTTAACCTAATTCACTGTGACCTTTGGATTGACTGTAGGCCCTATCAAACATTGAAACTTGGTGTTGATCTAAATTTCAATGATTCTTATGAAGTCACATCATTATGTCAGCAAATTAGTTCAAATTTTTAGGTTCTAATATCATTACTCTTTTATTTTTTTACTTTAGTATTTGATGTACATGCTAATACAAGAATCATATGAAATTCCCACGTCCACTAAACTCAGACTGCCGAAATATACCACTTCCAACAATTTCAATTTCTCTAGCTTGTCGCCATGGAGTGCAGGTTGAAAGCAGCTATGGTAACTGCAATCGATCAAGAGCACTGAAGAAATGGGTCTTCTCTCTCCTCTTCCATTCGGTTTTTCAACTCTCTTATTGGTCCTTCTAATGGTTTTCATTTCAAGAAGGACCACAGACACTGTTCTTGGGCCTTGACTAGGCTAGTCCTTATGACTTATTTATGGTCACATTTTGAATACTAACCTCATACTGTTTTTTGGGGTCTTGGACCTTATTGCCTTTTCTTAGACCCCCTCTTGCAGTGTCCAATTTACATAGTCCAATTTCAAAGGCTAAAACACCCAGTTATCTTTCTGTTGGGTATCAAAACTCACACACCACTTGTTACAACACAGTTTCAGAAAACTATACACAGTTCTTATATATCCTGTAAATTGGGCAAGGGAAATTGGGAAGACCATGTTAAAACCCTAATCTAATCAGTCTATATCAGTTCTGGAGCTTTTGGAGCAACTACTACATAAGTTCTTAACAATTAGTATCTGTGCAGACAACACGTTGTCATGAGTTTGATTTATGAAAGAGGCGATCTATAAGGCATTGGAAGTAAGTATGAGAATAGCAATGAGTTATTTGATACTCTAGAATAGCCAAAGAGACGGGTCTATCAATGTGTCAATGCCGATAGAATGAGCTACCATGGACTTCAGCTACAGTTGGAGGAATGTCACAATTCTATTAAAAACTTAACAAAATCAGTCTCCATCAATCCCAGGCCAGTACTATTGAAACAATGTTTAACTTCTTAACAGACAACCAGCTTCGTTTTGCAATTAAAAGCTCAAAAGTTGTTCTTTTTTCTGTATTTTTTGGTTCATGGAAAGGATATGTATGATTGTTATTTTTCAGAAATATACTGCTAGTTTTAGTCGAAGCCCGTCCACTTCTAGGTACTTCACCTATTACCATATGCAGTGCTATCTCCCTCGGTGGTCTGACAGCTGTTCTTGCTCTGATACAGAAATTATTCATGCTCCAAAACATGCACTTGTTTTATTATAGATTTGACATCCACCTGATTCAAATTAACATATACCTAAACGATTGCTCCCTCCATACTCAGTACCTAACTCCAGCACTTTCTGCTTCTCAAGTGCACATGAAATATATCTAACCATTTCATGATGAACTAGTCTTGTGTATCTAACTTATTTGTCTATGAAGTCAGTTTATGCCGACTAGAAAAACATATTAGGGATTGCGATGAATGTAAACCACATTAACAAAGTAACGAATCTTCAGAAATCAATGCCATTGGCTGAGCAAAAGAGCTGATATCAAACAGAAAAGGTTCAGTGTGTTTCCAGTTTAAACTTTAGCTTTAATCACCTTTTTAAGGACGTCATTAAAATCTATTCAAATCTAAATAAATCAATTCCACTGACTCACCTAAAGAAAAAGAACTGATATCAACCAAGAGAAGTGGAGTGGGCTTCCAGTTTAAGCTTTAATCACCTTTTTAATAGCAGAATTATAAAACACTTCCATCATAACAACCAACATGATTAGATATGAGGGGCCAGAACCCTTGATAAATGGGACACATATTCCGAATTGGGAAGGCATAACTAACTAGCATCAGATAGGATAGTACATGAAATATTGCTTCATCATCAGCTCTTGGACTACAGAAGCTTTCCTTTTAGCCTTTCTCTTTGTACTTCTTTTTTAGTTAAGGACTTCCCTTTTATTTTCACCATACAATAATATCAGGATAGTCGTCTAATGAAATTACACCATAATATCCCTATTCTCAATCATCTGATTCATATTCCACCTTAGTAGACCACCTACTGAATAACAGATAGCTTCTAGATTCATTATATCATTCTAAACAAACAGACAGCTGAAAAAAGCAAAGGTTAAATGAAAATTAACGTTTATACAATACATCGAGAAAACCCGGTTTATATAGGATTCTCCAAAATACAAATTAACGTTTTTTGATCAGCATGTCTCTTCATAAAAAAAAAAAAACAGATTTCATCGTCCTTCTTAGTATATTATCAACTTACAGAAATATTAATCATATCCATCAATTATACAGAAATTATTGCAAGAATCTCAATTCACAGGAAGAAAACATAAATTATGAAAGGGGACCAAATCTAGTTATTACATGAACATCCACATGCACTTACACTCAAAACTCTCAAAGACATATTTACACATACACAGACACGCACACACAGAACCATTCTTGTACTTAATCACTGCTTACTCTATATATGTCCCATGTGAAGAAGGCGACGAGCACTCGGAAACCACCTCAGTTTCCACCACCCTTCTATGGTAGTTCCTATGGCAGCCGCATGCTGCACAAGTAAGTGCACCTGCTGTTCCCTCCTCCCCGTTCGCCATAAACTCTCTGCATCCATCAACAGCGTATCCTCCGATGCTCTCAGCATGATTCTTCTGGCACTCTGCATACCTTACACTCCTAATAGTGAAAGATGAATTAGTAGAACTCTTTGAAGCTTCATTTCCCTTCGAGACTGCTTGACGAGTCCTCATGTCTTCCTTTCCAATCCAATCCTTTTGAAGATTATACCAAAACTGTATAGTTATTCAGTTACCCAAAAAGGGGGGGAGGGGGAGGGAGGGAGGGAGTGAGAGAAAGAGAGAACTAGTTCATTTTTGGTCCACAGAAAACCCTAACCCTAGAAGGTATTTTATAGCCAGTTACCTTCTTGGTGACTTATCTTTTGTACATTAAATTGGAACCCACCACAACCATTTCACTGTGCTACCCATTCATTCGTGTCCTTTGGACTGCACAACTGAACACTCTGGAATAGTCGTTGCAAAATGATCATTACCCGACCGCCCCTAACAGCTCATTAGCATGGAATAAAGCAGGGGCCGCCCCGTTTGTAATATTTTTTTTCACCGTTACTCTTAACTCTCACCCCCTACTATTATTATTAGAAAATTATTTATTAATGCGTAAAATTGATATTTTAAAAGAGTTCAATGTGAAATAGTTAATAAAGACACGAAAAAAATTTAAATGTAGAGTAGATATCAAAAAATTAGAAATAGTTATATAGGTAGCATTAGGGGTGTTCAAATTTTCGATTAGCCGTAATTTCCTACCCTATTCGATCTTACCTGACCCTATTTAACGGCTAGCCGAAAAAATCAGGTAGGAATGCGGAAGAATTTTTTGTCTTCCGATTAAATCGGATAAAAATGCGGAATAGCCATTAATTTTTGTATTCCTACCCTACCATATATATATAAATTAATTAATTAAAAACCCTAATTCCCTAACCATATGGTTTAAACTTAAAATAATTGTTATTGTATTTGTGCAAAAATTATGATGGATTGATATTTATGCTTTCTTGTGTTTTATTGTAATTTGTGTTGTAATTGTTTTAAACTTTAGTGTTATTGGTTTATTATGTTGTTAAATTAGTGCATGTTATTTAATTGAATTGTTAAAATCATCAAAAAATTAATAACTACAAAAATGTTCACCCGACTTCCTACCCGATTAATTTGGCCGGAAGTCGGATAGGAATACCACACTTGATCCGATAGGATAGGCCAAGAAAAAATTATTCGGAAAAGTATCGGGTAGGAAGACGAAAGACTATATTTCCTACCCGTAAGGTAGGGTGAACACCCCTAGGTAGCATGTTGAAATTCAAATGGAGAAGGACAATGCATTTTTATTAAATAATTCAAAATTATATGAAAGTAAAACCCGCTTCCCATTAAATTAATTCTTACAATATAGAGAGAAGTATCAATATGATTCTTGTCTATATGATGTAAAATCCAAATATTATTTGAGAACTTTCCTGTGAACTCATCACAGTTTGTCACCGGAGGGCCAGCTGGACTTTAATCCCAAAAAACTTTTTTTTCTTTATCAGTGAAAATCTTTTTAAAATTGGTCAAAAAAACTGGATTACCATTGTTGTTCAAGACAGACCCGAAGCCTTCTCAAGGTATGTTACAAGTGAGACACTCAAGAAACCCAATTCTATGAAGATAATATTTCCTCGGAAACTAAGAGGCCTACCACTCTCAGTTATCAAATCCCAAAATGCTAGAAGACTATGCCTTTATTTTATAATTTAACAAAGGCAACTAGACCACCCTCACATCCTAAGAAATATGTCACAACAAACTACGTACAACTATAAAGATTTCTCCTCATATAACTTGGTACTTGTATGTATGACCTAGATATACCCATACTCATTTGCGAATGTCCGGTCAATCCCAATAGTCGTTGGCCCCTATACTAATTAAAAGCAGTTTGTATGGGTTATATCGATATGACTTGGAACAACATTTGTCTAGCGAATAACATGACCTAATAACGTGGATTTGTTCACTAAAATTAGTAATACTATATGACAAACACTTGATCTTCACTCCGTACTAATTTAATCAGTCTCATAAAAACGAGACTTTAGTATTAGTCAGTCTCATAAAAACGAAGTGAGAATTGGCTGCGGAACTTATCTCTATCTTATGATGCAATACTGCCCTTTTTGTGAGGAGGTAAAACACATTTGCATATAGATTTTTTCTATTGTAAATTTCACTCAACGTTAGATCACTCATTTTGTATTGACAAAAGTAAAACTTAAGTAAATTAAGTATCAATTAAATCCAGGACAAATGATCTATCGTTGTAAAAAATCAAAAAAAAAGTATATTACAAAAGATCCAATTCCGTTTCACATTGAACCGAAAAGATGGCAACTAACCGCAGTCAAAGGAATGGAAGTAGGCTTGCACTTACATCAATCATTCATTAGCTTTGGTTTTTCCCTTTGCTTCTTGTGGTTATATATTTGTGTATAGCCGTTCTATTTTCGGCGAAAACACATGTTGAGGAACCTCAATCATATATCAATTCAATAATGAACTGTGTTGTCGCCATTTTGGCTACTCTTAGATGCCAATATGGCGTTCACTACTTGTTGACATGCATCCACTTAAAAGTGATGTGTTGCTAACAAGCTGCTCTTAGCTGCCATCATCTGTTGACAAACTAAGAATGAACATGACGTTATGGTCAATATTATACCAGCATGATATGGGTGAAGAGGTGAGCGAGTGACCGAGCAGTAAGGCTCATTCTCACCAGCACGTGGTTATGGCAGCAATGGCCGTCTCAAATAGTATTAAATTTATGATAGTACTATTGCCACACAAAAAAAAAAAATCTTCAAAACACGTTTTTTTTGTGACAGTGAACATTGTCATTGCAAAAAACTTTGTCTCAAAAGACCCTAATTCTTGTAGTAGAGTGAAGATTTTTTTTTTTCTCTTACTCGTTAGAAATTGTCCAATTTATGTGTATTCTCTTTGGAATGATTGTGATGCTGTGCTTATATACTTGAGGCATCAGTGGAATGCATGGTTAAGTGCAGGCCAAAACCAGCCCTTTCTTAATGCATCTCGGTAGGAAAGGCAACCAGATAAAAACGATTGTGGCAATCGTAAGGCTAACACGTCATTGTCACATCAAAAATTTGCTTACCCACGTCTCGACTTACTTATAGTCATATTTAATCGGGGTTGTGTCATCCTTAAGTCACGCATAATCAAATGTGTTAGAATTTATATCGTGTTTGATCAGATTCGTGTTAACTTATTTCTTAAATAAGTCTATTTAGTCATAGCATTGGGATTGTATTAAGACATTTCAGCTCTAATTCTATGCCTCATGTTTCTCATGCTCAACGGGAGTTCAATTTGATGGTTCAATGCACTCCAAAAGCAACTAACATCTTACCATCATCGACACTTGGTTTGGTACAGCGGGTATGTGACATTGACGGGTTAGATTTATTTTGGCATTTACATTACACCCTTTTTTTTGCCATTTTTGGTTGGAGTTAAGCCCATAGTTTGGTCCAGAAAAGCCTCTTCCATTCTATTGCACCAAATTGGAACCAAGTGTGAAGAGTACCTACTTACGTTTTCTTTTCTTTTTTTCTTTTTTTGAGGTATTACAGTTAGGGTGTCTGGGCAATTTGTGTACACCTTTACTAATTATTCAAGCTGCAGAACTAGACATTGCTACAAAATTTCCAAAACTTATAGTCCTTTTTGCACCTTTCTCAATCACGACCTAAAATAAGAGTGAATCCCTTCTAGTAGACTATCTTTTAATTTCCTAAAAACAAAATAGATCGTCCAAAATATATTGATGACAATTTATAGGACATCAATTGAATTTATAATAAGTGATTCATAATTGAGACAAAGAGTAACAAATAAAATCTGAATCCCAAAACCCAGAAGTTAATGGGGAGAAAAATAAGTTGCTTAGTTTTTTTAATTAAAATGTTCTTTCAATCCTTTTGCTAAGAATATGTTTGTTTGTTTTTTGTCAATTTTTTTTTTTTTTTTTTGGGAGAAGGGAGAGGGGAGAAGGGGGAACTCTTGACCTCAATAAGTCAAAGTCTCCATAAGGTAAAGAGTATCATTAGACCAAAGACCCATTGGTTAAGAATATGTTTATTGTCCAACTGAAAGTGCCTGAGAAAAAACTCTAATAGCAGCTCAAGTAATAATAAGGGCGAACTGTAAACTCAAATGTCCTGAGTTTAAATCTTAACAATTCTTTGGAGGCAAGTCATGAGAAATTTATCCCTCATGAATACCCTAGTCCCAGCGTGAATAATCTGTCTTTGATTGAACTGAAAAAAAGATTAATCAAAGTGCATGTAAGTTGATCCAAGCACCAACCCCGATGATTGAAACAAAAAGCCCTGGTTCTTTATTTACAAATAGGTAGGTAGATTTCTGGGGGCAAACACCCAAACAGGCACACCCACATGCAGTAAAATTGGGGTTCAACAGTAAAATTGGGGTTCAGTAAAATTGATAGAGATCAATATTTTTGAAAAAAAAAAAAGTTTATGTATGCCTTTACACTACTAGTACACAAACACGCATATTCTACATATGTTTTCAAATTACACGAGGCAGATGACTCAAAAAAGCAAACCAAACTCGTCTATTTAATTAAATATAATGCTACTCACGAAAGTAGATTCATGTGCCACAAAATTAAAGAGAAAATAGAGTAACCTGCATTTAGTGTAGTTGTTTTGCAATGTTTAAAAGTTGTTAATATAGCATGTCACGTTAACATGCCACATTCGTGTATGAAAAAAGTGTGTGAAATTTGTATTCATATGGTGTATAATTTCTGTTGCAATCTAGAGATTAAGTCAATTCTAGAACAATTCAGTTGAACATCATGTCCTAAATAATGAAATGTATGTGTGTGAGCTCGTGCGCCTGTGTGTGGGCTCATGAGAGAGAGAGAGAGAGAGAGAGAGAGAGAGAGAGAGAGAGAGAGAGAGAGAGTTAATCTGTTTAACTAAAGAAAAGAAGGCAATTAACCACGATTGATAGTAGATTTGGGGATTTGATAAGGACCTAAAGTACACAATGATTGCGTTTACAGGAGGATAATGAAAGATGAGGCATTTTGCTTCTCAACAACCCAACCCTGACTGTGAATCCCACAGAAGAAAAAGCTTAGGGTTATTGGCTTTTGGGACCATTTCAAAAGTATCTTAGGCTCTTAAAAACACTTTTTTCCTTTAGCATTTGTGATGAAATTGACATAAAAAAAAATCACCAAAACAAGACACTAATCACATTCTCTGTGTGCAAAATGAAATGGAAATGTTTACTTGAACAAGGAAATCAATGGTTGATTGATGCAACTTGACTTCATGGTATTGCATAATCACTGTGTGAGAGACACTTTTACAACTTCATTCTTAAAGTAGATGTATGGACACCTACTTAGCTGGCCAGGTGGGTCCATCCTCTTCATTGATGTAACAAGGGCATCACATCTTCTGGCGGAGGAGAATACAATGTATCGAACATCGGTTGGACAAGTAATGTTATATAAGCGTTTAAAAAATTAGACAGTTTTTCATCTATCAGATTAATCTTTTGGACTATAAAACCGTAACAGCATATATGAGTTTATATAATTTTTGGTACAACGAAAAACTCACCTAGTAGGATATTGAGCGATACTAACAAAATTTCTTCTTACATATTTATATATGCAGAAATCAAGACCCGCACAATTGCTTTTCCCTACCCTACCATCAACACTAGGTACTCATGCCCAAAAATAAAAAGCACACTCAATATCAGCTTTATTAAATTCGATCTGACATAATAACCTAGTGATTCAGTGCATAAAACAGATTGGATCAATATTAGATACTTTTTGCAACAAATCAGTCAAGGCCAGCTTGACTGACTAGTCGATTTACCTAATGGAGTGACCCGGTGACTCGGTTGTCGTGGTTGGTTCTTTTACTAGAACTAGATTGAGATGTCCGAGCTCCTTAACAGGGTAGGAGTAGGGTGAAAAGGCTGGGCCTTGAGCCTATGGGGCTCCTCCGCCATGTTACTATTTGGGCCAAATCTCACTGAACACTTGCGGAGGAAGATTTCTCATACACGACAGGCTTTGAATGCTGGTCCATAATTTACCCATTGGGCCCTAGGTTGTTATCCATCGGTCCACTAGTGCCAAAAAAAACTTGGGTAAGATACCATCCCAAGTATGCCCCCCCCCCCCCCCCCCACGCTAAATGCCTCATCAACTTTCAATTGTCTAAATTGAGTCCCTAAACTACATAAACCATAGTAATCGGCTCCTTTGGTCCAACATCTCATCAAGTTTATTATTAGACGATGACACCATGTGACAGTGATGATGTGATATCGCGGTTATACTGAATATTTACTTGTAAATGAAAAATCATTACTCAAAATTAAACTTAGCATTATTTGCTACATAAGGAGGCAAATTCGACTCCACCCCATTATTTCTGTGTCCTGTCCGATCTTCACATGTAGAAGTAAGTGAAATTGTGCAATTCCCACAAAGCAATAGTATTTAGTGTGCTAAATGGGACTGTCCCCATTGCAGCACATCCACATGCTTCACTTGATACACCATGAAGCGTTTTAATAAGGTCCTCGCTTCGAGCACATGGCCCCTGTACTGTCTTGGTCTTCTCTACCAGCTAGCCCTTGGAAAGAGTTAAAATGCCATAAGTGTATTTTTATGACTCGATCGCACAACTTTCAAATAATAATAAAATAATATTATCGTTGTTTCAAGACTTACCTGCAACCCTATTTCTTTTTTATAAGAGCATCTCTAACCATAACTCAATTTTTTTTCTTAAATTTAAGTTAGTATTTGAATAAAAAACTTGATTTGATACAAATGGCTTCAATAGACAAACTTAAATTTAAAAAAGGAAAAACTTAAATTTAAATGAGGACAAACCCAAAATTAAATGAGAGTAAAGATGACAATTGGATTTTTAAAAGATGGTGAAATCT
Source organism: Ilex aquifolium (assembly GCA_951799425.1). Taxonomy (NCBI): domain Eukaryota; kingdom Viridiplantae; phylum Streptophyta; class Magnoliopsida; order Aquifoliales; family Aquifoliaceae; genus Ilex; species Ilex aquifolium. The sequence goes on along the minus strand of OX637398.1, from coordinate 2,591,983 downwards.
CACCATTAAATATTTGAATAAGAATTTGAGTCTCCCTTAATTTGACTAAAAAAAAAGTCTCCCTTAATTTAATATAAGTTTGAGTAAGAGTTGGAGTAAGTTTTTTAGATTTTTTTACTCAAATTTAAATTTAAGTTTAAATTTGAATCAAGGTTGAAGATGCCCTAAGATCAGTAAAGAGAGTAAATTAATATTGGCATAAAGTCCACCATTCTCTCTTTGCTCAAGAAACTATTTTTTATTTTATTTTGTTTTGACCTTTGGTGATCCTATTGTTTTTTGACCCACATGCCTGCAAGGTACACATCCTAGAGGACCTAGCTACCCCAAAACATTATATGGACGTGGTCCTTTAATGTTACACAAAAATAAGATGACACGTCGTAAGAAAAAAAAATCATACCTAGTTTCAAATATTAGGCCACTTTGTATTGATCGAATAAATGATTACTCGAAATACGTATAAACTGATCTGAATATTCTTGATCATTGAAAATATATACATATTGAAAAATAATAGGACCAATTCCTCGACCCTTGTTTGCACACTCAATGCCCCGTTCGAGTTGTTGATTTCTTCCAAGTAACTCTTACCTAATAATAATAAAAGAATATTGAAAAATCATTTAAGTTATCTGGCCAAAGGGACTGTCTTTTGATATGGTATTTCATGAAATGCTTATGTTCTTCCGACGCCTTTACGGTACGGATTAGCTGCATGTTCAGCATCGAACTAGTGCTAGTTGTAGAAGAATCAAAACACTTCACATGTACGCCTTAAAGACTAACCTGTCGATTTCAAGGCAATTCCTGCCCACATATTTTCCACAATTTTAATAAATAAATAAAAAGGGGTCACCAGGGAGAAAGTGAGAGAGCAAGTTCCTCTTGAGAAAACCAAGCATATCATGTGATATAGTTATATCATCAATTTTTTATATGCAAGACAAGATTGTGTATATTTGATCTTTTCTAAATCCTCCAATATGATGGAAGGATCGTGCACATCCGCCCCATTCCCTAACGCATGGGATACGTTCCATCTCTGGCCTATTTGATGTTCGAGTAATCTTTTTTTGACCTAAAAAACGTATTTACTTTGGTGATCTAATAATATGTTAATTGATATGATTTCAATGAAAAAGTTTTACATTTACAATTATAATAATACTGTTGGACAATGTCCACTAACATAGTATTAAATCAACAAACTAAATCAAATTTTTATATCTCAATAGCATTTCTCTCGATGTTAAACCGTCATGGTTGGGCTTCTAGTCCTTATTTTCATTTCAATTTACATGTTTGGAACATTATAAGAATTACTAAGACTGGCACTTTCTCTTCTTGTCATGCATGAGTCTCCGGTTAAGGGTGTTCGAGCCAGTTTACGCGTACCTTGATTAATCTCCTCTTCGGTCTGGTAAAAAATAGGTCATCCACGTCGGAATTAGGGTATTTATGAGGGTTAAATCCCTCATGAACTGACCCCAAAAAATTGCAAAAACTGAACTCATGACGTCTGAGTTTACGGTTCGTTCCTGCTACCACTTGTTGGACGCCAGTAATTATATACATGGATAAGCCTTGGTCTCAAGTTTCAACTTGGAATTTCAGATTGCTGTAGACTGAAGAGAGAAATAATGGCCATGATGAATTAGCCTAACAATGTGCCATTTACTATCTGTTTAACACTAATTAAAGAGACAAAGTAATTCCTATCAGGCCATGGAGTATAAAACATTCATGTAATTGAATTGTTAAGGCCTGGAATTAAAAAGAAAGAAAAGATACAATCGGTCACAAAATCTCGGTAATAATAATCGTATTTATCTAAAACAAATTTGTAGTTTCATCAAATGAGAAGTCAGTCAAATCTTCCTTCCCTTGAACAACACCTTCATCAAGCAACCAATTCTCTAGCATGGACAATGGTCCAAATCCAATGGCAGTGGGATCTGGTTTGCTTTCACCTTGGAAGAGACTAGCCTCAGGAGACAAAGATTGAGAAAAATCAGAATTTGAGGAGTCAAAAGACTCAAAACCAAACAGCGATTCAAATGCCTCACTGGACATGGAATCAGTCACAGCATTATCGATCGAAACCCGAGTACTTGAAGATATAATTTTCTCAGCCTTTGGTTTCATCCATCCTTGGAGCAATCTAGCAATGTTCTCAGTGTTTGATGCATAGGCACATGCTTGGCTTGGTTTATTATAACTGTAATACTCATTAGAGGGCTTCAATTCAGGTACAAGGCTCGGTTTGTCTAGTGACAAGGCATCATTTAGGGCTCGTTTGGCAGTGTGGACATCAGTTTGGAGCCTCCTCTCCCACTGACCTCTGGAAATTGAGTGAGAAGTACTTGATAATCCATATTCAGAGTGATCATTGGAGCCAGTTTGAAGCTTTCTGAGCTTCTTCTTCATATGGGTATTCCAATAGTTTTTAATGTCATTATCTGTTCTCTCTGGTAGATAAGAAGCTATTGCAGCCCATCTGAAGCAAAGATATATATGACATCATTTAGGGATGTGGGACAATAACGTTTACGAATTTTCCATTGCCCTATCTTACAATACATGAATACTTGCAGGAATCACATCACAGAGAGAAAGAGAGAGAGAGAGAGATTACTTGTTGCCCAAAAGGGCTTGAAGCTCGATTATCATTTTCTCCTCATCATCTGTGAAGTTACCCCTTTTAATCCCGGGCCTAAGGTAATTAGCCCACCTAAGCCTACAGCTCTTACTGCATCTACTCAACCCTGAAAGAACCACATAGAAAAAGACAACTTGAGTGATCTTTTGCACATTAAATCTAACCCAACACAGTGCAATTGATGCAATAGGCCATTTTTGCATAAAATCATCAAATCAAAAACAATACAAACAAAAATTAAATTGCGAAACAATTCAGAAGAGAGATTTGTGACCTGTAGTAGTAGGAACAGCCCTCCAATTCCCAGGACCATGTTCTTGAATGTATGTGACTAACATTATGTCTTCCTCAGGAGTCCATGGACCTTTCTTCACTCCCACTTTATCACAGCATGGCGGTCGACCCATATGCCGTTCTCCGTAGCTCCTCTGTACCCAATTGTATGTTCCTATTCTTCTCTATAGCTTTATTTATTTTTCTTCGCCTCTTTGTTTCTTCTTAGAAAAGCCTGAGAAGACAAGGGTCAAAGGAAAAGGTTTTCTTTTATAGAATGGAAATAAGAAATCTAAGATGTGTGAGAGGTACGCTGACCTAAAAGAAGCAAAAGGGTACCCACCCGAAGAGTCAAAAGGTCACCGCAAGAGCATTTACTCCATGGCTAGCTAAAGTCAGCTGTGTCTGTGCCTCTTCTCCCTCACCAAAACCGCGTGGCATTCAATGTGGTTGCACTGCAGGAAGAAAAAAAAAACACCCTATATGGCTTTGTATCCCTAAAAGAATTAGGTCATGAAATGGTCTCTGGTGATATGCTGCAAGTTGACATTAAGTGCCAGTCTCGGATGAAGCAACCAAATTGATAGAAACATCTCCAATTTACTTATGAATCGAGTTAAACTCGTAATCTACACAGAAAGTGGCACATTATTAGAACATAAACTATGTAAGTTTGATACGACTCCATCGATTCTTTCAACCAGATGCCTTTGATTTGTGTCTGATGATAGAGGATAAAAATGATCACCATATGTTAGAGTTACATTAATACTTAAGTTCAGCTATTTAAAAGGGAAAATTGAGGGTGAGTCCCAAGATAGACTTATAATGACTTGAGTCTTGGAAAGAAACTTGTTTGGGGGTAAGTCGATATTTAAACTTATATGTAGGTATTAAGTCCACTTATTTTTTAAATCTCAAAATTACCCCTAACGGTGTTAGTTTTGTCCAGTTATGGAAAGTCACATAGGTTAGATCAAAGGTATATATGGAAACCCTTGATTGAGTTATATATGAGAACCGTTTATTAAATATAATAATAATTAACGGAAGATTTATATGGAAGTTATATATTCTGATAGTTATATATGAGAAGCTTAATGTATGAATAAATTGTTGGTCTATTAAGTCAAAATCAGATCACAAAATTTCCTTAACAACAGTAATGCATAATATAGGGAGGTTGAACAATGCCAACAGAGTTCAGTAACACAAATGTTAATATATAGTAGTAACATTCATGTTACTATATGATTGAAGTTACAATTATGGTCGTGTTACTATACTGACACTAATGTTACTATAGTGAATTTTAACATACAATTGCAAACTTTGAGACGCATATTATGTAACATACACTTTAATATTCACAGTAACATCAAAACTTTGTGCTCAGTAACACATTTAATTTTACAAAATATAAAGACAATAATTTTTTTATAGTAACATCAACTTCCGAATGATTTTAGTGAAAATATGATCTACAAAATGACAAGTAGTAACACACAATCGACAGTTGAATTATGACACTCAAAACCAATTATGAATATCAAGACATCGAAATTATGAACTCCATTTTTCGATTCACGTACAATAACATGAACTTTTTCTACAACAACACAACTAAGGAATACTCGATTGTCTTGCGCAACAAAAAAATCAACAAAATCGAAATCTATAACACTTTAATTTAGTACTAATGTATGAGTTCTCTTAAATCTTGGTTACAAGGTTAATGCCCACTTTGACAGAATTAAATCCTTAATTGTTATTATTTTTTTACCATGTTACTATTTTTTTATGAGCATGTTACTATTTTTTTAGTAACTATGTTACCGTCTTTGTTGAGTATGTTACTATTGTTATTTTTTAAATATTAATATTTTGTCGATGGAGTCTAAAGTAAACTGGAATAGTAAATTGAAATTGTATTTTATGGAATGTAATGGGTTTAAAATTTGAATATGAACGGTTTTAAGTAAATGTTGGTTTCTTATTTTTCGGATAACAAAACATTGTGGCTTGAAAAATTATAGCCGGATTTGAAGACGATTATAAAGGAGATGTATATGACTGGTTATTATGTCCATAAATGTCGTTTATAGCATTCCTATAAGGGAAGGGTTACAATAGTAAAATTGATAAAAAATGGACTTAAAACCAAATAAGTTTCCTTAACGGACTTATCTCCAAATAAGTTCATATAGGGGAACCGGCCTCCAAATTTTCCTATTTAAAACGTTTAGTACTAAAATTAATTTTCGTACTTCCTTTTCTTATAAATCACTAAGAGTGTTACTTGGCGCAGGCTAACTCGAATTCAACCCGAATTTAACTCAGGAAAAATAAGGCTTGAGTTGAGGTTTTTAATACTTGGGTTGGGTCTGGACAGAAAAACATCAACCCGAATTGAATTCGGGCAATACCGAGGTTGAGACCTCGGGTTACCATGTTCAACAAGAATATATAAATCGGACTCAACCCGAATTCGAAATCGGCTTCAACCCGAATATATAAATCGGACTCAACCCAAATTCTAAATTGGGCTCAATTCGAACATATTTAAAAATAAATATATAAATCAATATAGCAATATAACTTACAAGTTAAAACACTAGGAATTAGTCTTCTATTTCTGTCTTATGTTAAAAATTTGACTATTATGTCTTTATATTAAACTTTAATTTTTATACTTTAAATACTCTAGTCTTTATGCTAAACATTTTATTGAAATTGTTGGTTGTTATTTTAGATGAATACTATGTATTATGTACCATGTTTAGAACAACAGACTAATTTCGGGCTTAAATAAACCCAACTCGAATTCTAACTCGAAATCAGCCCGAATTACGTAACCGAACCCAACTCGAATTCTAACCGAAAATTTGCCCGAATTACGTAGCCCAAATTTAACCCGAACCCGGCTAAATTAAACTTGAGCAATACTTGGGTTGAATATTTTGAGTTAAGGTCGGGTTAAAATTAAGATTAAAATTAAAGATTATATATTTAGGATTAAGTTAAGGTTGACCACTTTACCCATCCAAACCACTTAAGTTGCACCCTTGTAGAAGTGTAAATCACAAGTTCACACTTGGAAAGTTGTGTTACTGTATTATTTTATTTTACTATTTAACCGATCAAAAACAATAAAAAAAAAATTTAATCAAGATCTAAGGTGGAGAATTTTTTTTTTTTTGGGTAACCTATCGGTAAGTGTTATCCATTTAGCATAGACGTGTACAACCAGAAGCTATTTGATAAGAGAGTACGGGACTTGGCAAGATGGATTTGGAGAAAATAGTCAAAAAGATCTCCAAATTTCATGTTTTGATTGAAAATTCAAACCCGGTCTGTAGCTAGTTCGAATATTAAACTCATGATCATGAGTTTCGTCAAACCTAAAAGATGTGAGTTTGGGAAGATGGGTTAAAGAGTTAAGGATACAAAAAATAATTGTACCTCTTAATATGAGTATGAATTGAATTAATCAAGGATAAAATAATTATTTACAGGACAAATAGTTGTTAATAATTATGATATATATATGAATTTTATATGTGTATGTGTTACACATCAAACATGAGTATAAACTAAATTTAATATTAAATCTCATCTTTATAAAAAAAAATTGAATTTATAAAAAATTGAGAAGGTGAATTCAAATTCTCCTCGAAAATCCATTCAAAGAAGCCCTGTATTTGACTAGAGGATGATCAGAGGTTCCCATGCTCGAGTCAGGTGTTTGTTTGGTCTCATTAGATGCGTGGCCAGTCAAATGGTTGAACACACGTTTAGGGCTGTTAATCAAACTGAGTTACTCGAACTTGGCTTGAGCTCGGCTCGGGTTCGGCTCGTTCAGGCTCGGTTCGTTTTCTAAACAAGCTCAAACTTAAACAAGTTTTTAAGCTCGTTTACAAAACAAGCCCTACAAGCTCGGCTCAAACTCGACAGGCTCGGCTCGTTTACGTGCAAATACTCGGGCTCGGCTCGGGCTCGACTTGTTTTTAGCTCGTTCAAGCTCGGCTCGTTTCCTAAACGAGCCGAACTTGAACAATTTTTTAAACTCGATTAAAAAACAAGCTTTTTAAACTCGGCTCGAACTCGTTCGACTAACAGCCCTACACAGAGTTTCATTTAATGTATCATGCATGTGGGCCATATAGATATTAGAAATTGGGAGCTGGGGACCACCACATCTAATGCATATTAACCAGCGTTTCAACTCCTGAAAAATGAAAACCCTTTGGAAGAGATTATTTTCCCTTTTCGTTTTATTGTCAAATTTGTAATACAGGATTGTGGACATTATTTTAGCTATTTCAAATCGGCTTAGCAGATTTTTTGTTGGTTGCTTATTGTCTCTTGAGCTAGGGTAGCTCCTACTTAATTTGTTGTCAAATTTGAATCGAATTTTAACGCTCTAATCAATAAGTAATCAATGACAATAGAGTGACAATTTTTAGGACGAAAAACTCTGATCCTAGGCTTTTGAACATCAAGCTTGTGCACATGCCTTTCTCTTCTTTCTTTGAATCCTCTCAAGCAATTCAATCCAAAAAAGAGATTTATATTCTACTTTTGTTCTCTCTCAAGCTAAAGCTCAGTCTACTAACTCAAGTCGCAAGCCAAGTAATGGAGATCCAGTGACAGATAGAAATGAGACTTAAACCGGAATACAAGAATGAATCTCAAAAGGGTCGATCTAATTTAATTCATTTATTGGATTAAAAGTAGGATTCATCTAATATTGGAACATACAATTAATCCAATTACTATATTGAATTAGATCCCTATAACATTATCTTTAATATTTACAACATTTGCACATGACCATTCGTGAGTGAATAAAAGTGAAATTGGGTGTTGGGGGGGGGGGGGGGGGTGTAGGAGATGGAAGTGAGAAGAGATCAAGAGAAATAAATTATTCAGGCAAAGACAATTAATAGGTGGTTGAGTGTAAATTAACATGGTGTATTGGGTAGCTGTGGGGTTAAGATTGGTTGAAATTGGGAAAAAAATAAGAGTATCATTGATCTTTTATACATGGACATCAAACTCTTTCTTTTCCATTGATAAATAGTAAAAGATGTATTTTTAAAAACCTACTCTTTTAGTTCTCCTAAAACATTTTTTTTTTTTTTGGGAACCTCGACGATGCGAGAATTTTATTGATGAAAAATGGGAATATACCTAGCTAGGGGAGACGTACGTACCTTATCTCTCGATACAACCTAATTACATGAATTTTAAAATAAAATAACAACCAAAAAAGCAAGATGCATTGTGTCGTACAAAGAATGTAAAATAAAAGAAAACTAAGCATGTTGCCTTAAAAATAAAATAATAATAGCAGCAGCTGATCTGAGCTAGGAGCATAGCTGAGAGGAGCAGTTCTCCTTAAACTTGGATTCAATTTGGATTTCTGTAATTTCCATTCGATTTGGATTCCCCCATTGAATCTGGTAGTCGACAACCCTCCATGGGACAGTGTCATAAACATGAAATTCCACTCAAAATACCAAACCAACCCATTTTTGTTTTTTCTTCAAGCGAAAAACACACGTAAAAATTATATAATTGCCCACTCCACGTACACACTTTCCACACATCTTTTGTGTACTTGTGGATACAATGTGTTTAGATCTCCAGCATGTGACAGCCCACCAAACGCATGGACCCCTACCCACATGCGGCATGCCCAAAAGATGTCCGTGCTGGACCCAAAATAAAAGATATGGTGGTCAATACAAATACAATGAAAGTAGATATATGGGCCCATGTGGAGCTAATAAATGCCCTTACCAACTTCTATTAGGCTTGCGATTTGAAAATTTTAATGCCCAATTAAAAAATAAAAAAAATTCTTTTAATGTCATTTGATGGACCTGACCTGAGCCACCTGGAACTCCTCCTCACTCATGCTTGAAGGGTCCGGCAAAATGACCTGAGCTAAAACGACATCATTCTATTTAACAAAATGATATCATTTTGTATTAAAACGATACTATTTTAATTAACAACATCTCTACGGTTAATCTTTTAAAAATAGGGAATCCTCACCCCATGCTTGGACTGAGAGAGCGTGTCAAAATCATGATTCATGGGCCATATAGAGAATTCTGAACACGGCCCATGAATTGTAAAGGAGTGACATAACATTTATAGGAGTGATTGAGTGCAGTTAAAGAAAGAGTTAATAGGTGGAAAAAAATAAAAAAAAACAATGATATTATGGAGATTTTATGTCAAGAGAACACTAAACCCTCATCTCACTTTATTAATGATAGATCATTTAATTATTACTAGTATATGATTGAGTCAGGCCTAAGGGTCCAACTTATGTTATAAGTCCAGTTTGAATAAAGAACTCAACTTGAAGAGATCTAGTGGGTCCAACACAAAAAAGGTCTACACCTAGTCAAATTCATCGGGGTTCAAGGAGCTACATCATAAAGGAAGGTAGGGTCATCTCAAGAGCATCATCCACACACTTGAAAAGAATCAACCACCATGCCATCCTTTGACCGGATCTTATGGGGAGCGCAGTAACTGCCTCATCCGTTGAGAAAATGGTGTCAACTCCACCAAATTAGTTTTTTAGTTATTGATAAGCCGTCTCAATCTGTTAGGAGGCGACTATAAATTGTAAGCCCCGCCAACACTTGGGAGACATCACACACAATCGAGCATATCTGCTATCACTCTCCACTCTCTCTCATAACTTGTATCTCTCTGCTCTCCCTACACTCATCGAAGTAATAAAATACACAGGTGACCCTAGGCTTTCATAGTGGACGTAAGTCACATTGACCAAACCACTCTAAATTTTTGTCTCACTTGAGTTACTATATCTCTACTTAATTACTGTATTAATTATCAGTCACTTAACAGGTGGTGTGCAAAATTAATTTATGCATCATCAATATATATATCGATACATTTTAGGAAAATTGAGCCAGGGAGGGCTCTGTGGCATTTCGGGTCAAATAAACCCATCAATCCAAGCCTGTGGGCCATGTTAGGTCATTTTGATTGGTTAATGGGCCAGTCTAATAATACATTGATCTAGCCCAAAGTTCAACCCAAGGTGGTCTGATGGGCTTTGAGGGCTACCCATCAAGACGAGCCTAGAAGGTTTGTCAGATGACCACCAGGCATTTATTTCTGAAATTTATTTATTTATTTTTTTAACTTTTTAATTTGGTGGACCAATGGGGGGACACACTATGGACCACCTTAATGGGTCTTAAACAACCAAACCTGTCGGGCTAACATGGGCAAACAAAGAGGCCTATGACCTGCTCATGACCGCATGTGGTGGGTTGGGTGGACACATGACCAGATGGGCTGAGCACCTTTCACGTTAGCCTATAAGAAATGGACCATTTGCAGCTGTCTTAAGTTGGGAAGGTTGAGGGTGGAAAGTGAGAATCATAAAATCTTTCATGATACAAAGCAAAATTCGCCCAATATATTATTACCTAATGAGATTAAATTACAATTTACCGAGGTTCAAAAATTTGGACATCATTTGACAACTGTGAATATCTTAGTCCCGACGTAGATGACGTCTTTAATCAGACCGAAGAGGAGATTAGTCAAAGTACACGTAAACTGATCCGAACACCTCTAACCGTTGAAAAAAACAAACTTTACTTTGAAACCTGTTATTGTATTTTAGCCTAAATTCTTTGTTTGGAAAAAAAATTGATTGGGTAGATTGTAAAAACACCCATACAGTTATTCTTCTGCCTATCAATATGCTCATATTCAGCACTATTAAATGAATGTATCCTCATTCTTGTATCTGATGGGGGTGTGTCTCTTTCGTGTCATCTTTTTGGTGGTGAATGGTGACAGCAAATCTTTTCAGTACTCCTAATCTAAAGGAGAATGAGTATCTCAATAAATAATGGCTTATGACATCTGAGATTTCATTATCTCATTAGCTTATACAATTGATGGGACAATTCTGAGAAATAATATGATTCCAACACGTCTCTTTGGCACCAAAGGCACTTCCCCTCTGTGATGAAGTCACGCGTCCTCGGCACCGACAACAAATCCTCCTCTCTGATGAAGCTACGTGCCCTCGGCACCGAGTTGCATATCCTCCTCTCCCGTGGAGCCACGTGTTCTCGGCACCGAGGGACACATCCTCCTCTCCCGTGGAGCCACGTGTCATCGGCACCAAGGGTCCCTTACTGTCTGACGGGATCCACGCATTCCATACATTACTAGACTGAGGGCAAGTTATAGACACGTCACCTGTTTTCTGGAAGGATCACTAACAGGTGCAACACATCAATCTCAGGGACATGTTGTGAATCATTGGTTTACCTTCCCCAATGAAGTCAAAATGGCAGAAAGAATAAGACACTCAGCCAAGGGGAGTTAGACACGTGGTACAAAGTACAGGATAAGGGGTAAATGGACACTAGTACCCCTACTGACATACGACAATCTCAGGCAAGTATTTAATAAACCCTCAATTGATGGGACACTTACAATAGTTAAGGAAGCCGAGAAAAATGAGCATTAAATGCTTCAGGACCCGAGCATTTAATGCTTCAACATTGAAGAAAGAACATTAACTACTTGGGGGCCCGAGCAATTAATAACGGGGTCTCTCTCATGCAACATAGGGGGCGCATTGCCCCATGTCTGGACTCTACCTACTGCCTAAACCCTCAACAATGATGAAGTTTTTGAGGTATAAATAGCTCTAAAAAATGTAATGCAAAGATACGCAAATTCACCTCTCAAGAACACAAACAATGTTTTCTTCTTCTCTTCTCTCAAAAAACTGACTTGATCGTCGGAGGGGATACGCCGAAAAACACTCTGACACCCATCTAACCCGTTTTTTGTGTATCAGGCAATCTCTTTGGCCGTCGGAATCAATCGGACAGCCCCCAAAGCAATTCATCACCACTCCTTAAGCCCCCTTTTGCTATTTTGTGCTTCCCTTTGCCACGAGATCGTCGACTCTCTAGGCGAACACGAGCTTACTAAGAGAGAGATCTATTCCTATTTCTTCATTGTACAAAAATCACCGCGCACAACAACAAAACTAATAAATTCCTTGTTGGCTTCAACCCAAAGATTCTATGTTACCTCAAAACCAAATTTGATGGATTGAAATTCTGAATTTGCTTGCAAAGTATTACAATACCCAAAAAAAGTCGTACCAAGATAGATTTTAACAGGCTAGTTCGTATTTTCGATTGAATAGAAAACGTCAATGGTATCAAATCATTTCAGGTTCAATTTAAATAACTCAATTATTAAAGGTTTTATTTTTACAAAAAAGTATAAATTTTGTAAAAAAAAAAATAAGTATTATCCTCAATACACAAGTTTACTTTGAGATGTTCAAACACTTACACAACCATCTATTCCGAAATGTTCAAATTGTAAAAAATTTAATAATTTTAAAAGGGTTCTAGCGAAATTTTGTTACTTTAGAAGGAGACTCACAGACTGTGATAATCACTGCTACACTTCCTCCATATAGAACCCCTTGGTTTATAGAGACAATTGTTAACAACATACGGCATATGTTGGTGCAGCATCCCGAATGGTGCTTGATTCATGTCTACAGGGAAGTTAATGAAGCAGCTCTTGCTTTGGCTAATTGGGGATTAGCTGCAAGGCGCGAAGGTTACATACTGCCAACTGAACTCCCACTAACAGTTAGCAGGATTGTGCTCCAGGAAGAGAGACAGTCTGGAACATCAAACCAGCAGTTACGACAAGCTGCTGAGCTTAGCTTCTAGTTCGTTTAGTCTTTGTCTGTTTAAACTTTTGTTGCTTTCTTTAGGTGCTTTCCTTAATTTATCCCTATGTACCTCTTTTACAACAGCAAAAAAGAAAAGAAAAGAAAAGAAAGGTTGGTTGTCCTTGATTTTTCAAAACTAGTCTAGAAGAGAGACGATTTGCATTTTCAGGTAAAAGTTAGCTTTGTCTTCTCTCCATAAGGTCAATTGATGGGTCCAACCACACGGTCCACACCCCCTCCTCCACTTTTTAGTTTTTTTTTGGGACTAATTCCACCACTACCCCACCAGGCCCACTCCCCACGCCTAAACAAAAAAAACTCGCTCTCCTCCCACGTCGGCTATTAAAATATTGGAAAAACTGGCTCTAAGTCATTGCGTGCCTTCTGTCACCATCTGATGGCAACGCTAAGGAATTCAAATTTCTATCAAAAGAATTAATATCTATATAATAAAGTAACTTACAATTCAAATCTCAAAAATAAACAAAATGACTTTTACTTTTCTCGGTTGAGATCGCTTTAAATTTTATTTTAAAGTTAATCTAACGGCTAATATTAACACCCTAAATTTAATAGGAAAAATAGGGCTCTAATGGTGTGTTTGGAGTGATTTTTTAAAAGTACTTCTAGAAATTATTTCTCATAAATACTTTAAAAAAAATAATAGTGTTTGAAACCGTCTCACCACTACCTCTACCCCCACCACCACCGTCGCCGCCGCCGCCACCACCACCGTCGTCGCCGCCACTACAACCGTCGTCGTCGCCGCCACCACCGTCGTCGTCGTCGCCGCCACTACCACCATCGCCACCACGGCCACCACTGCCGCCACCACCACCGTCGGCGCCCTTACCGCCATTACTGCCACCACAGTCATTGCCACCCACCACAACCATCACCGCTCTTACTACCACCACTACCGCCCACCACCTCTCACCCCCACTACAAACCGATGCTTAAATTCATTTATCTCTTCTCTATATTTGTGATTTAATTTTGGATATGAATGCAAATATGTTTATTTTTTACCATTTTTTATTACACTGTGCCTTCAGGCACAGGCAATAACTATCTATATAATAAAGTAGCTTACAATTCAAATCTCAAAAGATAAACAAAATGACTTTTGTTTTTCGCGGTTGAGATCGCTTTAAATTTTACTTAAAGTTAATCTAACGGCTAATATTAACATCCTAAATTTAATAGGAAAAATAGATCCATAAGGGTGTGTTTGGAGTGACTTTTTAAAAGTACTTCAAGAAATTATTTTTCATAAGTATTTTAAAAAAAAAAATAGTGTTTGAAACCGCTCAACCACTACCTCCACCACCACCACCGCCACCATCACCGCCGCCACCGCCGTCACCGCCACTGTCGTCGTTGCCGCCGTCGCCGCCGCCACCATCGTCGCCGTCACTGCCATCGCCATCACCGCCATCGCCGCCATCGTCATCGCCATCGCCGGCACCACCACCACCGCCGCCACCACCACTGTCGTCACCGCCATTGTCCCCGCCGCCACCACCATCGTTGCCGCCACCACCGTCACCACCACAGTCGCCGCCGCCACCACCACCAACGACGCCGCCGCCACCGCCACCACGATCATTGCCACTCACCATAACCATCACCGTCTCCTACCACCACCACCTCTCACCCCTACTACAAAATGATACTTAAATTCATTTATCTCTCCTCTATGTTTGTGATTTGATTTTGGATATGAATACAAATATGTTTATTGCTTACCATTTTTTATTACTCTGTGCCTTCATGCACAGACAATAACTAGTATATCTATATAATAAAGTAGAATGATTTTGAATTCAAGAGACAAAGAGGGGTCCAGATCGTTTTGTAATAAAAAAAGTCATCATCCAACGGCCGACGATATTTCAAACTGTCTCAAACTATTGACGTCTCAGATCGTTTCGATCCGACGTACCATATTAGCTATTGAAAAAAAAAAATCCGCTCAAAACTTTTAGTTTCCAAAACTAACATCCCTAAATTTAATTCACCAACCCAATCAAATCCAGCAATTAAGCGATCTCTCATTTCTCAACTCTGTCTCTTTCTCCCTAAAATATATATTACAACTCTTATCATTATTTCCCTGATTTTATTTCTTATGTCAAGGGATCACTTTCTATACTAAGACATTGACTGTTTTTCACATTCTCATCTTTCATGATTCTCTTTCCAAACTGAGACACATGTCTCCCAAAAATTCTATTCTAATGCAGCTGCTCTCCATCTTTACTGTTTATATCACACACATATATTTACTGTACATATATATAGTACAAAGATTGAAGACATACTATATTTACATGTTATATCTAGGAAAAGTTTCATCTAAACACCATGTAATTGAGTCTAAATTCAATGACAACCCTTATAACAATAACTTTTGTCTCTATCTGTAGATAAAATAATGATTTAACTAAATATTTTGTGAAAATACTAAAATTACCCTTTATTATGTAAATATACTAAAATGTCATTAATTCTTTCCCCATTATATATGCGCTACCCAGCCAACAAACATAATTTCAATCATTATATTATCCCAATGAATTTTTTATTTTAAAACGTTGCATTATAACTTTGTTATAATATTAGTCATCATATTATTACTCATTTGGTTACATAATCAAGTTTTTATATTTTTTTATCACAATAATTTTAAATAGTTAAAAATGATTTTTCTATAATAAAAATTACAATAGATAAAGTCAATGTCAAAATCTCATCCATTTCTAATTCATCTGCTATCATATGTCCTCCACAACGTCCCCCGATCGCTCCTCACACATCATACTTCATATATAAATTTTAAAATTATTTGATAAAATTTAATATTAATTGAATAAATTTGATCTTAATTTTGATAAATTTAAATATTAATTTAGTTTTAATTTGATAAAATTAAATATTAATTTGGTATTAATTTGATTGAATTTAATGTTAATTGAATAAATTTGAATGTTGTTTTAATAAAATTGAATGTTCATTTGGTGTTAAATTAAAAAAATGACATTAATTTGATAAGGTTAAATTTTAAATTAATGGAATTTAATATTCTATTTAATAAATTAAATAGTTTAATTTAATAAAATTGAATGTCAATTTGATGTTGATTTGATAAAAATAAATAATAACTTAATATTAAATTAAAGAAATAATATTAATTTGATGAAATTAAATATTAAATTAATATAACTAAATGCTAATTTGATAAAATTAAATATCAATTTTGTGTTGATTTGATGAGATGAAATATTAATTTAGTTTAAATTAAATAAATAAAATTAATTTGATAAAATTGAATATTAAATTGATCAAAATAAAGGCTAATATAATAGAATTAAAATGGAGTACATTGAAATTTCAGAATCAAGAGAGGGTGTTGTTAAAGTTATGTCTATTTACGGGGGGTGTTGTTAAAGTTATGTTTATTTATAAGGGGTGTGGATAAAATTTACTTTATAAAATACTCGGGGATATTTCTATAAATCAACTATCACCATTAACGGTGTAACCCGACAATCACTAACAGGGAGTGACAGTGAAATTTTAAAATCGGAAGGAGGTGTAATTGAATTTAGACCTAACTATAGGGGATCTGGATGAAATTTTCCCTTATATCTGTACAAATCTATATAATAAAATACATAGAAAGTTGGATTTTATCCCCTATACATTCTCACCCCCTCCAAACCATCACATCACTCATTTCTATCACATGCTTAACCATTTAATATTTGATTAATTTGTAATTTAACATAATTTTTATTTCAGATATTATCCATATACGATAGTATATACCTGTTAAAAAAATTTATTGAAATACATATTTTGAGAAAATTTTGTCGATATCTTTAAGAAAATAATGGGTAAAAATAAATTTTGAATGATTTAATCAAATAAATGAAAGAAAGAAAAATTATTATTTAATATAGTGATATCGATTTTTTAGAACTCGATTTTTTTGTTCTATCGTGCCTTCAGGCACGGGTTATGACTAGTGAACAGACCTTCTTATGAACTTGGGAGACATATGAGATAGATGCATCAGGGCTCCAGAGTTGAACTCCATGAGGAAACCCATAACGGGCCCTGAGAGCCTTCAGGAAAGAAGGATCGACCTCGCTAACGCCCACGCGCTCTGCATAACTGAAGGCAACTCCTATGCCCGCAGAGGAGATTCCCACCTCGTTCACCTTGCCCTTACCATCAGTCGTCGCCAGCTCTTGTCACCCACACCCACCACATCTACCACCACTAACCACCACCACTCGTCATCGTTCACTACTGCCGTAACTCATTGTCACTCACCCCTACCACACCTATCACCACCACTACCTATCACACTGTCATTCAAAAACACCCGTCATCGCTCATCACCACCATCGTCATCACCCACCACCGCCACCACCATCACCCACACCCACACTCACCACCACAACTACCGTCACTCATGGCTGCCACTACCACTATTGTCACCCAAAATTCACCACTAGCATCACCGTTGCGACCCACAACTGCCACCACCACTACGGTCGTCGCCACTTACTACAATCATCATCGTTTCTCACCACCACCACTACCACTGGTGCTTAAATTTTTTTTTTTTCTTCTATCTGTTTGTAATTTAATTTTGAGTGTGAATACAAATATATTTATTATTGACTATTTTTTTTATTATTCTGTACCTTCAAGTATGAGAAATAACTAGTAACTCTGTATAAGAGGAATTGGTATGATGAGTTATGACTAGTTAAAGAACATTTCACTCTAACACGAAAAAATTTGTTTGTGGAAAAGAGGAATTGGTGGACGTGGGCAGGTAAGAACCCAATAACTGTAAGAAACCTCCGCTTCCTTATTCTCGACTTTTGCTGACTAATAAGCGCCATGCTTTTTGGCTTCATCAAACGCGTGGAACCCAATTTGTCTTTAGCTCCATCAAACACGCGGTATTAGAATTAAGTGATACTTTGAATTGTGATCTCTCAAAATGCAGTTGAAAATTATACAAAAAAAAAAGAAGTTTGGGGCAAAATGGATTTGTCTCAGTCAATTATAACGGCTTTCTTTTGTACTTTACTAAAAATAAACCAGCTCTATCGACATACATAGAAAATGATACACACGAATTTTGCCCCACGACACGGTTTTGTGTGGAGCTTTGTCGTTTTGGGATAGATTCGTGATAGCTGTATATATATAAAGACTAAAAAATCCTTATTTTAGCTTACTGTAATGCTTCTTTTTTTTTTAATAAAAATTCATTTCATAAAATTTTTTAGAGTAATCTACACATATGACCCTTAAACTATGAACATTGTTTTAATTAAGCTTCTGTACTTTTTTTTTTTGGTTAATTGAGCCAATAAATTCTCTAATTGTGTCAATTGAGTCTTTCTGTCTGACTCAACTAAAGTGTGTCACTCACGTGACTGTATGACACAAAAAGATAAAATAACTCAATTGATACAATTAGAGAGTTAAAGAGCTCAATTGCCACAAAAAGAAAACTTTAGAGACTTAATTGATACAAGAGTCACAGTTTGATAGTTATATCTCCAACCATTTGTGTCACGTGAGTGACACACTTTATCACTTTTTATTAGAAAATCTAACTGAGACAGATATAAGGGTTCAATTGACACAATTAGAGAGTTCAGAGACTCAATTGACAAAAAAAAAAAGTTCATCGATTTAATTGACATAAATATAATAATTTAAGAGTTATATATGTAATTTACTCAACTTTTTGTATATTCCAATTCTCGTGGTAAGGTGACATCGGATAGTTAAATTTGATTGAAATTGTAACGATGCATTTTAATATACAAAACACACGAGAGTTATTAGAATATTTTTAGATATTAGGAAATTAAGACTGTCCCTTATTTTATTTACCTCCATTTTTATTGGATATGTTCATTATTCTGGTTTCCTTTTATTTATTTGCCTGCTTTCCATTACTTTCCTAATTTTGTCATCAAAATTAATACTTCACAAGAGGGGTCTTATTGAAAAGGAGTATTCCAAGAACATCCTCTTCTCCTTAACTTCAATCGGAGTCGGTTGGAGCAACTTGTAAAGTTCCAAAAGAGAACGAGATCATGTATGGTGGAAGGAAGCTGAAATAAATGGTAAATTATCTTTATTTTTCTCTTATTCTTTATAATTCTTTTATAGAATTTTTTATTCCTCTTTCTTATATCAGATGTATACAGACTTTAAATTTCTTCTCTATAGCGGGGGAATGAATCTTGATATTTATTTTTGATCTACGACCACGCTTTCTTGAACTGATAAGAACCAGTTAATGAAATCAATCTTTTGGTGTCTAAGAGGTCGGTTTGCCGGCCCCGAATGATTTTCTAAATAATATTATGTACTTAAGCTTAAAAGTCCTTAGAAAATTACACTTATTTTCCTAATTTGATTGCAAAATACGGCATACTAATGACAGAGGATTAATTATTAACCTGTTGGTCTTTAAGAAGAGATTATTGGAATCCAACTTAATTAGTCATAAATATTTCTTTCTTCTGCAGATATGATTCCTTTGTTGGAACTCGTACAATTAATTTGTAACCATTGAATAAGTCATACTTGATAAATGGCAGGTCAGATCCTCGTTTTTATGCGTGTTTCCACCCCCACCCCCACCCCCACGCCCACCCCCACACCACACACCCACGCACATACACACACACACGCACAGAGAGATAGAGAATGGTGGTTTAGTTTTTATGGGTGGGGGAGTTAAGAGAGAGAGAGAGAGAGAGAGAGAGAGAGAGTGGTGGTAAAGTTTTTATGGGTGGGGGAGTTAAGTTGCATGGTTTTTCAATTTCTCATGGTACACAAACCAAAGTTGTGTGTAGACCTACAAATTCATCCGTGCAAGACGAAAAGACTCTAGAAAGTTTGCCCTGCCTTTTCTATTGACCAACCAGCCCTACCCCCCCTAAAGTCTCAAAACCAATTATGTCAAATTGACGTAAACTTATAACATATTTAGCCCCCCTACGAAAAAACTTAAACTTTCAATTAACCCAATTTCGATTCTCTCTCTCTCTCTCTCCCCAACCCCCAACCCAATTTTGATTCTCTCTCTCTCTCTCTCCAACCCCTGAAAACAGACCAGAGAATAAACAGCCGAAAACAGACCTCTCAGCTGATAAAACCAATAAAATCGACAGATATGTATAAATATACATACATGTCATATAACAAACTTCAGAATTCCAAAACTGTAACCTCCAAGCAACCGAAAGATTAGCTTAAGCCTAGTCAGAGTCGCTGACAGGTAACTATCTCTCCTAAAATTTTGCTTTCAAATCTCATCACCCCCTTGAACCTCTCCAATTAGGTCAGATTTCGACCTCTTCTGGATCAGAAATCGACCCAAAATCTTTGGGTTTTTGATTGTTTCGTTTCTGTTTACAGGTATAAGGTCCATTCTTGTTTTGAAAAATTCAAAGGAGCCATGAGTTACCCGAACTGCCCTGTTTCTGTTTCCCCTGTTTTTGCTTCGAACTGAATTTACTGGCTGATTAAATTGATGGTTTATGAGGATTGTTTTTGTTCAGTACCCATTTCGATTCTGTGGATATGGGCTCTGTTAAGCTGTTCCTGTATCAGAAATTGGTTCTCTTTGTCCGCTCTTTCTGGTTCTCTGTCTCCACCTATTTGCTTCCACGGTTGGGTGTCATTACCACCTACCCCTTCAGGTACTCCTTTATTCAATTTGTTTTTTTTTTTCAATGAGATTCATTGTTTTATAATTCTTTATTATGATTAACCCGTTTCGTGGTTCTTGGTTTTACAGGTTTAAAAAGAATAAGAGTTCTTCAGAGAACAATTCAAAGTTCTCAGAGCTTATTTCTGAAGAAAATTGCCAAAAGAATCCCAGTTGTAATGCGCCAGAGCCAGTGTTAGAAGTAAAAAATGATTCTTTCAGTTTTTCTGAAAGAGAGAATGATGAGGTGGGCGAAAAAGAGACTCCTGGGTTCTGTTTCAAATTTAAATTCCCAACCTTTGAGGAATTCAGTAAAAGCAGTGGGGTTGATAAAGGTTTTCTTAGCTCTGAAGTGGTTCCATCAATTAGTACTAGTAAGTATGAGTTCATGCCTGAGAAGAGTTTTAGCGGGTTCATTGAAGAACCAGAGCTTTTAAGTTTTGATGTAAAAGAAGCAAACATTGATAAAAATAGTGGTTCTTTTGGAGTGAATGAAATTGTTGAAGATGGGTTTTTATCGGAGATGGATTTTAAAAAAGTTCATTCAGAACCAGAAACTGTTCATGATGAAGTACCAGAGAACGTGATTGATGATGCATGTTTGGAAGAGGAGATACCAGAGAAAATTGAAGCAACGACATTCACAGAAGAGAAGCTTGAACCAGATGATGAAGATGACATTTCTCATGGTGACCAAGATGAAGTTCATTCTGAAAATGATTCCATCAGTATGGAATCAGATTCAGAATCAATGAGTTTAAGCCATATGCATTCTGTTATGAGTCATCTGATTGATTCATATAGTGATGGGTTTTTGTCAGATGGAGATTTCGGAGGAGAATTTGAACTAGATACTTTGATGGATAATGATGGTGAGAAGAAAGAGCACTATGATGGGATGCCAGACTTTGAAGATCACGAATCCGATGACTTCGCTGATGAAGATAGTGATATAATGGAAGAACTCAGAACATTGGAGGAGGTTCATTTGCAGAATCCATTTGTGTCTGAGAAAGATTTTGGTGAAGAATTGGACAAATCCAAAAATGAAGAATTCAATACCAAAGATGACAAGCCAGTGAACGGTTCAGGTAATTCTGAAAAGCTCGAGTCAAAGAATTCATCAGACCTGGATCCAGAGGATGAATATGATTTGGAAACATTGTGGGAACATCAAGAATTGATAGAACAATTGAAGATGGAACTTAAAAAGGTTAGAGCCACAGGACTGCCTACTATCATGGAAGAATCTGAGTCGCCAAAGATGGAGGACTTAAAGCCATGGAAGATCGACGAGAAGTTTCAGCGTGAAGATTGTATAGGGGAGCTTCATAAGTTCTACAAGAGTTACAGGGAGAGGATGCGAAAATTCGATATCTTGAATTACCAGAAGATGTATGCAATAGGTCAGTTACTTTATCGTTTTCCCTTCACTTGTTAAATCTATCATTATTGTTAATTATTCTCACCATCATTGTGTTTGTTCCTTTATTCTATACTAATTTATATAGATGACCCTTCATGATTATCATCATTTTTTATCTGGTCTGAACTAATCTATCTATCGAAATGAATATCTCAACCTACTTCTCATAATTAAGAAGTTTAGTAAAGGACCCACTAAATCTAGGTAGTTGGGGGTCTTCAGAAACACAATAACCATGAACCTGCTCAGGTGCAAAGCATTGTAGTGACTGTTAAACAGATTAAAATGGGATGGGGAAAAGTGCAGAGACTTTTATGCTGTATATTTAGGTGTAAACGCAAACACATGCAAACCACGCATAGAACCTGATCTATGACCCATGTCAGTCGGGTGGTACGCCTAGTCACTTCATAGGCAAGTTCGAACCTTGCAGGTGTACTTGAAGTTCTTACCTATCTTAAAGGAGAAATAAAAAGCCCGATCTACATATTTAGGGGATCGTTATTGTATAGGGAGACATGAATACTACATAGGTACATTGTATATGAACAATTGGAGAAATTTTAATGGAATCCATATGGATTGCGCTCATAAAAGGTGTAAAATCTCGTGTGGCATCTTTTATTATAATGCAGTGTCTGTTTTTTCCAATCAAACAAGCAACAGAATGTACTGATGGTTAGATAGAGCTAACCATTTTCTGGATGCTTAAGTTAAATGTTCTGATAAGTTGAAATTTATATTCATACAACTAATGGCAACCTACCAACTTTTCACCTTCCTCGACCTATGCATTGGAACATTATTTCATTAGGGGATAACTTCACCTAACTGCCAATTTTTTTTTTATATTATACTAAAATAATCCAACACTGATAAAATGGCTCCCCGAAATCCTTTTTGGTCATTGTTTTTCTTTTTGAACAATTTATGTGGTACTAGCCCACAATTTGGAAAAGCAATACGAGTTTATTATATTTGATTTTGATCGATTCAAAACCTTGGTGATAGGATTCATATGCAGGTGACATGTTAGATGTTTTTTTTTCCTCTATACCCTCTTTCATGTTTAATTTTATCCTATCCTCATGTAAATCATTCACAGGTTTTCTGCAGCTTAAAGACCCACTCCAATCAATTACAAGGCAGAAAACTTCAGTTCCAGCTTTCACATCCCTTTTGTCACAGAGCTTTAAATCATACAAGAAGAAAAAAGTTGAGAGCGACCCAATGATAAAGTTCATCGGAGAATTAGAGAGTGATTTGGAAGTGGTGTATGTCGGACAAATGTGCCTTTCCTGGGAAATTCTACAATGGCAATATGAGAAGAGCTTGGATCTTTGGGAAGCTGATCCACGAAGGATACACCTGTACAATGAAGTTGCGGGAGAATTTCAGCAGTTTCAAGTGCTCATGCAAAGATTTATAGAGGATGAACCTTTTCAAGGTCCAAGGGTTCAGAATTATGTCAAGAATCGGTGTGTTCTTCGTAATCTTCTACAGATTCCTCTTATAAGAGGTGAGAATTTGGAAATTTGGGTCATTCTTAGCCAAGTTGGTAGTTGCATTTCTCTTAAATTACATGATATTATGATAATTTTTACGCTAAGTGAGGCTGCAGATGATAATAACTCTTCAGATGCTGCTTTCTAACTGTATATCATATCATGAAATAAAGTAGAATTTAATTTCTTTGCAGAGGATAGTTCAAAAGACAAAAGGAATGCAAAAATGAAAGAGAAAGGCGAATATGCCATTACAAGTGACATGCTAGTGGAGATCATGGAAGAATCAATACGAATTTTTTGGCGATTTGTTCGAGCAGATAAGGATTGCACCAATGTCATTTCAAAGGATCGAAGGGGAACACCTGTAGAACTTCAAGATCCTGCAGATTCCGAGCTTTTGTTGGAAGTCCGAAGAAATCTTCAGAAGGTTAATTTTACAATTTTTTTCATAGAAAAAAACCTTGCATTTGCCTCTAATTGAATTGATTAGTGAATTGCTTAATATGTTCTTCTTTTATTGGAAAGCAGAAGGAGAGGAAGCTCAAAGATCTCTTGAGGAGTGGAAACTGCATATTAAGGAAGATCCAAAGGTGTCGAGAAGACGAGTCAGATCAAGTTCTTTGCTTCTTCTCTCAAGTAGATATGAAACTAGTCTCAAGGGTCCTAAACATGTCAAGAATAACAACAGACCAGCTGTTCTGGTGTCGAAATAAACTAAGCAATATTAGTTTCGTTAACCGGAAGATTCATGTAGAATCTTCATTTTTGCTCTTTCCATGTTAAATCCTAACAACTAGATCATGATATTAAACAGGAAGAAAAAAAAAGAGATCTTTAGGAAAATTTTGCTGTGTCTGTAGCTTGGAAATACTGTGTTTAAGTGTTAGCTAGATGGTTGACAATCAGTTTCCAGGATAGTGTCTTTGGATTTGGACCCTTTGGCAGGACAAAGCAGGATTAGAATATGAAGAAGAAGAATAAGCACATAATGTACTAAATGAAACCACAGGAATGTTTTAAGTTGTTATTATGATGTGTTCATACGAAATCAATTGATAATACATTATATTTATGCAAACTCTATGGTGGTTGATGTGTGAAAATCTGAATAGACAAGGTGACGCATTGTGGAAGTTCAGTTTTGCGTGTGTTAGACGAATATTAGCTTTGCATAGATGTTTATTAAAAATAAATGGTCTTGAAATGATGAGGTCCCTGTGATCTACCAATGACAATTGACAAGGCTTTGCCTTTGTATCTCTGCCCCCATACCTGGTTTTCTTTATTGACTACATCATCTGAAATTGACGTTTACTTTCACATTCTCAATACTTCGATCTTAGCATATTCCACACTAAATACATATTCCATGTCCTCCAGGTTAAAATAAGGATAAACAAACCGTCATAGGGGTTGATATAGTGGTGAAAAAAGTTAGAGAGATAAACACGAACTTCCTGAGTTCAAGTTTTTTCGGTTGCATAATAATTGGTAAAGTTGATGTGTGTGATAATGATTTGCTGGTGTATGCAAATGAAAATAAATGGAAAATAGGGGATGGAAAAGCTAAGAAAGTCCACTAATAATCAATAAATAGGAAAAAATTATAGTTGGACCTCCTTAATTATGTCTCGTGCCTCACATTGTCTCATCAACTATCACGTCTCTTATATTGCTCCCCTAGCTATATTTGTTGACTTCAGTGCGTCTCAATTGTAGAAATTAAATTACATAAACATGTAACTTACTACACACAAATATTTTCCATTCAAAACATAAAATGACATTTGGTTTTGGAACAATCTGAAGCAAATTAAAATAGTTGAGGGGCAACTTTGAGAAACTCGATAATTGAGGGACAAAAATGAGAGCCAAACGTAAAATTGGCATTAACTCCATTGGAGAAATAGAGCTCCAGTTGCTGAGGAGAGAACCCTGCATAACTTTAGTTGTCGGTCAATATTATGGAACTCAAATTTGTATCTTAAATGAAGGGGGACTATTGGATCAGTGGGTCTCATTTAAAAAAAATTAATGGGACCCACTCATCCAATAGTTCTCCTTCATTTGAGATGTAAATTTGAGTTATAAATTTAAGTTATATAGCATTTTCCTTAGTTGTCTAACACTGTATCCTGCTGCATTTCTTGATCTTGGACTGAAATTAAAGCAGAAAATAGAAAATGCCAGCACACACACTAATGTCCTCAAAAGGCCCATGGGTTGACCTGTTGGCCCGACAGACAGTCCATCAGGCTTTAAACCAGCCCTGTCCGTCACATGGCGTCTCGTTGATTTCCTCATAGTCCAATGGATAGGGTGCACACAAACTGGTCAGAATAAGATGCACGAAAGTGGCCTGACTATTTGGTTGGAGAAAATTGGAGAGGGCTTAATTTAATGTAACCATTGAATTAAAAATGAGCTCCATTTAATATTGAAACGTACAATTAATCTAACGGTTTCATTAAATTAGATTCCTATTACTTTGCTTCTTCAAGAAAAGCCTACCAAAACTGGCCCAATATACAAGTCAGGAACTCTAGTTCTTTTGGGCAATCTAACCTGGTCAGGCCCATTTACAAGCCAATGCCCGACCCGTTTCTGACCATTTCGGAACATAATCAGCGTGTTCAGTGTTCACAATTGAAATGCCATTTTTATCCTCCCCAGATTATCTCCAAGCATAGATAATTAATCTCGTCCGTTAAAAGGGATTCATCGTGACCGTTGGACCTAGGGTTTGCGACCACAAGGCCAATATATTCTCTCTCACCATCTGCTATAACCTTTTGTTGCAGTCTTGTTTTACTCTCGAAAAAAGATCGAGGGAGCTCAGGCACTCACAAGATGGTGCAGAGACTCACATACCGAAAACGGCATAGCTATGCCACCAAATCCAACCAGCACAGGATCGTCAAAACCCCTGGTATTTTACTAAAACCCTAATCTCACATTTCTTTTCTTTCTTTTTTTTTCGTGTTTTATTGATGCAACGGCTGCATTTTTCATTTCTGCAATTTTTATTGTCGTTTACTACTGATCCCAAAAAAAGATTGTTGTTCGCTGATCTGAAAATCCCTAGATTTTGTTTACCATTTTATGTGTGTTGATTGCGAAATGTGACCATGAAATAAATTTAATGTGCCTCACTTTGCAATAAGCTTGTATTTATCAAAAAAAAGCACTAGTGTGCTGTTGGTGTTTGGTTACTCATTTGATCTAAATATGTGGTGATTTAGGAGGGAAGCTGGTGTACCAAAGCACCAAAAAGAGAGCTAGCGGACCCAAATGTCCTGTTACTGGAAAGAGAATCCAAGGGGTATGTTTCTTTCTTGGTTAACTTTCGGAATTTTTTGGGGTGTATATACATGCAATCACATTAAGAGTGCCAAACATACAGTCTGCTTTATGTTGGATGACCAATTTACAAAACTGCATGTAGATAATGAAAACTCTGTATATTATTGGGTAATAATGCTCAAATGCGATAGCCATCTGTATATGCACACACACAGATCGCTATAAATAAAAGTGGACCTGTATGGTAGAGCACATGGATGCTAGATTTACATGTTTGGCAACAATTGTTTTGTGGTCACTCATGCAGTGGAAAGTGTGTGGTCCACTTATGAAAGTTGATTAATTCCCTTATTGTATGCAATTATCTAATTGCATTATGGTATTTGTGGAAATCAAGAAAATATGAGCGCTCACCAAATTGTGTCTGGTTATATAGGTCTGAGATCATCTTCACTCTCCATTACGTAATACTAGTATTTCTTGTGTAGGTTTAAGCATTTTAGAGATTGTGGATATTTGTCCTTTTTCATTTCTGAATCCTTTCTAGGACTTGTGACTATACCCAAGTTATGGTTTGTCAGTTTTGAAGTTTGGTCGCAACCCAATAGAACCTTACCTATGCCAAGTCTCACTGTTGGAATTATCAGCCTACCAAGTGTACTCTCTATGATAACTTTTGCTTCTGCTACCATGGGTGGGCAAATCTTTAGTATGCTAAATTTCTTGCTTGAATGCTTTTATATTATTGTAATTTACGTTTGCCTTTGCAAACCATGATCTTAATTGTAGCTTGGTTGACTGTAATTGTTTATTGTTGGTATCTCAATTTTTTGTGAGTGATATGGCTGAGGTTTTCTTGCACTTCACTGTTGGTTTTTCTGTATTGAATACATTTTTTAAATGCTTGTACTCTTGTCCTAGTCATGAATCTTTTGGGGGTAAGTTTCTTAGTCATGATCTTAATTTTTGCATTCCAGTTGCCATTTATGTATTACAAAACTGGCCAATTGGCATGGTTTGTTGCCCTTCTGTACCCTAGCACCTTCAGTCCATTTGCCCTAGTAGTTAGTTGTTTTACCTCGTTTCCCTAAGTTGGAATTGCTTGCACTTGTTATTGTAATATGAATGACTTGCTATAATCTTCCCATTTTATTGTTTTCCTTTAAAAATTTCATGTGTGCGCAATCAGATTTGTGTGATCGTGATCTCCATGGAATTATGAGAAATATCTGTGTCCCAAACTCCTTTGCTCTCAATTTTACTTTAAACTGTTTGAGTCAAAGCGATGAAGATGGCTTATGTAGTTATGTTTGAGCAGTTTCATTATAGACCCTTCAAAGATATTTATTTTCATTGTATAAGTGATTGAATTTGGGGTTCAAACAAGACTTTGTTTAGTTGGGTTGAGTTGAGTTTAAATGTTTATTTTTGGGATCTCTCGGCAGATTCCTCACTTGAGACCTGCTGAATACAAGAGGTCTAGATTATCTAGGAATCGCAGGACAGTGAATCGTGCCTATGGTGGTGTATTGTCTGGAGGTGCTGTCAGGGAGAGGTATGTCACTGTAGTCATTAGGTGTCGGCTTCTGTTATGTTAATTTCATAAATAGTTCACAATGTGGTGGTGAATTAAGTAAATGTTGAAAAATATTCAGTTAATTTAATATTTTATTTCTTTGGGTAGGATCATCCGAGCCTTCTTGGTTGAAGAGCAAAAGATTGTGAAAAAGGTCCTGAAGATCCAGAAGGCGAAGGAAAAGCAAGCCTCAAAGAGCTGAATGAGAGTGTGATAATGCAATAGCTTTTTGAATTATGATATTTTGGAAGGAAAATTTTGACTTCGATAATGACGATGATGAAGAAATGTGGAAAACATTATGTTGAGGTTCCTCTAAATTTGAAAATTTGTGTCTACTTTAACTTTGTACGAGACTTATTATTTGGATGTTTGTTTACTTGTCGACAAACTGACCTCCAGAAATGTTTTATGATATTTTTGTGCTTTGGTGTGTCCAAAAAAATAAGAATGTTGATTTACAATTGTTTTCTATTTTTGCATTAATACAAGTTGCAGGTGGGTGTTCTGATTATTGTTTTTTTGGGTGGAGCTCTCCTCTAGGGATTGTTTGGGTATATGGAACTAAATTATGCCAAATTCACCTGTTAGTAGACAGATTATTCAGACCTGGAGCTTGCCTGATAGTTGTTTGCGTACATAAATGGCCCATCAAGGCTGAAATTGGATAATAATTTGTCTTCAGAAGGATTTATTCATTTATTGCTTGGGACCCAATTTCAAAATTACAATACAGGGAAGTAAAATTGAGGGTTGCTTGAATGCAAATTGATCTTGTGACTGTTCTGTTGAGTCTTCATGGAAAATGATCCTTTGTTCATATGATTTTGTGGCAGACAGGTGGTTGGTTCCTTGTAACTCCTTTGCCATTGGCGCTGTATTATACAGAATGCTGTAGAATGGGTGCTTTCATCCTGTTTTCACAACTTGAGGTGATAGTACTGATGATTAACTTGAAGCTTGTGGGGGAGCATTTTAATGCTACAGATTTGCAAAGAATGCTTGTGAGAGAAGACCAACTCTAACTGATATATCTTACAGTTGTTTTCAAGTTGTTGGGTCATTGCTTTGGCTCAAGTTGTCAAAACCTGCTTTTTGGCTTTACCTGTTTGTTGGTCTTGTTTAGGCAAGAAGACCAGTAAACTCCTATAGGGTTTTTTCTCCCTCTTTTTTTTTTTTGGATAAACATACATAAGTATTAAATTCATGTAAAATTTGAATATATTTTATCCAAAATATTATATAACAGTTGCAAGAATCCAAGAAGACCTGCAAGTCGAAGTTTAAGCACCAATTTCAAAAAGATCTAATGATGACCATTTCAACTAATCAGTGCTCTACTATAACCAACTCAAAAAGAGAAAAAGACCTAACGATGACCATTTCAACTAACCAGTGCTCTACTATATCCAACTCAAAAAGAACCATCATGCCATGATACGCAGGAAAAATTATGTTTTTTTTGGTCTTAAGACTAGGGTTATTAATCGAGTTGAGTATGTCAAGTTCGTTTTTTTAAGGGAGCCAAAAAAATTGTTTAAATTTGGCTCGTTTAGAAAATGAGTCGAACCTAAGTAGCTTGACTATTTTACATATAAACGAGCTGAATTTTGCGAGTTCGAGTTGAGCATTTTTTAGGATAATTTTTTAAATGAGTCTAAAAAATTGTTCAAACTTAAATCATTTAGAACAGGAGCCGAGTTCGAGTTGAATCTTATCCGAACCAAACTCGAATAACTCGGCTCAATTATCAATCTTACTTAAGACTGATCTTCGATGTTCGTATTGAAGAGGAAATAAAATTTATAATATAAAACATGACAGACTTCAATAAGCTCGTCCGACAGTCTCAAATATATTCATTTAATGGCCACCAACATCCATTTCAAAACCATTCATATTTTACCGTGATTTTAGATACGAGTTATCCTAGTAACAAAAAAAAAGGAGGGAGAGGCTGAAAAATATAAAAGAGTTAAATATGTCAAGAATGGGATTCGAACCCATGCCCTTTCGGACCAGTACCTGAAACTGGCGCCTTAGACCAACTCGGCCATCTTGACACTATGTACTCAATCAACAAAAAATTAACTTCTCATCAGACTACAACATTTTATTATTCAATTCAAAGCTAACAACTGATTAGATTGAGGGTCAAACGATTGAAAAACTCGGCCCGATCCAGCCCAGCCCAAATATGTTTTTGAAATTCGCGCGCGCTTCTGAACATCACATTTTTTTCAGATCCCCCACTGGATTCACTCCTCTGTTCTCTGCATTGCTACTGGTTAGAAAGTTACATCAATCATCAAAGGGATCAATATTGCTCATACAAACCCTTGTATGTTGCCCAATGTACTCCTTTTGTTCGACCAAATCACTCACCGGTAAGTCATCGTCTTCCCTCTACGGCTCTCAATTTCAGTAGAATTGGTGACGTTATTCAGTGTAAAGTAGTTTTTTAGGGCTTAGTTATCTATCTTCTCTGTCGAACAACTTAAGAATGGTGGAGTGGGAGATTCCATAGCGTGTAGGAATTTTTTTTGTGCAGCTGTGGTTTGTTGTTTAAAACTCGCCATAGTGGACTTTTGTTCTTGCCGATGCCTAAAATTGTCAACGCCGATTTTCTGCTGCTGTGAATTTTAGTATTGTCTCAATGTTCAAAGCTCAGTGACTGTCAAAATTTTTTTTTTTTTTTATGAGAAAGTAATGAAGAAGCAAGAAATGATCTGTTATCGGCAAAGATAGGGTGGAGATCTTGAGGCTTAATTGAGAAACAGCTGGAAAGAACTGCAGAAGTTGAATTAGTTCTCGTTGATTGCCACTGGTTTTTGTATAAATAGTGATTGAAGTTGAATTAGTTCTCGTAAGATGCATGAAGGATACTTGCTTTTTCACCTCAAACCGTGGTGCATTGACAATTGGGTTCTGTTACATTATAGGTTCATGGGAGATTCTTACCAGTCCAGTTTTGGATTTCATGTAATCGTTGAAACAATGCAGATGAACAACAAAGTGGACAGATATATCATTTGTTAAATGCCAATCCAGGTAAATTTATATTGTGCTCCTATATACTTTTCTCTATTACTAGATCTCTATTTCTTACCTTGCTCCATTTAGTATCTCTGTGGAACTGCAATGTTATTTTGTTTAATATAAGGTGCTAAAAGCTCTTCTAAGATTATTAGTTTCTGTTATTCTCCAGTCTTGCATACTGTTTAGGCATGTGTTGGTGTTTTTTTTCCCTACTGTTAATTTTAAATGTAATTAATAGATGTTAATTTCAACAAGCAAAGTATCAAAACGTTTGTAACCTCTGGTTTTTAATATGTGTAGTGAAAATATAACAGAAAAATAAGAAAAAGGACAAAAGAAGGAGTAGAATTAAATACTCACACAAACACATTATGTTGAATATAAAAGCCTGTACAGTAAAGGCTGTGAACAAAACATGTTTATGATATAAGCTTCGACTTGCCTAAGCCAACACTAGAAGATAACTAGTTTCTTAGTTTTCCATTCAGTTAAGTATAAGATTTGTTGTTTGTTGAAGAAGTAGTGGACATCTCCCTAGGACAGGGAGGAGAATCCAAGAGCAAATTAGGCTTCCATGTATCAGGAAAACTGGATGGAAAACTGAAAGGAAATTCAATTGACCGGGCATTTCCCCATTGGTTATTAACATGGGTTGCACTATGATTCTTCCTCAATCCTGTATCGTCATCTCCCGTTCCTATGCTTCCTTCTAGATCTAGTTGCGAACTGGTTGGAAATCTGTTGAACTCCGGTGCTTGCCCTTCAAAGACAATACTCCCTGAGGTTTTTCTATCATCCCCGATAAAGGCAGGGGACAGATTAAAAAGCATGGAGGCAATGTCAACTGGGTGCCTGTTGGTTGGCCCTGACATTTCCAGAGGTGAAAACATGAAGCCACCTGGAAGATCTCCAGTTGGAATGCAAAAAGGAGATGGTTTGTAAATAGTTGAATTCATGGGCTTATATGAGGGAATATCAAGAGCAGAAAAACTAGCAGTAGAAGCCTGTTGTAGGTCATTATGGCTGCATAACTGGATGCCTGATCCAGTTTCAGTTATGCAAGAAATATTCCCTGAACTGAAATCAGTAGAGTATGAGCCTTGGTTGAACATATCAGATGCTGTAGTTTCAGGTAATGGAGAGACCCAAGAGTGAGAAAGAGTTCTCTGCGCCATTGAATTGGTCTTTTTGAATATCCTACAAATTGCCCATGAATCCTGCTGGTCAAAGTACAGAAAAAAACTTAACAAACGATATAGTGAATTGTATGCCACATAGTTCAAAAGTGAAGCAAAACTTGAACCATAAAACTATAGTGGACTTACTTTTGTGGGAAGGTTTTTATCCAAGAGCTTCTTGGCTGGTGCTGAATCAGATATAGAAGGTAGTCTGAACTCATGCATCATCCAGTCTGTCTTTATCCCTTTGGCAGCTCTTCCCCTGTAGAACACTAGGGACTTCTTCAAACCAATGCACCTAATGCCATCTGAGGAGTATATGGGCCGGTCTGTTCCAGTTGCCTTCCAGAATCCAGCACATGTGACACGGTTTGGCCGTGCACTATTCCTGTATTTACGGTCCCTTGGGCAGTAGAAATACCACTCTTTCTCCCCGGTAGATGCCAACTCTGGTGAAAATTTTTGAGGGAAAGGGAAGCAAATTCTTTTAATTAGCAGTTGCTCAGCACATATAAGTTTCGTACTTAGAACTTAGAAGTAGTTGAATAAAGGACTAGAACTTGTGGAGGTTGTGTCAGAAGTTTCAGCTGATTAGGTAGGAAGAGGTTAGCATAGAGCTTAAAAAGTGGATTTATTATTTTGTTCCATGGAACATTTGACTTCAAATATAATGACGCTACTTTTGTTCGCTTTCAGAACATGACAAGTGAATCCTCCAAACGTTTAGCAGATAATTGTAACGGCTAGTATTCAAAAGAAGGAAATAGCAAGAAAACTGTTCACGTGTGTAGGTAGCCAAAATAGAATTGGAAAAAAGAAAAGAAAATCT
This sequence comes from Ilex aquifolium, assembly GCA_951799425.1. NCBI lineage: Eukaryota > Viridiplantae > Streptophyta > Magnoliopsida > Aquifoliales > Aquifoliaceae > Ilex > Ilex aquifolium. The sequence continues at coordinate 2,558,643 of OX637398.1, read as the reverse complement.
TTTTTCATTTGAACTATTCCAACCTTGTAGCCAAGTATTCAAGAAAAGAAGACGAAAGAAGATGGTTTTTTTTGGGCTCAGCAAGTTTTAGAGAACACTATGCATGAGAGATGGTTTATCTTACTTGGGAGATCCCATGGGTCGTATTTGTAAATGTCCACTTGCTTTATGAGCTCAATAGGAATAGATTGCTGCTGAATCTTTCTCATCAGGTAGAACCCAACAAGCTCCTCGTCTGTAGGATGAAATCTAAAACCAGGCAACATCACTTCGTCAATCTTATCTGCTTCATTTTTCTCATCCATCTTTCAGTTCCTTCTCCTCAAAACCTCCCCTCTAAACCAAACTCTCGAGAGATGAAAAGTTTCACACACCCAGCCAACTCTCTGAAGTGAACTTGTAACCGAGTATTATAACCCCCAACTCTGAAACTTAGAGCAGGTTCTCTGTTAGTGGGAGAAGCTTTAGGAGTGTAAGCTGTAAAGCTGGTTTTGATATGAACTCAGAGAAATAGTTTACAGTACAATAGACTTATTTTAAAGACATTATATGGTTCCTCAGAAGGGGTCTGCCTCCGAAGCTTCAGCCGACCTTTCTGGGTGGTTGTAAGGGAGACTGTGTTTCTGTGAGAATCACGACAACTTAATGAGAAGCTTAACCCAAGCTCTCTCTTTAAAACAAAGCAGCCAAGGAACCCAAGTCAAGGGCATGGACTTCTAATGAAACTCATCTCCCTTTGTGAACCCACTTGGGCTTTGTTTAAATGCAAGTTTATGATCTCTAAGAGACTACAAAATCAGTTGTGTATGGGGATATGTTTTCACACCTCCTTGGCGCTCCAATTGTATGCTTCTCCTTAGATTTTCTTGCTATCCAGACAAAAGGACAAAGCAAGCGTCTCATAATATAAGTTTATGGCCTTATTAAAATATTGCGTCTGAATTGTTTTTTGTTGCCTATGCACAGAAACATTTCCCAATACAATTGCTCAAAATTATATTCAATCTAGAGATCTCCTCGAATAAATATAGTTTCTGGTGTCCTTGGATCGAAAAACGCACTTTCTATTCCATTCTTTGTAACTGCCAGATATGAACACGTGACTAGTCAGTGAGCTTATTTGGGATTTATAGAGATTCCTTAAACAGGTATGAGAATAGTAAATAAATATTTGACCCTTGAAGGCACAAGTGGACACCCATAAGCTCCCTTTCAGGGCTGCTAGAATAAACTGCGTTCCTATAAGCTTGTACGCTTTCAGTCTGCTGGTTAGGAGGTTTAGGTGCAATTCAGGTCTTGTGGGTGGGTGGAAGGAAGTTCCCAGTTCCCACATGTCATGACTACTTTGTCCTTAATATTTGGCGTATATTTGTGTCTTATTATTTTGAAGTTCCACTTTTTTCTCTATTTTTTTCCTGTTCAAATGATGATATTGCCATTTATTTATAAACAACTAGAATTTCTTGCTCCACCTTGGTGAAGCAATTATTTGCTCCAAGTTACGGGGTAAGTCGGTCAATGGATCGAATTTGGATATGGATTAATATTTTTTTTATTGATAATGCGAATCTAAAATCTTTTATTTCACGGATTTGAATTTGAATATACATATATTCAATCTGATTATGATCCGATCCAAATTATTTATATATTTATATATAAATATTAAAGAAATTATGTGATTATTTAAAGAAATTTAGTTGAAGTTTAGATATAATTTGTTAAAATTTAGTTAATTAAGCTATTCAGATTGTATCAGATTTTCGAATTAGATTTCAAATTGTTAACGGATTCAAATATAAACCACGAAAATAAAATTTGTCGGATTATCGGATTAGGTTTTTAAAATTGGATTCAAATTCGGATCGGTCAGAATTCGATCTAAACTTGACAAACCTATTACAGAGGCAGTTTTACCCGACATACTTGAACCATGTTGAATTTTATCATTTTTCTACGAGGATCATACTGCTTTAATTGGACAGTTAAATAGGTGTAAAGATTTTCCTATCACACTCAATTCCTATGCAAGGTTAGGCGAACAGTTTTAGGCTTTTAGCTAGTGATTAAGTAGGTTCAGGAATGCAGTTTTAGCAGGGTAAACTGTAACTGATACAGTTTACCAAAATGTAAGAAAGAAGCAGTTCAACTACTAGCGTTGACCGTTTGAATAGTTTTGCAATTCTGATATGATAAATAATTTTGTTGGGTTATACATGTCCTATTAATGTTAAATTAGAAATAATAAAAAAAAAAGTAGAACGTCTAGAGGATGAAAATTTGAGAATACACCCAGTTTTCAAGTTTCTATAATGAAGCTCTTCTATTCTTTCTTTTTTTTCCCAGTGATAATCTCACGTATGTACACTTAAATTTTGTAGCACAGACGGTGTATTTATGAAAATCTACCAAAACATAAGATTAGAATTATAATAAGATAAATTGAACAAATAAAATGTAAAATTGTCATTCTGTAACTTTTTTGATTCTCCTATATATATGGAAAGAGGGTGGAAAGTCGAGCGAGAGAAAAGCAGGGGATCATGGAAAGTTTTGAGAGAAAGAAATTTCTAATTCTTAAATCTTTTGAAATGGCATAGTACTCGTATTTTCCAAGAGGTATGAACATGGGTCGCACCCAATTAATATTTTTATTTTTTTAACTGAGAGATGTTCAAATTTCTTAAACCCCAGTCTAATCCTTCATATATATGCAATCCTCCTATTCTACATACACTATGTAATTATGGGATAGGTTTGATTTCAAGAGGTTGGGAAGATTCGATAGTCTAACCTCTGATGTTGAAGTGGAGTTCATGCAATTTCAAAGGTAGTTGAAGTAGTAACAGAGACGAGTTATAAATTTAGATGTCTTGAGTTTGAATCTTTGTAATCTCTTAGGTCAGGGTATGAGGAATTTGTCTTTCATCAATATCTTAATCCCGACATGGATAATTTATCTTTGACCAGATTGAGTAGAAGATTAGTCGAGGTATGCGTAAACTCGTCCGAACACTCTGACCATTAAATAAACACAAATATGGAATACATGCATTGAGCCAGCCTGTGATATTCTCTCCTTCAAGACTACACCTATTTTTAACACTCATTTAAACATCTAGTAGAATGATAACTTGGCTTTCCACAAGACAAATGTCCTAATCATTAAGAGTAAACTTCCTTTTCTGTGTAATTTTTGACATTTGCATAAGTTTGCTAAACCGTGTCTGCTAGAAGGAGAACAAGCAGCGACCCATAAAATAAAGAAATGAGGAAAAAATTTGAGTGAAATGGCCAAATGGAAACGCCAGCCAAATTGAGTGAAATTCCCCAAGTTTGGGCCTCGTTTGAAATCCTTATTTTATTTTTCCATGGCCTAGGTCTTGCGATCCATGCGTGCTAACCAAGTTGAAGAATGGGTCAAATTCTTCCACCCAAGGCTTACCTTTTCGTTGTGTAATATAATTCCCTAATACAACCATGTTCCCAACGTAGTAATTTTTTTATTATATTATTTTTTTAGTTCAAAAGTCAAAAATATCCAAATCAATTTACGTGCATCTCCACTAATTCTTTTTTGGTCCGATCAAATACAGACTATCCATATTAGGATTAAAATATTCATGAGGGATATAAATCTCTCATGGCCTAATCCCAAAGAATTGTCAAGATTCAACGTCTAAATTTAACTACCCCTTATGATTTCTTATTATATTGTTGACTATTCCCAAATGATAGACTTTAATTTCTCGAGTCTATTATTTGGGAATCCAAATCCTATCTAATATTTATTTTCCGTAGAGGGTCACACTTTACCTATAAGTAGGTCTCTCAACTATAAATGATAGGGGATCTATCTAGAAGGAAATTGAATGAAAAAGTATTAAAGTCTTCCTCTGCAAGATATTGTCATACCCTTTCTCTAGTTATTCTTTATATAAATACTAATTCGATTTAATTTGAAGTCTTAATGCGCTTATGTCGTTAAATTGGTTATGGACCCTTTTTAATATTAGAACTCATTGCCTATTTAACGATAATAATGGATTAGATACTTAAATCATATATATTTTTTATGAGTTTTGGCTCCCTATTGAGATGAAATGCAATGCTCACAAGGCATTGAAAGAGTTCACACCCTTCAATACATAGTTCTGGAATGTGAGTTAGCGAGTATAGCTAATCCACAGCCTTAAAGATTAGCTCAATCTATGTAAACGAGGTGGTTTATTCAATTAAGCTGCTAACTTGTGAGTTTATTAAACTTCAAACGTTAATACTGGCTAAAAACAATATTACCAAAACCGTGCCTGAATGAATTAAGGTAAATCTAAGATTGAAGGGCCTCTTCCCTTTCTTTTCATAAGCTAAGTCATTCACCCCAAGATCAATCCGATCATGATGGAGCAATGTAACTTTGCATGTTAATCTTAAATAGTAGTTCAAGTAGTAACAAAGATGAGCAGTAAGTCTAGATGTTTAAATTCAAATTTTAGCAACTCTTTGGGGTTTAGGTATGAAGGATTTATCATTTATAAATACCTTAATCTTAGTGTGAATGATCTATTTTTGACCGAACTGGGGATGAGATTAATTGAAGTGCACGTAAGCTAACTTAGACATCCATGACCGTTGAACAAAAAAAAAAAATTGTGAGTTTGCACGACCTTAGGCTATTTCATCCGTTACGCTACTGAAGCATTAGTTTCAAGTTTAATGGCCTATAGAAAGTAGAAGAGGAATGTTATTGGGACCTAATTACTGATATAATTTGTTGACCTAATTCACTGTGATCTTTGAATTCACTATTGATGATGCCTAGAAAAAAGCTCTAAGTATGAGGTCAGACAAGGAGGTCAGACACAGTAACCAGGACTCCGCAATCCAGACCTCAAGCTCTCCTCAAAGAAAACAAACGGGAAATTGAAAGGGAAACAACTGGCTAGTGAATGACATCCTCAAACCAATGGAAAGCTATAATCAAGGCACAAAACTCTCAACTAACCAAGATCCTCTCCCAAAAATCAAGGAAGATCCCACGGATGAAGGGCAAAGATCTCGGTGAAAATCCCTTAGAGATAGGAATTGCACTATAAATACTGTACATCGCCTCAATCAAGAGGCAGAGAACCCTACTGGCATCAGAGGCATCTTGTAAAATATTTTCTAGATGAATATAGATTCTAGGAGCAAGAGACTCCATTGAAGAGTGGACTAGCCAAGCTCCCAAGCCGGTGAACCACTATATTTCTACGTGTTACACACACCACACCTCGGACAACTAGAGCATTCAACCACCAATTCACGGGCCTTGTAGCTCAAACCTGTTCCTAGCAATTATACTCTAACTCGCTGCTCATTCACGTGAAATAACACCATCAACTATAAATCTCATCAAACTCAACTTGCAGTCGTGTACTAGATTGAATAAGTCAGGAGCTGTTTATAGCTTATCCGTTCACTTAATCAAGTTGCGTGGGAGGGTCTCAGGATCCTCTGATTTCTCATCCGACTTTTTGTATTTTTTTTTAATCTCAATATTTATGTCATAATTCTCTTTTTTCAACTTCCAACGTTTTCTTCTCTTGTAACTTCTTATCTTCCTCTCATCTTCTCTTTAGCAGCAATAAACTAAGTAAGGGTGGGGGTAAGGTGGGGCAGGGGTGGGGTGGGGGAATATGCTAGAATAGGGACAGGATGATGGAGGTAAATTTCAACTCCAACGGTAGCTCAAGTAGTAATAGAGACGAACTGTAAATTCAGATGTCCTGAATTTGAATCTTGTCAATTTTTTAAGGTCGGGCCAAGAGAGATTATACCCTAATCTCAGCGTGGATAGTTTGCTGACTCAGACACCCTTGACCGTTAAACCAAAAAAAAGGTAAATTTCGCGCCTTGGTAACGTGTCTATTTATTTGTGGGACTTGTGATTGTTTTTGAAAGCAACTTGCCTTAATTTAATCGATCAATCATATTATTAAACTTAGTTGCTAGGATATTAAGTTACTATTCAAACCTTATCTTATTGTAAGAGCCGAGTAAGGCCACCAGTGTACATATCTCTAGCTAATAAAAACTCTTAGATATCTATCAAGCTTGGGTTCTCATCCTAAATTTTCGGAATTAAAAAAAAAGAGTAACTTGTTTTTTATGTGGTTTGTGATTAAAGAAAAGATGCATATCTATGAAATAGATTGGAATTTGTATTCAACTACTAAAATAGTGGCCTGGGGTAATATCAGTTTGCTTGTGAACTTCAAGATTCCTTTGTAGTGTCTTTAGGCTTGGGAAGCAAAAGACAATAGAAAAATTGAACTTGAGCTTGACAACTATAAAAGTATACGGTCATTCTCCAATTTAAAATGTTTATTTTAAATAGTGCACTTTGATGGTCTGATTTACTTGGGACCCCTTAATAGGAAGTGGCCCATCAATAAAATGTTCTACCAGATAAGTTGATTGGCTTGAGGGTTAAAAGCGGTTAAGAAAATTAACCAATTAACGTCAGCAATAAAAAAAAAAAATTTGAACCGAATCGATGGGATCTTGGAGACAAATGCTTTCATAAGCATGAAAATGATATTAATCATACTAATCAATGATGATAATTATTATATCTATATTTGAAGATGATGCTATCTTGTTGGAGTTGCCTTGCTAGATATAATTAGGTATGCATTGATGTTTTCCTTTACGACTTGATAAGGGAGGGGAAAAGGAGGGTTTTGGTAAGTATAGTAGCCCACATCAACGAAAAAATTTTAATATAATAGTGATACGACGTATTAATGATGATATGGTATCATGGTTATCTATGTCACGCAGAAGGCAGTTGCTTAGTATTATTATAGATTAGTTAAAAAACTCTTGAGAAAAACATCATCCTTTGCAAAGGTAGTAATTAGTCACAATTCTGATTGATGTTTACCCTATGTATGACAAAACACTTTCAGTCCATTTAAGCTCTTCCGGAAAGAGCTTCTATCGTCATTGTTTGGACATTCTTTGAAAAGCAATTAGAGTTTCCTAGCATTTAGTGATTGAATATGAGAAACTTCTGCTCACTAGTCACTAATTTGTCGTCTAATCACACCAATTAGTTCATACACTGACCCACCCTTAAACATAAAAATATTACCCAAATCAAAACAAAAAAAATAATATATTAAGCAATTTAGATGAACCAAATCACGCTTATGTAAGCTGCATCAAATGAACCATAACACATCACACACTCATTCATATGAAGAAAACCATGACTTTGTAGAAGTTTTGACGTAACTTTATGAGAATGTGTAGTTACTGTATTAAATAATTATTCATTCATGTCATGCAATAATTATCCATGTAGAATCCATTTGCTCATTTGTTATCTTATTATTGGATAGTTACACCATATCAGCATGATGACGTGGTGTAATCGTTACACCAAATATTTACTCGTAGTTTAAGAGCTCAGCTATCACGTAATTGGAAGCACTCTAATTATTGCAATCGCCTTAACGTACGTTCCAACGCATCAATCACTTTCCTGGATAAAATAAAATAGGCATCAAATAATAGATTGGGTGATGGTGGCTTAGCAATTGTAATAAGCCAATAATTGTGAACACATCTTGTATACATATACATATTCATATATATAATAATCCATGGCTACTATAGATGGCTTATGCTTAATAAGTCGAACCTTGATTATTTTTATGTACTTATTGATAGCATTTGAGTAATTGCTTGCTTTGAACTTTCATATGTGTGTGAGTCTTGAGATGTTGCAATAGCATTATAGCAGGACACCATATTTATGTGTTCAAAGATTTTATAAAACACAACTTATTACTACTACTTTGTTCGGCTCAAAAATACTTTCTTTGGGGTGAAAAAAACTTGTATTACTTTAGTGTGCTTTGAGAAATTCTTTTTTTGGCTTAGCTTCTGAGAAAATCAAACGAAAACTTCGACATCCAAGTCATTGTGCTTTATATGTATGCATTTCCGAGAGTTTTCGTTCATTTTCAGCCCAAATGACAAGCTGTCACCGTTTCAGTTTCATAAAGATATCAGAGTTTCATTTATTAAAAAGACAAGGTTTTGGTGCTACGAACAAAACATAGTTCTTACCAAGTCTAATATCTTAATTTGATCTCCACTAAATCTTTTAATGGTCCTCATCCCCCTTAAGAATAGATTATGTGTCGTTATATATCAATATACTAGTTATTGTCCGTGCATGACGACACGGAGTAATAAAAAAATTGTTAATCATAAACATATTTGTATTTTTTATACCCAAAATCAAATCACAAATATAGAGAAGAGAAAAATTAATTTAAGAACCAATTGTAATGTGGACGAGTATTGATAGTGGTGGTGAAAGGTGGCAACAACCATGGTGGTTGTAACAGTCGTGAGTGGTAACGGTGATTGTGGTGGCAGTCGTGAGTAACAACGGTGATGGTGGTGGACGGTGGTGGTGATGGTGGTGAGTGTGGGTGGTGGTAGGCGACGACGATAGTGGTGGTGGTCGTGGGGTGACGACAGTAGTTGTGGTGGTGATGGGTGATGACGGGTACTTGTGGGCAAAGGTGATTGTTGGTGGTGGCGAATGGCGTGGTGGTAATACGTGTGGTGAGCGTGGGTGACGGCAGTGATGGACGATGGCGGGTGGTGGTGGAAGATGTCGTGAGGGTGGGTGACAATGAGTGCTGATGGTGGTGGGAGGTGTCGTGAGGGTGGGTGACAATGAGTGCTGATGGTGGTGGGTTGTAGCGATGGGTGGTGGCAGTGGGCGATTGTGATGGTAGGATGATGGTAGTAGTAGTAATAAATATAAAAATTAGATGATGATAGAAGTGAGTAGTGACGATGGGCGGTGATGGTAGCAATCGATAATAGTGATGGTGATGATGGTGGTTGTGACAAAGGTGGTGGTGGGGTGACGACTACAATAGTGGTGATGGTGGTTGGGGTGGTGGGGTGGTGGCGACATGGATAAAGTATTTTGTAGATAAGTGATTTTAAAGAAGTAAAAATTATTTTTTTTTTACTTATTTAAGTGATAAAATTATTTTTGACTTATTTGAAAGTAAATAAAATAAATTATTTTAAAAACTAATTTTTTTTTAAGTGCTTATGAGAAATCATAAGTTTTAGAAGCACAAAAATTATCTCAAGCACACATTTAAAGGATTTATTTTCTTTATTAAATTTGGAAATTTAATATTAGTCGTCTAATTAACTTTAAAATAAAATTTAAAATGATCTCAATCATGAAAAATAAAAATTATTTTTTATGTTATACTTTATTTTATATATATACAAACACATATAGACACACACATGAATAGAGGCGTTTGGGCTAGAAGTCTTTTTTTTTTTTTCTGAATACGTAGTTTGTACATATTAAGCTCGTTTGGTAGACGTATTATGATGAATTAAATATTATATTATACTATTTTTTTTTTAATCGGATCTAATACTTTGTTTGATAAGTAAATTCGATACCGTATTAATTTCAAAAACGTATATTAATTATATACTTATCGTATATTTTTTATATGATAGACCTGTATTATGAAAATATTTTAATACAACCAAGATATGTGGAATTATAATCTAACTCAAACAAATTATTCTACACAGTTACTATTATAACCCTCTAACAGATAAAATTAAGTTGTCATTAATGTAACAAACATTAATTAAATGTATTTTTATTAATTCAACATTAATACGATGAAATAATTTTATAACCAAACAACCGATTGATTTAAATAACTATTATCTAACGTTTATGTTGTACATTATCAAACACTAGATAAAATTACGTATTATTCTAATACCTTATTTAATTTTGTCTTTTGTCCTGCTATATTGTATTAGACTGGATTATTTTATATAATCCATTCATTTCTAATACGACAACCAAACGAGTCCACTACATATTGGTATGCAAACCAGTCTTGTTCTCCAACGTCCTAACTAGACTTAAACCCTAGCGTACTTTCAGACCTGATAGTACCTGTTAAACAAAAAAATATTGGGGGTAACAATTCCACTACGTCATTTTGTTGACATGATATAACTATTTAGAGTAATACTATTTGGACCTAAAAATTTAACCTAATTTGTTGACATAATAATGTGACTTTATAGGAATCATTGGATCAACATCAAATTTCAATGTTTGATGGGACTTACAGTCAATCCAAATGTCACATTGAATTAGGTTAACAAATTATGTCAGTAAATTAGGTCCCAATAACATTGCTCAACTATGTAATAATAATACAACATGTGAATAAGTGAATCTCACAGGAGATAATTACTCTACTACATGGATGGGTAATTGAATGGATAACGTCTTTTTCAAGTCGGGGTATTAGACATTAAGCTAAGAAGAAAAATCGAGAAAAAAGGTTCAGGCGAGACCTGAACAAGTTTGAAATATACTAGTCAGTGAGGTATAAAGAAACATAAGGATCAGTTGAACAACTTTGCCGTCCCTTTCCTACTCGATGAAAAAGAGAAATTTATTCCCTTAACCACCAAAAATTCTATTTATTGAACATCTTCTTGATCCATTCTAAAGGTGGAAATGTTATGGAAGGATAGGAAGGCGTATGATAAGAGCTAGAAGTCTCGTATGTTGAAGATGAAAAAGATTTATCGTATGAAGGTGGATCCAGAAAAATACAATTAACTAAATGGAGCTGATTTTGTATAGTCTTGAATGGTAATAGCTAGAGGCCTTTGGCAATAAATGTAAAACCCCATGTCCCTTTGGTGCTTCATTTTGCAATATGAAACCGCGGTTGCCTGGTGTCTCCTACCATCATCACCACATCTATCAAGTCTACCACTGCATTTTTTCCATGCCCTCCAATAAGATTTCACACACTAATATATATATATATATATTTGGTAGGAGGTTAGGGTTTTAGGGTTTGTGTATTCAAGGATTGGAGTTAGGGTTCTGTCCTGGAAAATTCTAGTCTGACTGCAGAAACAATGAAAGAATACTTTAGCCACTAGTCTATATACAATGAAAAACCCCATATATACGCTTTTTTATTCAAACCAGCACAGGAGAGAAGAAAGTTGGTACACCTGTTGGCTGGCCTTTCTTACCCAGACTTTCTTGTAAAGCCCAAGAACAAAGCAATGGGTTTCAGAAATTCTGGCAGTTCCTTGTGAAGATCACTAGTAATCGGAATATGAGCAGAATTTTGATGTGCCTCTAATCCAATCTGCCGAATAATTCTTTCCAACCAATCTAATCGGTTATACTTGATATTCTAATAATTATAGTCCCCCTAGATCCAACAGTAGTTCTTTTTCTCCTGCCATGATATAATTCAAATTCAATTCACGGACTATGATTAACAGTTTTCATGGAGAAGACGTATGATTCCAATCTGTCTTTGAATGGATACAGCTACAAGCATATTTTCGAATCTGTCTTTGAATGGATACAGCTACAAGCATATATTTTCATTGTCCTATGAAAGCGACACTGTACTATAACATTTCCGACTGCACAAATCTTTCTGACTCGTCCAACTTATACATATTTATATTGCCCTCGTGAATATGGAATCAGTTGGGAATAACATGGGATAGCTACAGAAAACTTTTAAATAAAAATCTCCAAAAACTAGTATGGCAGCCTTAACATGCAGATCAATAACAAAATCCTTCTCTGAACATAATTATGTCTATGAATGACTACGGCAAAGGCTTAGAAATAAGTATCAGATTACATCTTCACTAGGAAAAACTTTTTCAGAGAGATTCTGAAGCAGAGCCCCAATGCTTCTAAACATCTGAGTAACATTTTAGTAAAACCCTTTTCTACATCTTGCCCCCAACTTCAAAGCATGGCAAGAGTTATTTTTTATGTTTTACTCTTTCCTTTTCTTTTAATAGTGTTACACATTTTTTTTTTTTGGTTTTGTTTTTGGGGTAGGTAATAGTGTTATACAAGTTGGGAAGCTACAAGAAATCAAATGGAATTTTACCTGAATGGCTATCTTGCAGGAATAGGTAAACATTACCCATTGTCATGACTACTTTTCCTCTAGCATTATAGGCAGCTCCAAGCTCTCATTGCCCCTCTGGATCTTTAGGACAACTTTATCCCCTATACTATAGTCATCTAATGCTTTATACAACTCTGCTTTACTCCTAACCTGCCCAACCAGAAAGAAAAAACATAAGTTGTTATGAATTTCCCGAGAAAAGACTGCATAAGAAACAAAAGAAATTAATTTTGCTCAAATTTAACATATATGCCTTCTTTTAATGTTGAAGAATATATGGTTATTGTGCTCAGTTTTTAAATCGACGATGAGAATAGAAGCTTTGAGCTGACTAACCCAACCACAGTCAACAAAATCATTGGTCATCCGAATACCCAATGCAAAAAGTAAGAACAACAAAAGAGTTCATATACGCCTAGTAGAGTTGGCACAGTTTGTAGAGATGTTAAAAGGACTTTTTGGCCTCAAAACTAAAAAGGCAAACCCAGATATAGGTTTAGAATGTGTTTGATGTAAGATGGAGAGTTGAACCCTGCTATGCAGTACAACCTTCACAGAGCTTTACTAGCTAAACCCAGGAAGCATCTTGAGAGGAACTTTAAAATCAAGTTTGCATGGTGGTGTAAAATTTACTTTGCGATGGAAAAAAAATCAAAGAACTTCATTACATGCAGAGATTAAACTTTTCACGACTTCTGTTTACATCGTTTTTACAAATAGAATCAGTATTATCCTATAAAGGGAAAACCTGTGAATGTCTAGACAATCAATTTTATCCTATTAAGGGAATATGTGGATTTGCCTATCCAACTCTTTTGGGCCTATTAGCATTTGAGGTAGTTTGGTTCACATATATCCTTTTCTTGCCAATATCTTTTATTAAAAAATTGTTCTAATGCCTAATAGGAGATCCAGGAAACTGCTCTCTGCACCCCGCGTAGGGCTCCACCAGGCAATATGTTTTGGTGAGATGGTTCCTTCATGAAACAATATCCTAGGATGGAAGGTGCACTGCAGATGACTTGATATATGAGCAAAATTCTTACGTTGAAGAACCTTTTTATTCCTACAACTGGCCCCTATTGTCCTTCAAACATATAAACCCCCACTCTAGCACAAAGAAATTATTCACTTCAATTTTATTAGCATTGAGTGGTAAACTTTAATGAAAGTATTCCAGTTATAGAATTTCAGATATTTGAAGTGGCTATGGTGTTTTGACAATAATTCTCAACATGTCATGTGTGAAATGGATGCTGAGCAGCGGGAGTAAGGTATTATGAAATCTATACAGCAAGCTTTCTAGGTTTATAAATGCTGATTCGAGGACCAAAACGAATGAAAGAGGTTGGGGATGGTTAAGGCCTGGTAGTTAGAAGTAAAGGTTATTTGGGTTGGTTGTTCAGGGAGCTGTTCCTACATTATGAACAGTAACACGTGGGAAGTACTTGGAGGTTTTACACGTGGGAAGAGAATGCTTGGATTTTGTAATATATCTATATCCTTGGAGGAATGCTTGTTCAGGTTAGTTTAGAGGTATATTAAAGAATGAAAGTGCAGATTCTTGGAAGAAAGAGATAGAAGCTAATAGGAAGAACGCTCAAAAGGGTGAGGAAACATCGCACAATCACAACAAAAATTCCCATGAAGTCTTTGAATTAATGGGATTATAAAAAATATTTATACGTAAAAGACACTCTTACTTCAAAATATAGAAACTAAAAATATTTGACTAGGAATATTGTAAACCACCTAAGACTCCAAATAAAATTCTAACAATATTCCTTGACCAAGTTTATGGCCCACAGATTATGAATACTATTCATTTTCAATAATTATTGAAATGATCAAATACCCTTCACACCAAAAAATAAACAAAACATCAAAAAATCTTACCAGTAACATACTAATGCTCCGTTTGGTATGATGAAAAAATGGAAGGATAGAAAGTTGCAAAGATAGACAAAACATCATGTTTTGTAAGAAAGGAAAATAAGAAGGAAAATGGATGAAAAGTTAATTATTTGTGTTGAAATATATCTTATTTATCTATATAACATTTGATATATATACATACTAGCCGGGTGCGATCATACCAGCACTAATGCACTAGATTCCATCAGAACTCCGCAGTTAAGCGTGCTTGGGCGAGAGTAGTACTAGGATGGGTGACCCCCTGGGAAGTCCTCATGTTGCACCCCATTTTTTTTTTTTAAAAAAAAAAATATACATACTAGCCACAACCCGTACCTGAAGGCACGATGTAACATAAAATTTAAGCGCATAAAAAATCGACCCTACTATATCAAATATCAAATTTTTTTCCTTCGTTTTATTTAATTACATAATTTAAAATAAATTCCACAATTTATTTTTTTTTTTTTTTTTAAATTCCCCAAAATTTTCTCAAAGTACATGACCTCAAATAAAAAAAATATAAACATATGTATACTATTGTATATTAACAATGTCTAAATTAAATGATTCAACTTGTGATATAACTAGGTGATGTCATAGAAATAAACGGGAAAAATATATGGGGATAAAATTCAAAATGCTAGCTATATTATTATATAGATATTATGTATACATTAATTTTATATATAAATAAAATGATAAAATATGTATATGTATATATATTTTAAAAAAAACATTAAAAAAAAATTTTAAAAAAAATAAAAAATAAAAAATAAAATCAAAAAAAATAAAAACATAAACATTTTTTCGATCTTATCAAGCACAAAAAAAAATTAATTATTTTTATTTTCTATCCATCCTACCAAACACAAAAAAAAAAAGTATATCATTCTTACTTTCTTTCCTTGAATGATAGAAATTGTATTACTCCTACTTTCCATCATTCCTACCAAACGGAGCATAAATTAAACTAAATCATATAGGTGATGTTTGGATTACCATGGGAAGATTGAATTGGATTTGAATCCAAACCCAATCCAACCCAATGCAAAGTGGTCCGGATTGGAGGATTATAAAGTAATGTATTAAATCCTATCTCATCTTTGGATAGAAACCATTTGATTTGTGGGTCTCATTCACATGTGAAGATAAAACATACTAAAATGACCATTGCACCTTTGTGTAAATAAATGTAATACAATCCTATACCATGTTTGGAAGGGCATTTACTGAAGATGCAGCCTAGGTTTGATTGTAATAGAATTTATTCTGTTTTGTTTCCCGTAACAGAAGTTTTTTGTTTTGTTTCTTGTAACAGATTTTTTTTTTTTTTCTGTAACGATTTTTTCTGTTTTTGTAACAAATTTTCTATTTGATTCTTGTAATTTTCTCAATTCATTCAATAAAACAACATTCGGAAAAAAAAAAAAAAACTGATTTTTTGTATTACATCAAATTTTTCACTTGCATTGGATTCACCTCAAATAGATCTACACCATGGTTTTTATTTCCTGCTATTTGCCTTTACAGTCACCTATATTATTCTATTTATTTTCCAAATTTAACATATTTGCCTTTACAGTCACCTATATAAGACAGCGGAGATGTCTTCATGTGCTCTGTTTCATAAAGAAAATTAAAAAATACATCTTCCAAATACTATTGGCTTGAGTAAGCAATGGGATGAATCTGGAAAACAAATTCATCCGGCCACAACAGTTGACACATATACCACACACAAAGCAGCGACCGAAGAAGGGAGAAAGACAGATGGAGAGACAACAGAAAGCTGCTGAGACAGAGAAGAACATAGCAGAACAAATCTACTTAAACAAGATCAAATCCACATCCAGAAGTACCAGATCCAAATGGAGACAGTCTCAGACTCAACAATGGACATTGGATCCACAACGACACATACAAAAAAAGCAGAAGAAATAAGAAAAATAAACTCAACGATTGTCACCGAATCCACAGAGACAAAAACAACAAATTTCATTTTGTATGGGTAATGACTTCCACATTACAAAGAGCATCAACAGTCGAAGAAAATGATTTTTTGTTTATATAGATAGAGAGAGAGATCTAATCTGGGAGAGAGAGTACAATGGTCTACACTGGTACTACCCAAACCAAGCTATTATAAATTTCTACACAGACCAATCACCAACATACAACATAAGCCAAGACAGAGAGATAGAGATAGAGATAGAGATAGAGATAGAGACAGAGAGAAACCTAGAGATAAGCCTTGAACTTCGGTGCCGTTAGTGGGGGATGCAGTGTGTTGGAAAGTGATGGAGGTGGATAGAAAACCCTACGAGTGTGTTTGGCAATTCATGGTTGGACTAGACTGGCTTGGATATAAATCCCAAACCAATCCAGTGAAATCCCAATGGGCCGGATTTGCAGGGGAATAAAAGGAAATTGTGTTATCCAATCCCAGGTTTGGATAATGCATTATAATGTGATTGAGATATGGACAAACTTTAATTTTTTATTAAACATCTAATACATTTGACATAAATTGAATATTTTACCCTTGAATCCTATCCAATCATATCTCCTTTTTGGCTTGAGAATTGTTGATTACCATTTTTTTTTTTTTACTTTTTGATCATTGTTGGTTACCAATTTAATATTGTGAAAATTATAAGAATGCTTATGTATTCACCAAATACATGTTATTACACGTTGATTTTAATAATACACTCACAAATTTATTTCATCCGCCAAAGATATTAAAATATTTAGGACAAAAATGCTTGAATATATGAAAAACTACGTCACAACCCAAATTCACATGAACCATAGTAGTAATTAACGGTTTTTTTAAAAAAAAAAAATAAAAGAAGAAAAAATTAATTCCAACCACCCAAAAAAATACAATAAGCCAGTATGGGGAAAACCATATATAAACTTCCTTCAAAACATGTAAAAAAGAACAAAACTTGTGTTACAAAGAAAAAATATAGACAACATACATGTACAGTTAAGATGTGTTATCCTTTATCAATAAAAAATGAGCACATTTTTTGTCGTCAAGCAACTGGCAACATTCCAAACCATTCTTTACAATGTTCACATGCACCATGGAATCCGCCTCTTTCACAAATTTACAATCAACTACACCATATTGGTCAGGGATTGTGGTTGATTTTGGGGAAAGAAATAGACGGTACTGTATTTCTTGGGGTTTTGAGTTATGACTTATTTGGGGTTTCACTTTAACTTACAACCATTCACTAGAGAATATAAACCAAAGACATCAAATCTTGGTGGTTAAAGAATTTTCTAGAACCAAAGACTCACTATAGCCATGTGCTTTTTTAAGCAACCAGCAACGTTTCAGACGTTAGCCATGGAGGAAGAGAAGAAGAGACAGAGCAATGAAGACAGAACTGGCCCTTCTCCCCAGTTCAAACGGAAAAAAAAATACCATTTATCTTCAATTTTTCTTGTTGGAATCATCTACTGTTTCACGCCAAAATACCACCTTAAACTATGTAACTAATGCATAAAAAAATACAGAGGCAAGAGATAGAGAGACGAGGGAGACAGGAGAGAGAGAGAGATAGAGAGAGAGAGATCAATACCTTCGGTTGAAGGGGACAGAAGACGCCGTTGTCAAAGTGGAGGGACCAGCAGGTGAAAGGGGTAAAAACCCTACCCTATTTACTGTTTAATGGGCAATTTAGTAATTTTGTTCCTTATCCAGATGGTGGGCTTAGAAATCCCAAACTCCACATGGGTTTCATGTATCCGGATCACGTGGGATACCAGGCCTATTTCATACGGGCCAATTAATTCAAGCCCAACGAATAGCCAATCCCATTTGGAGAACCCAAAGCTGGGATATGTGGGCCCCCGGCTATTTTTATCCAATCCAGCTTGTCCAATTTGCCTTTATCCTTCCAAACAAACACACCCTACCAAAAAATATTGTTTAAGGGTGTTTATGTAAATAATCCGGCATGGGAAGGATTATCTCCTCAAAACACTACGCCGGTTTTTTGAATCCCATCGAGTATCCCATCCCAATTTTTTCAACCAAACCAAGGATAAGTGGGTCCATTCACTAATTTAATCCAATCCCCCCAAATCATTTGATCCAAACACCACCTATAAACTACCACAAACACTTTCCTTTAGACCAAAAAGACCTTTGTGGGGCCCATCTCCTGCTTTAGGCTTCCACAGCCCATGGTATATGTCCAACGGTCCACCCAAACATTAGATATTGCATCAAAACGTAAATAGCAGTCTCAACCACTACGACAAGGAGAAAAACTAACTTAAAAGCTAATTATAAGCATGCAAAAATCAAAATATATTTGGGTGGGCCAACTCAGGCTGATGTTTTCATAAATCGAGTTTTTCCCCCCTCAATGTATTATTTATGCATGAAAGCAACTTTTTCACCAAGAACAATCACCAAATACCATATACATGCACAGAAAGTCATCAATACGTGCAGAAACTGCCATTAAAAAAATGGATAACATAGAAGCAGAATGAGAAACCCTATGGATTTTGGTCCAGAGCTTTATACGGAATACCAAAAAGACAAACCAAGTTAAAGAGGTCGTGTTCCATTCCTGAGGTGAGGAAGGACAGCATAGCAATGACCAATGAGGCTTTTGTAGCTTAATGATAAGGAAAACATATACAGTTAGTAGAAGCACAATTGGAGTAAAAGAAAGCTCACAGGTCTGTTGTCCACTGCCACGACGATATCCCCTAGTACAATATTACCAGCAAAGCCCCTCGTAGTGGGAAGAAGACCAGCTTTGGCCGCAAGACTATTCAGAGGAACCTACAGCACATCCTGATTAGGCCAAGTAAAAAATGGTCTTGCAGCAATAGAAGAAATTCAAACTTGAATTAGAGTAAAATACATAAAAGAAATTATAACACAATATGTTCTATTATCAAGGCATACCTGCAGAATCAGAGCTCCATTTCGTACATTAAGTTGATTTGCAATCAGGTCTGGAGCAATATCAACATTTAAACCAGCTCGCACAACCTAAAATACAAAGGACACAAGGATTATAAAGAAGCATGTTGGAAACCAGTTTTCTTTTCTATTTTTTTGCCAAAAAAAAGTTCAAATGCTCATTTTCTGAATCTCAATAGTAATTCCTAAAGCCAAAGTTCTGTAACGAACAAAGAAGATTTCAAGGGTGAGATCAGCAGAGAATTAGAATTACGAATATATATGCATAAGACCCAGAGAATGTAAAAGAAAGGTTTCTGCACTAGAAGCAAGCAAAAATCCCAACTGTGTAAAGAAATAGCACAACATACTTTTCCAAATTGGATCAGCTGAGGCACTATCTTTACCACGGTTAAGGATGGAATGGCAAACCCTACACCTGCTGAAGTCCCTGCCAAAAATAAAAAAATAAAAAATTGTCAATGGATGGAGAATGATTCATTTTGAAAACACCCAGAAGAAATATGGAGTTACAGATTAAGCAAATAAATATAATGGAGTCTACAAGCACGAACTAGAAATTCGATCACATTTTTCAGCTGAATCGTAGGCTTGCACAACTTTCATTCTTCTCTTGAAATTTGGAAGCATATGTAATTGTATGTAAAGAAAGAAGTTACCTGTTTGAGTAAATATTGCAGTGTTAACCCCAATTAAATTCCCACGAGAATCCAACAGAGGACCTCCACTGCCACAATCACAGGGGACAGTATAAATTTTGTGAGACACAATTTACAGTCTATTACTGATGAAATGTGAAAGATATCTGGAAAAGGTATTGAGAATAGATTGAATCCAGTTACATTTAATGGTTGGATCTTTTATTTTCCATTCTTTTGGGGACAGGGGCAGTGGCAGGGCAGGAGGGGGGAAGGAGGAGAAATATCAGCTAGTAAATTCTTTCACATCAGAATGAGAAGTTACAAAAGACCTGTTTCCAGGATTGATGGCTGCATCTGTTTGAACTCCTCCACCAATTGTGACTCCAGTTTGACTAAATATGTCTCGATTTAGTCCACTAATAACCCCGACAGTGAGTGTGTGATCAAAGCCAAATGGATTTCCAATGGCTAAACACTGTTGGCCAACTTTTAAAGATAATGACTGCCCCACCTTTATTGGCCTCAATAGATCTTCAGAGGCTTCCACCTGGCGTGTTGAAAGATCTAACAAGTTAAAGACCTCAGTAATCATACACTATAAACCAACTGCAAGAATATGCTCACCAAACAAATTTTACTGACTAATAACGTCCATAATTAATTCAAATCACATATTGCATTTGTAGCTGTGATGCCACAAGTTGACAAACTAATCAAGCAAACTTTAGAGATAAAAGTCAGATTTTCTTTCGTTTGTCCAATAGGGGAAGTAGAAAGCAAATCAGTTCAATACATGCCTATTCAGCAAGGTCCTTGTTTCAGGTCTTAGGTAAGGTTTATGGCCTCCAATCTAATTAGCATGGGATTAGATATGAATAACGACATAAAGAACATATATTCTAAGGCCAAAATGCATACAACTTACTCCAGTGGGTTTGAACTTTAAGTTTGCTCACGTCTTTCAAATATCACAATTACCCAAAAAAAGGGCTATGATGGCTCATCACAAGATAGTAGCTGAAGCATTTTACAAGTCACCGGTGTTTATATCTTTATGTTAATTCAGGCATCTACAGTTACAATGAATGGCAGAAAAGTATTCATGTAAGCATCAGAAAAGTGGTATAGGTAGCAGTTCCAAATACATTTTGTTGATCAGATTGTTGGAACAGAATTGCATGCATTACTCAAGTGGACATCATCCAACATGAAGATAAATAAACAAAATGAAAACCTACCTTCAAAACAGCAAGATCCTTAGCGCGGTCTGCACCAACTAGCTGACCTTCAAAATTCTTTTGCACCCTTTGAAAAAACTATTCACAGTAAGGAACCACGTGAAATGACAGTACATATAAGAAGCCCATCATATTCATAACCTAAACTTGACCATCCACAGGCAGAGAAACAGAAACTTATCAACAAAGGCTAAGGACAATGAGAATCTCACCCGTCTGAAGCAAGGATATTAACTCGTGCAACAACTTGCCCACGGCTTGGATTTCTTGAAAGGGAATTACCAATTACTGGGCAATCAGAGAAAAGAAAAGGTCACTTCAAAAACTCACTGCCCAACAGGCAAAATCCAAAAATGATTACCCAGTCTTAAATCAGATTCACAAAATAACTTCTCATTATCAATACTTCAATTAAGAATTGCTTATCGAGGTCAACAACCCAACCATTTGACAATCAATTGAATTAAAAACATGCTGAACAATGAACTGATATGATATCAAGAACCCGAAGAATAATAATACTGAGATTCAGACACTTGTGATAGCACTTGTGAAGGAAAACGAGTGGGGCATCATATATCTCACATGACAAAACTTCTTCTGAAAAGTCAAGTTGACAACAATTGAAACTCATGTAGACAACTAATACAAGTAGTGGTGCCACTGGAATA
This sequence comes from Ilex aquifolium, assembly GCA_951799425.1. Classification (NCBI taxonomy): domain Eukaryota; kingdom Viridiplantae; phylum Streptophyta; class Magnoliopsida; order Aquifoliales; family Aquifoliaceae; genus Ilex; species Ilex aquifolium. The sequence continues at coordinate 2,537,175 of OX637398.1, read as the reverse complement.
GTCAAACAACCATCTGGAGATACATAATATCAGTCACAGGACGGGACAGACTACAATTGAAATGAATGCATTCATCCATCACACTGGAATAACTAATTATCTTCTACCTACATATCCACCTGAGCTCTTACCATGGTAATTTGTCACAATGTGCCCTTGTCCATCCCAGACAACTCCAGAGCCATTTCCTTCAGGAACCTAACATTCATCACTACCATATCATTAGGTTACACTCATAAGAAGATGGTAATATAATCGAACAATGCCATGCATAAAGTAGCCAAAGTAATTCACGAACTTGTGACCATTACATGTTAATTTATCCTGTTATATAGAAACAGAAAATTGCAAAAAAAAAGGGAAAAGGAAATTAATATTCAACGACATAAAGCAGAATTACCTCAACGACACCTGTAACATTGAGTTGAGGGCGCAAAGTTACATCAAATATGTTGACAACAGAATAAGTATTCTGTTCAAAGAGTTGGACAATTCTTTCCTGCTAAGTAGACAGATATCAGTTCAACCGCCATAAAAATCCGGCATAGATGAGTGCTGAATTTACAAATGATCATTCAAAAACGAAAATAGGAACAATCAATCAACACAGTCGAAAATCAACCTCAGAAGGAAAAAGTTTCCCAGAAGGAAAGACAAGGGGTGTTACTTCCTCAACAGTCACAGATGGATCTCCTAAAGCATAAGCTGTGTATGAAAATAAACTTCAGAATACAAAATCAAATCAAATCAAATAGAAGCATAGTTCGGTTACGAAACTTGAAATTCGAATTGGAATTAAGAAACAATGACCGAGTTGTGCGAACCTGATAAGTACCTTGAAGGATGATAGCACGAGTACATGAATATACTTGCAAATAACACCCGACGCGATATGTGAGGAAGGAATTTCTGTATTACTTCGCTCAAACCCTTCCTATCTTCACAACCAGTCCTACAAAAGCAGTAGAGATAAGTAGCAGAAATGAAAATTCAAGAAACGAAAATCAATAAATCATGGAAGGGGTTCAGGTGAGGTTATGTATACCTTTGAGTCGAAGTAGGACAAGAGGAGGCAACGTCGGAGGAGGAGGAGTCATCGGAACAGACAGAGGAAATGCTGTCGAAGCAGAGCTCGCGGCGGCCCAAGAACCGTCTCGGAGTGGGAGAGACACTGATTCGATGAGAGTGGAGAGGCGGAAGAGAAGAATTGCAAGCTACTACTGATAGCATTGGAGAAATCTCTACGAAGCGCTTATAGTGTTTTCCAAACGGTTTGCGGCACAGAGTAGCACACACAAGGACAGTGTGGCATGAGTAGATAGAGTTTGGACTTGGCTTCTCTCTCTCTCTCTTCCGTTAAGAGATCTTTGGGCTCGAAATTTTTGTCCTTTTCTTGGGTCGTTTACTTAAGGCTCAAAGAATGGCCCGTAGTCCATATATTGGCCCATTAATTCAACCATCCATGGAGCAATGGCCTGACGCGGTCCATCACATGGTATAGCCAATTAACAGTCGGATAGCCCAATAAGTAGGGTTGTCACATGTGAATTTTGGACCAGATTAAGGTATGCAGAATGACCCATCAATCCCTTACCCATCTAGTAGGTCTGCATTCCGAATTTCCGATCAAACGGCGTGGCATGATAAAATTCATAGAAAATGAACCATGGTAACAGACCTAATTTGAGAATTTGATCAGGTTTTAAGTCCTCGCGATCATTAGATTAGCGGTGAGTTTTAATATTAAATGAAATCTATTTTTAATTCAACAGTTATAATTAATTAGACCTCAAATTAGTTAGAAATAATATTTTCTTAAAAAAATTAAAAATAAGTCAAATTGAAAAGAAAAAGTTTTTTTTTAAAAAAAAATAGGCTGATTAGAATCTAACAAATAGACAACCCTAAAAGTTTAAAAACATGTCCAATTGCAAACCAATCTTCGTGGTTTGGTTAAGTGATAACATGCATTAACTTTAACTCAACTTGACTTGGCATAATTTTATGTCAATTATTTGGGATCGGTTATATACTTGAATACTTGTAAGTTTTGACATAATTTTATTGCGTTGGCTCAAAAGTTGCAGAGGTTAAACCGGGGATATTGTTGCTGTGACAATCTCCACTGCCATCTTCTCAAGATCAATCCTTCCTGCTCCTAAAGGGGATAGGATTGGTTAGAGATGACAGGGAAGACTCAAACTTCAAGTAGAACAGATGATTCACGTATCCACCCTCTTTCCTTATTAGGGTAACAAAATGCCATTTCAAAACCAATCAGTGGGCCAAAGTTCTGCAACAACTTCTTATGTCATGGCCAACCCACCTCACCTTAACACCTTCAAATCATCTATTTATACCCTTTTCCCTCCCCTCTCCACTGCACCCACCAAAAAAAAGGAAGAATCAAGAAACAAACAAGCATTATTTTCTACTAAAATTAGGAAACATGAAGGGAGTAGTAGCCATAACTTTGCTGGTGGTGCTAGCCGTGGCTCAATTCATGGCGACCCCGAGCGAGGCAACCGTTACTTGTGGCCAAGTGGAGGCTTCTCTCTCCCAGTGCACTGAGTACTTGATTCAAGGTGGTACTCCAACGGCGCAATGCTGTGCTGGAGTGAAAAACTTGAAGGATTTGACTCAGACCCAACCAGACAGGCAAGCTGCGTGCGAATGTCTCAAGAAAGCTGCTACAGATCACCCAAATATTAAGCCTGATGCTGCCTCTGATCTCCCTAAAAAGTGTGGTGTTCCGACCAGTGTTCCCATTTCTCCTACTGTTAACTGCGGCAAGTAAGTTCATTTCTGCTAAAAGTTAATCATGAAAAAACACCAAAAAAATATTTTTCAATATCCTATATAACTCAATTCAGTGGGTTACATAAGATTGTTTGAGATCAATCTTAACATTTTTATTATAACTTAGATCTAAAAAAATCGACACAACACCTCCTTGGGTACTTTGATCTTACTCTCAGCTAATTACTTGTGGGCTAAACATATTCTGTGTTGGCTAATGTTTATTTTCTCACTGGTTTTTTCCATGCAGCATTGCTTGAGAATTGAGGTGCATGTTAGGGGAGAAGAAATAAAGTGAGAGGAATTTGGGTATCGTGTTTTTGTACTGGAACTAGTGGTACTACTATGATATTGGAAGCCATGGTTTCATATATATCAAATTTTGTCCAACATAAGTGGGTTTATCATGTTGAATAAAACTAGACAGCTCTCTCTCTCTCTCTCTCTCTCTCTCTCTCTCTGGTTGTAATCCATATTTAAAAAATATCAATTATTGCAGATTGGGTATTGATGGTGTATACCTGTGCGTATGAGCTATGGGACTGGATTATTTGGTTGTACTGACAGGAGATGCGAACATGGTGCTATATCACTAGTCACAAGGGTGATTAATGAGCAATCAATGGTAAATAAATGGCAAAACAATAATAAAGAGATCAACACAAGAGATTTATAGTGGTTCGGTCTCGGATGACCTACGTCCACTCTTCGAATGGCGACGGTGGCCTGGATGTTTTATTGATCAATCATGGTGGTACTCCGGAGAGTTTTACAATGCTTGAGAGGGAGAGAGAGAGAAAAGCAAACACTCAAAAGGAAGCTCACAACTTACACTCTGAATCTCTAGAAATCTTTTCTGATGTGGCAGATCAGTCTAAGCTGCAACCACAGAGCATACTAGGAATTTCAAGAGAACTCTCTCTCAAACTCACTCTTAGAAGCTTTGCTTCTTTCTTCATCCTAGAACACCCAAATGGGTGGTCTATTTATAGTAGTAGGGAATCAATCCTAGCCGTACAACGTGAATCAATCCAAACCACACAAATTAAATAATACCTATCTAACATTCAAATATTTATCTAACATTCAAATTCTTATCTAACATTCTCTAGAATTTTCTCTTTAGTGGGCTTGGGCTTGGGTAATGGATTGGACTCTTCTTTGGGCTTTCTTAGCTTATTTGAATTGGATTGGTTCTACTTCCTTTATAATGGTATCCGGTGTCATCTTGCTGTCCCCTTGGTACTGTTTATCTCGTGTCTTTAGCTGGGAGTTTTAATACCGGCTGGCAGAGCTCAGTCCCTGGCTGGATGAATTCTGCTTGTTTTCCCGGAACTCCTGAGCTGAGCTCTCTTTCTAAGCTCGTGTCTAGGGTGTATTTTGGGTATCATCAGTTGCCCCCCAGCCCTTGGCTCAAGCGAGCTTGGGCAGGGGCTGAGCTGTCTTAAACCGAGCTAGAATCAGACTAGAGTTGTGCAGAGGTACTGCCTTTTTGACGGTTTCCTGGCAATCATGGCCTCCTCGATTCTCGCGCATGTTTCAGCCCACGTCCCTTCAAGTCATAAATGTTCAAACGATTAACAAACCCCTCTTTCTTACTCTGTTGATCTTCCTTACTGCTCCTCCTTTCTTGCGATTTCAGATCATCGTGCTCGAATCTCTCTGGTTTCTTGCTGAAAATCGAATTCCCGGATCTCGTTTTGAAGGCTTGCAATGCCTCCTTCTTCCGATTTTGTTTCCGGTTCCTGTTTGCCACTATTCCTGAGTTAGGTACGTCCTTTGCGTTCAGAACACGACCGCGGATAGAAGCAGAAGTTCGTGTTTGACACTGAACTTAGTCCCCACCTGGTCCCAGAGATCTGACCTCAAACGTTGATGGAGAGCAGAAAATCATGTTGGTACTGATCCTACATCCCTTCTGACTTCGTAGGTGTTTCCCTGCTATTCTGAACATATTTGAGTGGGTAGGCGGTGTACAAGGACTGTTGGTGTCTCCAAGATGAGATCAGCCTTTAATTTGACGAGCCTAGAGGCTTGCACGAGCTGAGGAGCTATAGAACTCATCTTACTTTTTATAAGTTTCGGAAGCTTATCGTTTGTTTATGAGTTCAAAGAGCTCATCTTTTGTTTATAAGCTTTGAAGCTTATCGTGTATTTATGAGCTGAAGAGTTCATCTTGTATTTATAAGCTTTGAAGCTTATCATGCATTTATGAGCTGAAGAGCTCATCTTGTATTTATAAGCTTTGAAGCTTATCGTGTATTTATGAGCTGAAGAGCTCATCTTGTATTTATAAGCTTTGAAGCTTATCGTAGATTTATGAGCCGAAGAGCTCATCCTTTGCTTTGGGCGCCATTGAAGGAAAGACTTGCTCACTTTTTTTTAAAAATAGCTCTATTACAAATAACACTTACTGAAAAAACTTCTTAAGGTGCTCGGCATTCCACGAGTGAGGTAGGACCTTTCCCTCCTCTGTTTGCAATTCGTAATTCCCCGGTCGGATTACCCTTGACACGATATAGGGCCCTTCCCAGTTGGGCCCCAACTTTCCATGCGTGGGATCCTTTCTTGCAAGGAGAAGCCTCCTAAGTACCAAGTCTCCAGCCTTGAAGCTTCGGTGCCTTACCTTCCTGTCGTAATACCTTGCCGTTTTCCTTTGGTAAATGCGGACACGATGCAGAGCTCTGTCCCTTTTTTCATCCAAGAGATCGAGGTTTAACAGGAGGGATTCATCGTTGTGCTCGGCATCTGCAAATTCCACCCTTGGCGATTGGAGCCCTATCTCCACAGGGGCTACTGCCTCGGTTCCAAAGGTCAGAGCAAAGGGGGTTTCCTGAGTTGCAGATCTGACGGTGGTCCTGTAAGCCCACAACACCTCAGGTACGTATTCCACCCACTTGCCTTTCAGGTTTTCTAGTTTGGTTTTCAAAGCTGACTTTATGGATCGGATTGTGACCTCTGCCTGCCCATTGGACTGAGGATGTGCAGGAGCTGAGAAGTAGTTCTTGATCCCGAGCTCTGCACAAAAGCTTTTAAATTTTGAGTTATCAAACTGCTTTCCGTTGTCAGACACGAACGCTCTGGGAACCCCAAACCTGCAGACTATTGACTTCCAAACGAAGTTTTGAACTTTTTGTTCTGTGATGGTTGCTAAAGGTTCAACCTCTGCCCATTTGGTGAAGTAGTCTACTCCTACGATGGCAAACTTGCACTGCCCCACACCGGTGGGAAGGGGTCCCAGAATGTCCAAACCCCACTGCTGGAAAGGCCATGGGCTCACCACTGAGCTTAGGGGTTCGGGAGGACAGTGGGACACATTGGCATGCTCCTGACAAATCTTGCATTTTCTTACTAAGTCGGTGGCATTTTTGAGCATGGTGGGCCAATAATACCCTTGTCTCAGCACTTTTCCTGCCAAGGCCCGAGCTCCTATGTGATTGCCACATATTCCTTCATGTACCTCTCTGAGTATGTAGTTGGCATCCTCATCTCCTACGCACTTAAGGAGAGGCGTTGAGAATCCACGTTTGTACAGACTTCCTTGTAGCAGTGAAAATCTGGCTGACCTGGTCCTCAGCTTGGATGCCTCCTTAGCATCATTCGGCAAAACCCCATTCTGCAGGTACCCAATGATGGGGTCCATCCAGCTCGGCTGAGCCTCGACTGATAGCATGTCCTCTTCTTCGATACTCACTGAAGGCTCTGGGAGGTGTTCCACTGGTATTAGTCTATCCAAGTCTTCTTGTGAGGCAGTTGCTAATCTTGCCAATGCGTCTGCTCGTGAATTCTCTGCTCTGGGCACATGTCTGACCTTAACCTGCACGAATTTTTTCATTATTTCTCGTACCTTTTTGAGGTAAAGGACCATCTTTTCACCTCTTGCTTCGTAGGCCTCTTCTATCTGTTTTACCACCAGTTGAGAATCGCTGCAGATCTCCAGCTGCTCTGCTTCCATAGAATAAGCAAGATTAAGCCCAGCAATGACAGCTTCATATTCTGCCTCATTATTTGAAGCTTTGAACCCGAATCTGAGGGCGTATTCGACGTCTATTCCTTCTGGGGAGGTCAGGATCATTCCTGCGCCGCTTCCATGCGCATTAGCAGCTCCATCCACTGAGAGTCTCCATATGGGGAGGTCCGGTATTAAATCTGTGGTCTCCATAGGCGCTGCTGCTGTGAACTCTGCAATAAAATCCGCCAAAATTTGTCCTTTGATGGCAGTTCTTGGCTTGTATCTTATGTCGAACTCACTGAGCTCTATGGCCCATTTAACCAACCTCCCCGAGGACTCCGGCTTATGTAGCACTTGCTTCATTGGCTGGTCTGTTGGAACCTCGATAGTATGAGCCTGGAAATAGGGCCTGAGTCTTCTGGCTGTTGTCACCAACACTAAGACGAGCTTCTCCATCTTTGGATATCTCTCCTCTGCCCCCCTCAGAGCTCTGCTACAGTAGTAGACTGGTTGTTGAGCTCTTTCTCGCTCCCTGACCAGCGCTGCGCTTGTCGAAAAATCTGAAACCGCCAGGTATAGAGTAAGGACCTCTCCTTCTAAAGGGCTCACCAGTACAGGAGGAGAGCTCATATAATCTTTCAGGTCTTTAAATGCTTCCTCACACTTGGCATCCCACTGGAACGCCTTTCTCAAGATCTGAAAAAATGGCTGGCATTTATCGCTGGACCTGGACACAAAACGGCTCAATGCAGCTATCCTGCCTGTCAAACGTTGCACCTCTTTCGTGTTGGATGGTGATTGCATTTCTACCATTGCTCTAACCTTTTCTGGATTGGCTTCAATCCCTCTGCTGCTGACGATAAAGCCCAGAAATTTTCCTGCCGAGACCCCAAATGCGCACTTCGCAGGGTTTAACTTCATCTTGTACTCCTTTAGGATTCGAAATGACTCAGCTAAGTACTCGATGTGGAGCTCCGCTTTTAGTGACTTCACTAGCATGTCATCAATGTAAACTTCCATGGATGCTCCTATTTGCTTCTGGAACATCCTATTCACTAACCGCTGGTAAGTGGCTCCAGCATTCTTCAATCCGAAAGGCATGACCTGATAACAATATGTTCCCTGTTCAGTTACAAACGAGGTCTTCTCTTGATCGCTAGGATCCATCCTGATCTGGTTGTAGCCTGAGAAGGCATCCATGAAACTGAGGAGCTCGTGCCCTGCAGTGGCATCCACTATTAAGTCAATCCGAGGCAGAGGAAAACTGTCTTTGGGGCATGCTCGGTTGAGATCAGTGAAGTCGATGCACAGTCGCCACTTCCCATTAGTTTTCTTTACCAGAACTACATTTGCTAACCAAGTGGGGTAATCAACCTCCCTGATAGCCTTGGCATGGAGGAGTTTGCTGACCTCCTCATTGATTGCCTTTTGCCTTTCAGAAGCAAAGCTCCTCCTCTTTTGTTTGATGGGTTTGCAAGTTGGGTTCACGCATAGCTTGTGGGTAATCACCGAAGGGTCAATCCCTTCCATGTCTTCTTGCTTCCAAGCAAACACTCCTATATTCTCTTTTAGGAATTGGATGAGGAGCCCTTTGAGTTCAGTGTTCAGTTTGGAACCCACATAAACGAGGTGTTCTGGCTTCTCATCAAGCTGAACTGGTTCTAGCTCTTCCGATGGCATTGGTCTTATCTCCATTTCATCTCTCATGTCGAGTTCATCCAGTTGGATGTTCTCAACCTCCTTCCTTTTCACAGAAGCCATGTAGCATTCCCTTGCCACCCGCTGGTCTCCTCGGACTACTCCGATTCCATTGTCTGTAGGGAACTTCACGACTAAGTGATAGGCAGATGGGATTGCCTTCATAGAATTCAGGGATGGCCTTCCAAGCAAGATGTTGTACGCAGATGGTGCATCGACTACTAGGAATTTGACAGTGGTAGTGGCTTGGCAAGGTGGCTCCCCCAGGGTGAGCACGAGCTGAATTGAGCCTAAGGGGAGCACCTTTTCCCCAGAGAATCCCAACAAGTGGGTGCTTACTGGCTCAAGTCTCTCCCTTCCTATATCCATCTTGTCAAACGCGGGTGCGAAAATGATATCCGCCGAGCTCCCATTGTCGATTAGGATCCGATGGACGGTTCTATTAGCCACCACAGCTCGCACCACCAATGGGTCATCATGAGGGTACTGGCACCCCTCTAAATCTGCGTCTGAAAAAGTGATAGATGTATCCAAGCGTGGTACTTTGGATACAACGTGCACTTCGAGAGCTTCTTCGGCTCTGATCCGGCGGAGGTGTGCCTTCCTGGCTGAGCTAGATTCTCCGCCTCCCGCGAACCCTCCAGATATTACTCTGATCTCACTCAGAGGCTGCTGATGTGGCACAGGTGCCTGCTGCTGAGGCGGTGGAGGTGGAAGAGCTCGGTTCTGGTTGTCATGGGCTACGAAACGGCGCAGCTGACCTCGCTGGATCAAGAACTCAATCTCCTTCTTTAACTGAATACAGTCATCAGTGTGGTGACCATGATCTCGGTGGTAATCACAGTACTTGGTGAGGTCTCTTTTGGCTGGATCCGCCTTCATCCGGGGTGGCCATCGTAAGAACTTCTCGTTTTGGACCTCATATAGAACCTGCGACACAGCGGCAGTGAGTGGGGTGAATCGTTGGGGTCCATATCTGGGCTATAGTTCAGGCTGCATGGGGCCCAGGCGATCTCTGACATTTTCTCTTCTCTTTGGCGAACGATCCCTATCCCTTCTGGGGGACCTTTCTCGCCCTCTTTCCTTCTTGGGACTTCGGTCCCTTCTTTTCTCTTCTTTCTCCTTTTCCCTTCGCGAGGACGTGCCCCCTACTTTGGAGAGAAGTGCCTCTTCACCATTAATGTACTTCTCTGCTTTGGCCAACACCTCGGCCATGCTTGCCTGAGGGTTCTTTGAGATGGAGAACATCAGATCCTTTGACTGCACTCCCAAACCCGCAATAAAGGCAGTTACGGTAAATTTTTCATCTGGAACATCTACTTTTAGCGTCTCTGAGTTAAACCTTTGGACATAAGTCCTCAGGTTTTCTTGAGGCCCCTGTTTCACATTCAGCAGGTGGTAGCTCGGCTTTCTGTATGTCCGGGCTCCTATAAAGTGAGATACGAAAGCTATGGAGAGCTCTTTGAAGGACGGGATCGAGGCTGGTGGGAGTCTGTGAAACCAGGCTAGGGCGGAACCTTTCAATGTGATGGCGAAAGCTCTGCAACGCACAGGATCCTGGTATCCGTGCAGCTCCATCTGGTTCTTGTAGGTATTGAGGTGATCCACGGGATCTTTCGTTCCGTCAAAGACCTCTATTTGAGGCATTCTGAATTTTGGTGGGAGAGGGAAGTGTAGCACTCCCGTGGTGAATGGGGATTCGGTTTGCTGAACTAGGACATCCATTGTAACTGGTGCCTTGCTTTTTACAGCCTCCTTCATGTGGCTGAGCTCCTGCTGGATGTCTTTGAAGCGTTGCTCCCAGCGCTGCTCTTTCCTATCCTGCGGATAAGGGAAAAAGTCATCCCTGTCACCTTCGTTGTTTTGACTTTGTCCTTCGTCGTTATGACCATTCCTTGGGGGTATGTAAGGAGCGTGTCCCCTGGTCTGGCTGTCTTCTCCTCCTTCGCTGACCTCTCTAAGGGGGTCCTAGTGTCGTTGGTCCCTATGAGGGGGATTGTACTGGCCTTCTTGGGCCGGCCGTGCCTCCAGTGGGCGCTGTACGAGCCTTGATAGCTCTGCGTTCTCCCTTAGTAAACGCTGATTGACGAGGCGAAGGGCCTCCATCTCGTTGTTGACAGGAGAATTGTCCTCTGGGAGATTCCCGGGTTGTCTGGCGTTGGTAGCTTCTTGCTGGTCTTGCATCCGTGGTAGGTTTGTTTGACTTCTGCTCATATTGCGTGTTGTTACCATCAGTCACTGAAGGATCAGTTTATTTGTAAGAAGGAACAGTCGTTCCCACAGACGGCGCCAAACTGATGGTGTATACCTGTGCGTATGAGCTATGGGACTGGATTATTTGGTCGTACTGACAGGAGATGCGAACATGGTGCTATATCACTAGTCACAAGGGTGATTAATGAGCAATCAATGGTAAATAAATGGCAAAACAATAATAAAGAGATCAACACAAGAGATTTATAGTGGTTCGGTCTCGGATGACCTACGTCCACTCTTCGAATGGCGACGGTGGCCTGGATGTTTTATTGATCAATCATGGTGGTACTCCGGAGAGTTTTACAATGCTTGAGAGGGAGAGAGAGAGAAAAGCAAACACTCAAAAGGAAGCTCACAACTTACACTCTGAATCTCTAGAAATCTTTTCTGATGTGGCAGATCAGTCTAAGCTGCAACCACAGAGCATACTAGGAATTTCAAGAGAACTCTCTCTCAAACTCACTCTTAGAAGCTTTGCTTCTTTCTTCATCCTAGAACACCCAAATGGGTGGTCTATTTATAGTAGTAGGGAATCAATCCTAGCCGTACAACGTGAATCAATCCAAACCACACAAATTAAATAATACCTATCTAACATTCAAATATTTATCTAACATTCAAATTCTTATCTAACATTCTCTAGAATTTTCTCTTTAGTGGGCTTGGGCTTGGGTAATGGATTGGACTCTTCTTTGGGCTTTCTTAGCTTATTTGAATTGGATTGGTTCTACTTCCTTTATAATGGTATCCGGTGTCATCTTGCTGTCCCCTTGGTACTGTTTATCTCGTGTCTTTAGCTGGGAGTTTTAATACCGGCTGGCAGAGCTCAGTCCCTGGCTGGATGAATTCTGCTTGTTTTCCCGGAACTCCTGAGCTGAGCTCTCTTTCTAAGCTCGTGTCTAGGGTGTATTTTGGGTATCATCAGGTATCATTTTACATATCTTAAATGAGCAATACCTATAGTAGATACCATCTAAGCACACCTATCAGAAGCAATTAACTAAAGAAAATAGCTGATGGGCTTTGGGCACCTACATATCATCAAAACAAAACCAGGTAATGCTATTCTCTATGGTAGATTAAGGTCTGCTATTATCGTGAAGAGTAATGTTATTGAAACCTAAAAATGACCTAATTTATAATGATGTAATTTCATTGTAACTATTTAATTAACACCAAAGTTAACGGTTTGCTACATACAATCAATTTGTTGCTATTGTAGTTGTTTTTTTGTCTCTATTTGATGGTCCAAAACGAGCGTATCGGTCCATTATATATTCTCATTCTCTTACAAAGAATGTCTCTTTCCCTGGCCTCGTTGTCTCTATCGATCTCACAACAAGTCTTTCTGGTATAGGCAAGGGCTCATTTGTGAACGAATCCCTGGCTGCTTCCCCTTTCCTCCAATCCATCAAATGAACCTGATACTCTTTCTACCATTTAACTTGAATCATAAACGCACCAATGGTCCATCCGAGATGGTTGATGTGTGTTGTGCAATACCACGAGGTGCCTAGTTCGAACCCCTCCCAGTAGTGTAGTGTAGTACCGTTGCTGTCGGAATAAAAAAAACTTGGGCAATGAAAAATAATTTTGAAGTCCTCTTTCAGTTAGTTTGGCCCAATAAACAAGTTTGAGTTAAGGCCATCCCAAGTCAAAAGAAACAATGTTTATGCAATTATAAAGCAAAAGTTACATGGAAAAAATCACTAACGTATTCCACCTATGGGAGATTTTTGGCTTCTTTTTGTGATGGTGTTCTCAAACGTACCAAAAAGAGCTGAAAAAAGTCACAGTATTACTGCACAGTGTGTCTACATAAGTATAGGACCATAAACTATGCAGGGACCTATTCCTTTCTTTTTTTTAATATGATAAGTATTGGTTAACATTGAACCTATCAGCTTTTAAATAGATGATTTTAAAAGAATTAAAGATGACCAACTAAATTAAATTTTATTAATTTCATTGTAACCGTAAATGATAGTCTAACCCAACATATCAAACGCGAAGATATGTAATCCTATTTAGTTGAATGCCCATATGAGTAGCCCTTCATTTATTGGACAACTTCATAATCAATGTCGGTTTTTAATTTTGGAAAATTCTTTCAACCCCATTAAAAATTCCTAGTTAATTTTACTTTTCACAAATTTTACCTTTACAGGTCACGCCTTTCAATACAAATGATGATATTACATTATCGTTTACACGTGATGTAATATTCTAATAACAATATATTATGTATGGAGTATTCCACATATGTATATTTATATAATAAATCAAATGAGAAGTTGAATTTTATCCCTTACATATTTCCCCTCTCCCAATTCCGTCACATCATTCATCTTATCACTTGCTCAATCATTTAATATTTAATTAATTTATAATTTAACATAATTTTTATTTCAGATATTATTTATATACGATAGTATACATATGTTTAAAAAAAATTGTCAGATTACGTATTTTGAGAAAATTTTGTCGATATTTTTAAGAAAATAATGGATAAAAATAAATTTTAAATGAAAAAATTATTATTTAATATAGTGGGATCGATTTTTTGATTGCTCGAATTTTATGTTTCTTCTTGCCTTCGAGCACGGGATATAACTAATTTTTTTATATCCAATAACTAACACACATATAGTTACACTATACACAATGATTTTCTTATCATCCCATGAAGTGTTTTGGTGACATTGTTCCTTTTTTGTTCTTACTTCTTACGTGTTAACTCCAAAATATCCCAAAACCGTAAGAAGCAATGGTGACTGGCATTGGTCCCACACATGTACAACAAACTTGGGTGATTGTGAGTCTAAAATGGAATGGGTACGAAATCAGTGAATTTAGATTGTTTAATAGAATTTATAAGGAACTGATTTGAATCAATGGCCTAGGACTATAAATACAATTAGAACTCGCCTTCTGCCCACAGCCCACTCTCTCTCCTCTGAAGACTGAGGAGTGAGGAGAGCCAAAAACCCTTATTACACTGAACTTTGGCTTCACAAACAAACAATCCCGGCCTTTCCTCTCCCTCTTTTGATTGCCTAAGACTAGGGTTTTAGCCACTAACCTTTTACAATTCAAAAGATGGTGGCCGACCGTGGAAAGAAATTAAAAGTCGCTGACGGTTCTGTGGAGGAAGATTCCGATGGTGAGCTCGTTCTTTCCATTGAAATGCTTCAAGAGGTCCAAGATGAGCTCGACAAGGTTCGCTTTTGACCGTCAATTTAATGTTTTTATTTGCATGTAGACTCGTGATCGTATAATTTAGTACTTGTTTAGTAGAAAACGGTCTGATATGAATTGTTGTCGTTCAAAATGTTACTATGATTGTTAGTGGGTGTTTGTGTTTTTGTATTGTTATAGTAATTATGTATACGGTGGCGGTGATTAGTTGTTGTTCTTTGGACACTTTTGGCAGATATTAATTCTGAATTTGTGGGGGACTTTTGCAATGTGATGTGATTAATTACATGCATTAACTGTTGTACTAATTTTATGGTCTGTCTTGGTTCTTAGAAAGAATTAAGAGATAGGAAATAAATGTGCTTAAATTGTATGAGAAAAGAAACAAATCCAAGCATTTTTGTTTTTCATCACGCAATCTTTTCCATATATGTGTTAGCCAATACTTTTGAGGAATTACAATGGAAAGAAAACATAAATGATAAGAAGAAGATTCTTTTCATAAGCATGAATTCTTAAAAGGGGTAGGGAAGATTTAATGGGTTACTGTCTTGAGGTTTCAAGTTTTGACTCTTGCAAGAGAGAGGTGGTTTATCAATGCACGTGGTTTGCTGGCCATTGCATGCATCCAGAGTTGTATGGTAGCCATGAGTCCAAAAAACATGTAGTTGGGATGGTTCTCCTTTATTAAAAAAATTGTTTTCCAGGGGACCAAATAAAGGGTTGGGTTTTGGTCTCATTTTTTGAAGAGAATGTACGTTACATGGACTTCTCATAGCCAGCCCAAAGGTATCCGTGTTGGCAAATCCCATCTATTGTTGTACTTGTACATGCTTGGGGCAAGGTATTTTGTTCCGTGTCCAAATGATGGCAAAAGAAGACTACCTTCCGTCAAAAATTGCATTGCCGATGGTGGAAAATCTTCTTGGCATGGGTTACGTCGAGTTCATTTTGAGATTTTGATTGATGGCAAGTAAAAACTGAATACATTTGAACCAAATGGACTGGTATGAAACTATTATTTTGGTTTAATGTTGTTGCTTCCATAGAGTGCCCCTTGGTAGTTGGTGATGTTGTGGTAATTGGAGTATCAATAACCTTTACATGTCTGGTCCCTTGCCTAGAAAGCTCATTTGGTTGGAAAGAAACAAGTTTTTTGGTTAAATTTGCAATCATTTATTAGAAATTTTCTAATAAAGATAAAAAGAAATTGGAAACGTTTTTTTATATTTTTTATTTTTTAGGTATAATTTATTAAGCTAAAAAATATCTCAGAATGGTGGTCCCCATTTGCAACAGAGAATCTTTGAGCTTCGATATCGTCATCCTACAAAAACCTTGAAACGGCCGATCTCTTCGCCCACAACAATCTTCATCTCCTTGCAATCCGAAGTCCCTACTATATAATCTGGATTATAGGCACCTATTTAAAGTTTCAAAGATGGCTGCAGATCGTGGAAAGAGAGTGAAGGCCTACTCTGATAGCGACCCCGACGAGATTCATCCCATTTTCGTAGAGCTTTCTCTAAACTTGGACAAAATTCGGGCGATCCAAGATGAGCTAAAAAAGGTTCTTTATTGATTGTAATCATATATGCATACACATTTACCCATCTGATCTTGGATATATATTCAGATAAGTCTAATAGAAAATGGTATATATGGGATTGTCCTAGATTCTGTCACCATTTTCAGATAGATGGTCTTCTTAGTTTATGCATTGTGCTGCAATTTGATTCCTTTTTTGAAATTTGTGATCTAGCTCGTGTAGGACTTGGTGATAAGATGCATTTATTTACAAAATTTTGAGGCATAATTTCTGAATTTGTTTATAGATTTTGCAATTTGGGTTGGGATGGTTATCTACACTTGCTTGTTTACGACATTCCCCTCTGTTTGGTTCTTTACAGAAAGAGCTATAATTATGTCTTCCTCTCATGTAATTGGCTGCAAAAACCATGTTTTGGATCTATCTAAATCTGGATCTGATATATCTGCAGCTTTAACTTATGATACCTGAAGGGTGAAAAGTCCAAATCCGTTATACCCTCATTCCCCATTTTGTCTCAATTTTAGATGAACTTGAATAAGTTAACCCCTTTAAATTTGGTTAAACCTTCACCCTTCCTCATGCCAATGATTTTAAACTAAGAGCTGCACCCAATCTGCATATAAATGTTGGATATCAGAAGATTTTAGTTCTTAGACATGCAGCCTCATCTTAACTCATGTTTAATGTATAAAGCTTTCTCTAGCACTGTTTTTACTTCATGAATCAATTGTGATATGCAAAATGAAGTTGTTATTTTGATATGTCTGATTGGTGGTTGTTATATATGTGGCCAATTATTGATATTGTATCTTCAGTTGTATGATGTGACTACATCAAGTATAAGTCTAATCTGAGGCTTGTTTGAAACTGCAGTTGTTCACTAAATACTATTTAAGGTTGAGTACTTGAGCATACTCTATGAAACTTGATAAATGATTTGGCATCATGCAGGTTAATGAAGAGGCCAGTGACAAGGTATTGGAAGTTGAACAGAAATATAACGAGGTACGGAGGCCCGTTTATGCCAAACGGAGTGAGATCATCAAATCTATTCCTGACTTTTGGTTGACAGCGGTAAGTCATCCATACCTTGCCTTTTCATTTGGATATATTGGGCAATTACTAGTGCATCTGGAGTCCTAATTTTTTAGGGTCTTGTGCCTTACTACTCTTTGCAGTTCTTGAGTCATCCTGCACTTGGTGTTCTTTTGAACGAGGAAGACCAGAAGGTTTGACACATGATATCTAACATTATTGATTGGAATATTGAGTTGCACACAAATTAGTTATTTTGACACAAAATTTCCTTTAGTTTACCTTTGTGTTATTTATAAGTGTCTTCCTCTCTTTTTTTTGGTGTAAATTAGTGGGATATTGATAATGAAGCATGAGAGTGGAGCTCTCTGCCCTCAAAGTCATAGCCAAATTTGTTCAATATTTCTATCTTTCACATTTTTCCTTTGACCTAGATTTTCAAATATTTGGATTCTCTTGACGTGGAGGATTTCAAGGACGTGAAGTCAGGATACTCTATCGCTTTTGTAAGTTTATTTCCCTTAGCTTATTTAGCTGACCTTGTGTGATAATTGATTGGTTGGATATCTTATATTTATTTGTTTATTGGTTTTAATTGTCAACTTCTGCATTTTATTGGGACCTTTCAGAACTTCAAGCCAAATCCTTTTTTTGAAGATGCAAAGTTGACCAAGACCTTTACATTCTTTGACGAAGGAACGACTAAAATAACTGGTACAACCATCAGTTGGAAGGCAGGCATGGTAATGGTTACACCTGTATATTATTGTATATTTGAATTTTTTTTAACAGAAGTTATACTGAAAACAGAAATTGTCGTTTTACAGGGAACTGCTAATGGAGAAAATTCTGACAAAAAAGGAAACAAACGACTGCATTCTGATGATGACAGGTACATCTCTTGCTAATTTTTCCTTCCCTTTGTGCTATTTTTCGGAAGAAAAATCTATCCTAGGTTTGTAGCTTTGGCAACTGCTTGCAAACCCTTGAGGTACGCGGCTTTTAGGAAACGAATGCACAAAGAAAAGGGGACCTTAAACTTCTTTTTTCCTTTGGCCATAATTGGTGCTCACTGTCTCATGTTCAATATTAGCTTTATGTATGCAGCTTTTTTAGTTGGTTCAATGAGACTCAACAGAAAGATGTCTTAGAGGGTCTTCATGATGAGGTAATTTGAAGGCACACTTTTGTTTGATGCTTTTTTCGTCAGTTATTATCTGTAAAGGTGCATGATTATCACGTATTAGCTAGTCCGTAATAGAATTATCATTTGTACTATAAAATGTATCTGAAATAATGATATGATTGTGCAATATAATTATGGGCAAAAGTACGGTCAAACTTGAAACAAAGCATGGACCAATTGTGACATGTAGTTTTCATCTAATTGAGGCATGCATAGAAAATTGGGTTTTTTTTCACACATTTTGCCATTTTGAAAAAAGGATTCATGATTGTACTAAACAACTTCTAAATTATACTCGTGATCCTCCTTCCTCACACAAGTGTTAAATTATACTCTAGTATTTGCATGTAGAAGTTTAAGTCAAAAGAGTTGGTGACCCTTAGGCGCGGGTCTTTTCCCACGTGGAAAAGTTTGTCTCTGACATCAATTTGCCAAGTGATTTTTAGTACGTGTTTAGTAGAAAATGATGTGAGGAAAGAGGATCATGAGTGTAATTCAGTACTCGTTTAGTAGAAGCATGAGTCCTTTCGTCAAAATGGCAAAATGGGTGAAAAGAAACCAAAAATAGGGTCCACATAGTTGGTGCCCAATTTTCTATGCATGCCTCAATTAGATGAAAACAACATTCACTTCCTCGGTTGCAACATGTGATCTTGATTCTAAAATTGGTCCATGCTTTGTTTCAAGTTTGAACGCACTCTTCACTGTAAATCATGCCATTATTTCAAATACATCTTATAGCAACAAAAGATAATTCTATTATCGACTAGCTAATGCACTGTAATCATGATCGTAACAAATGTCATGTTTAAATGTTTTGCCCTTGTTATCTGATCCTTTGTTTGAGATTTGATTGCAGTTGATACTTCTGGTTGAATTTTGTTAATGGGAAAAGGTCAAAATTTTTGTTATTTATTCCTTTAATTTCATATATCTTCCACTTTGAAACTGCAGGTCGCGGAGATAATTAAAGAGGAGTTGTGGCCCAATCCTCTCAAATACTTCAACAATGTATTTTTCCTAAATAATTTATTTTATCCTTGAATTAAGAATCCCTTCTACTTCTTCAGGCTAAGCAGAAGTCTAAATTTTATGTTGTAGGAAGCTGATGAAGAAGATTCTGAAGGAAATGAGTATGATGAAGGGGTAAATATCGATGCAATTTTATGAATAGTCTTGTTATTACTATTTAAGTGCTTCTCTGTTTATCTCTCTCTCAGAAGCAAGTATACAAGCATGCAGTGCACAAACTTGTGCTTTGTTGGTTCAAAATGATTTCTTTTTGGTCAATGTTAGTTAGAAATGTTTGATGCTCATATTTTGACCCTCTCAGTATTGTTTCTTCTTCCTTTTTTTTTTTTGTTTCAGACTATTATAGTCCGTTTTCTAACCATGACATTGGCATATTTTACACAAACACAAACTGTAATTGACTATATTTTGAGAAACTTTGACCAGTCTTTCCTTTTTCACTTCCATTAGTGAAACAAACAGGTATTTGGGGAACTTGAATTAATTTAAAACATTGTTAGTTTGGAGAACTTTTAGTCAATTGTCCCTCTTCACCTTAGTTGCAATGAAGGATCATAACTCACCTCATCTTTGGTTTTGGATTAGGGATTACATCGTAATTGACTTCAATTGCAGTCAGATTTATTGTGTATTTTTTCCTCTCTTTGCTTTTCAATCATGACATTATTCTTCCGGAGGTAAATTCCATGTCCTGGAGTCTAATACACAGAGTAATTTCATTTGAGTTTTTCCACATTATCATCCTCAAAGACAAGGTTCTGATCCAGTCGGTAAGTAGAGAGTGGGGAGGGTGCATGGCAGTTCAGCTGCTGACAATCATGGTGTTGTCAGGCTGTTGGAGTTTTGCTGGGCTGGGTGTTGGAGCTTGCACATTATTTCATTTGCTGTTTCTTGTGTTTTCTTGATATTTTAACTTTAGGCCTTGGGGGAGACTCTAGTGGTTTTGTTTGCTCATTTTGTATATCATGTGTAAGTTACTTGAGGCCCGTTCCACCTCTGGTGGATTGCTTTTACCTATCAAACTTTTATTTGTTTGCATAATGTTTAACAACCATCTACCCTAATAGTTTAAGTTGTTAAATAGGATATAATTTAAGTATTTATACTTTAACACCTCCTCTCGGTCAGGCTAGATTTTGGGTCTGACACGTAAAAATCTTTTATTAATTAGGGTGGCACAAGATTCGCACATAATACATCTTGCTCTGATACTGTGTTAAAAAACTATCTACTCTAAAACTTTTAAGCTGTTAGAGAATGAATAATTCAAGGATTTATACTTCAACATATAGAAAGTATCAAATGGTGCTCAATTTGGTATTTAAAGGCTCAAATGTAAAAGAGATACATGTGTACTCCACAGCGTGTCTGCAACAAATTTTAGGTAATGTGCCGAATTCTTGAAATTGACTTTGAGCTTAAGAAGGCCTAGGAGATATTCTTGTGTTCCCAATTCTAAATTTTGATGTTGCTGCAATCCCTGCCACCAGCACCTCACACCATTAGTGTTGCTTTCTTAACCTGCTCCGATGTTCGACTCCACTTCCATAAAGGAGTGACAATTGCTAAAATAGTAGCCTTCTCTTGCATAAATTACACCTGAGATGGAAAATTGGAACCTTAAACCTAAAAAAGATACGTATGACACTTCATTGTTTTATGGGTAAAATTCATTTTACCTCTCCGTACTATGCCCCAAATGCACTTTACCTCCTTAACATTTAAAAATCTCCACATAACCTTCTTGTGATTAGTGGACTAAAGTGCACAGTTAAAAAATCCGTCAAAATTAGCATAATTAAACAAAAAGACTTTAATACCCTTATTAATTTATTTTTAATTAATTGATAAAATAAATCAGTCTCTATGGGCCAATCCCCAACTCATTCTGTGGAGGACACATTCTCAACCCAACTCCGGCGAACTACCACCCCAGCCACATAATTTGTTGCCTGGAAAACGCACCTACCACCATCACCATACTAGACTCTCCACCGGAGCTCACACAACAACCATTATCGAGCCACAATCACGGCCGCTAGCTCTCTCTCTCTCTCTCTCTCTATCTCTCCCCTCCCACTACCATCATCTATAACCCCCCTTCAACCAACCGACTTCAAACCTTGCAACACATTTCCCTCGATTCAACTTATATATGCTGAGATTTGGTTGGGCTTGCCGAATTATGTTGTTGGTTACATATGTAGTTCACCAACGGTGGGGTCTGCCTGAGTGGGGGTGGAGGTTTAGGCCTGTTGGATAAGAAATAAATAAAAAGGGAGTATAGTCAACTCCAGCTGACAATTCCTCTGTGAGGGGGAATAAGATAAGTAATGGTCCGGATTTGGGCCAGCTTGGTTTAGGTTAGGTGTTTATTTACTTGGGTCATGAGGGTGTTTTTATCTTTTAACTATATTAACTATAGAGAGAAGTTTTATTTTCATGCAATGTCATCAATTCTGTTAATTTGGACCGATTTTTAAGTTGTGCACTTTAGTCTACTAATCACGTAAGGGTTATGTGGAGATTTTTAAATGTTAAGGAGATAAAGTGCATTTCAAGTATAGCATAGGGAGGTAAAATGAACTTTGCCCTTTTTTTATTTTTGTCTTTCTTTGCTTTTTTCCCGAAGCAAGACATTGTGATTTTGTAATTGGTTTTCAATTTTGAACTATGAAGCTTGTATGTACTTGAGGAATCAGCATGATGAAGGGTCCTAATGCTACTATACATGTTTCTTTTTCAGTGTCTACAGTAGCACATATTATATGTGAAGCCTATTTTTTTCACAGCAGAATGAATTCATATATCATAATCTTTAACACAGACGTGTCATGCATTTGATCATCTAGACATTTGTCATCTTTTCGTCGTTGTCTGTCAGTTGCTTATTTGTTGTTTATGTTTACCCATTTGTTATAATTTTAAATGTATCTCATAATACATGATCTAAGACATTAAAA
This sequence comes from Ilex aquifolium, assembly GCA_951799425.1. Lineage (NCBI taxonomy): Eukaryota > Viridiplantae > Streptophyta > Magnoliopsida > Aquifoliales > Aquifoliaceae > Ilex > Ilex aquifolium. The sequence goes on along the minus strand of OX637398.1, from coordinate 2,515,504 downwards.
AGATTATATGCCGTAAAATACATGACTTTAATCCATGCCAGCATGACTTCATTGTCATCACCATGTACTATCACCATCTCTAGTTCTCTGGTCTTTGTACCTTCTGTTTCTGAAGCATGGACTTCTAGACTTGGTGTTTAGGTTAGTGCCATTCAGTCAGTGAGACAATTATTGTCTAAGTTTTCCTCTCTTTTTTTTTTTTTTTTTTGTGGTATCCTTAATTGATGGTGCTTCTATGTAGCCGTTGGCCAATTGCTTTTGACTGTTTAGAAGATTTCCTGGTGAGACCAGTTTAAATATACAAAGCTATATCAATGCTCATTGCTTCCAATTTCATGACTTGTTAATGATGCCTGTTAACTAGGAAAAAAGCGACAACGACGAGGAAGATGACGACGAAGACGATAACCCAGAGGACAATGCCTGAACTCCCTTGGTTGGGTTTTTGTTCCCCAGTTTTGCTCATGGCAATGTTGGACGTAATTTCCTGTTGTTGCAAACTCTCTGCAAGCACCAATTTCTTTCTTCGGAGCCGTTTCTTTTCCCGTCCCCCCGCCCCGGCATAGCGCTTCGCTTCCGGTTCTTTGGAAGAATCAACTACTGTTTGGTGACTACAGCTAACGAAATGCTGCCATGAATTTTTGACCGGTAGTATAATTAGCCTGTTTTATGGTCAGTTATCTTCTCACTGCTTTTATGCTATTTTGGGGTTTCATGTTTTCATTGGTACTTTTTATCGGTTTATCCATTTTAAAAGGGTGACAAATGTGAAGCTCTTGCGGGCTTATCCTAGTGGATGCTAAGCTTCCTACACAATATGAGTGTAGCGGTGGGGGGTGGGGGTAGGGGTGGGTGGGGGTATTGGGGATAATTGATTAAAGATGATTCTAGCAAGCGACACAAGGGCCAATAAGTGCACCAATGAAAAAGAGTGATATGATCTATATAATCCACAGGCCACGGTAGGTAGGGAAAGAGGAAGGAGTATGTATAATCATAGAGTAATGCTATTTGATAATGATATCATAGAATATAATGTAAGTTTTAGAATTATAAAAGTGGCTACATGTGACTAGACTCAAGTGCCTATGATTATTTCAGGCCCGAAATGGGGTTTACCTTCTTGTGTTTTAAGTCGTATTGTTTTGATAACCATATGATTGACAATGATGGGGGTAACAAGCTTATTACTTAGAAAGTATATTACCAGGTAACCCCCTCTTCCTCTAAAAAAATTTTTAAAAGCACAACCAAATTTGAAAAGTATCAAGCTGAAATCTCTATTCACTTTGACAAGGGCTCCTATTTTTATTTTTTTAGTTCAACTGTCAAAGGTATTCAGATTAGTTTACACGTATCTTGACTAATTCTCTCTCAAGTCTGATTAAAGACAGATCATTCACACAAGAATTACAGTATTCTTGAGAGATAAATTCTTCATGACTTATTTGACTCCAAAGGGTTGTCAAGATTTGAACAATGGCTTCTGATTTCATTACATAAACAAAAAAACAAAAAGCAACAAGAAATGCAGCAGGGTATCTGCAAAGTTGGTCAATTTACCTACTCTTAAAAAGCCAAAATTGGTGTATTTGAAAATGAAGTTCAAAGTCGGGGGGCAATCAAGGAGTAATACAATCTACTCACCCAACAAATTAAAATAATCTCCAAGGTTTTATAGATCTATTTGAATCATAACTTGACCTTATTATGTCGAAATTTTTCCAAGTACGGTACCAAAAAGTTTTTTAGAAAGATCCTGAAAGCCAACTTTAACCGAGTGTCGCACCAAGAAAATAAACTTGAACTGGATTAAGTAAGCGAAATAAAGGACTAGACATTCAACATCATGACTATTGTGCAGCTACTCGTTATTCTTGCTGAAAAGAGAAGAGAAGAAAGAAACAAAAAGAGCCAGATTTTTCATTCAGACTAAGAATGTGTTGCACCAAACTAGGCATACATACTTTGGGGAAAAAATTTATGGCTACATTTCCCCGAGAAATCTAGAGCGTTTTGAAGCGCTTTAACATGGACCAAGCAGCTAGTATAACAAGTATGTCAAAAATACTTCACCTAAGTAGAAAATAAGGATCAAAACCCTCCCAGAGGGAATCATCTTCTCTGGACTTGTTGATCAAATAATGGTCCACAGTAGCACCGATCATTTTTTCATGCAACTTAACTACTAATGAATACAAATTAGAAATTTGGGGGTTTGTAAGAAATGGACCGATAATCTCTCCAAGTTCAACAACATCAGATACTAAAGACTTACAATTCTCAGGTTCCCCGTTGAAGATGCAGTTTGATAGAGCATAAAAGCCAAGCAAATTTGCATACAGCGGCAAAAAGGCGTCCTTGTGATTACCCACACCACCAATCCAATCATCTCCTCCGTGTTTGCTAATATGGTCATTGGCAAATGACATCAACTGTTGGCAAAATCTCATTCTCCATCTATATAAGAACTCTCTGGCCCCATGTTTGTCAAAGAAATCAACTGCCCAAGATTTTGAAATTGATATTCGCTCCAAATGGAAACAACAAATTTGACTGATTAACAGCTTTTCTTCATGATGGTTATCAATCTCCTTGTCAAAGACCCGTCTCACAAGATCTCCTCTTGATACAAGAGAGTTTGCAGTATTCAGAACCCACCGAGAAAGATAATCAAAGTAATCAAGCCAGTGACCAAAGATTGAAGAAAGATGCTCAAAACTCAATTCAATCACTTTCTCCACTTGGCTAGGAACCACTTCAGCCCCAAAATTTATCCCCGACTTCTTCACCGTAAAAGACTTCTGAACATCCATGGCAAGCCACCTCCTCAGCCCAAAATCCTCATCCTCCAGAAGCTTAATGCACGTCAACCATATATCTAGTATTCTATGAGCATACATATTAATAGCATCCGTTTGTAAAAATTGAGAACACTGATTTTCAGATGGAATTTGGTTATTGAAGACAGAAGAACCAATAAGCTCAGCTTGTTCCAGCAAACCAGATGCTACCATTGATTCTGCTGCCGCCCTCCGCTTGTTTACAGACTCTGAGGAGTCACTGTGTTGTTCAATTAGGTTGACAAAATAACTGATGCAATCATGTAAGTGGGGCAATCTCTCGCATTGATCAGATTGGCTGAATTCGATCGTGGTCTTCTTCCCTAAGTCAGAAAGAACAGAGCTCATAAATAGGTCTGTGAACCGCTTTGCACATACTCCCATGCAGCATATGAGAGCTTCTTGAGTTTTTGCATGTCTTGTGATCTTGTATAAGAAAACTAGCTTATCCCAAAACTGGAACACCGAATCACCATCCATATTCCCAAGAAATCTTGTTTCTCGGCATTGTTGCCTGCTCATTTTCTGAAATTGCAGCATGTTCCAAGTAAAAAGGATTTTTAGAATATAATATGTACATCTATGGTTCTTCTCCAATGTTAAAAGTTTCATCAACATCTCCTGGAGATTAGTATTGGCCCAGCGAATTAAGCTAATCTCACAGGCAGCTTGATCTCGGTGAGCAATACCAGATTTTGCCACCTTCAGAAATAGAAGAAGCCATTTTAATGTCGCAATTCTAACCTCATATGATATATCTGACAGGGACAGTATCAACCTTTCCTGAAATCTACTAGTATAAGAGTTATCCATTTCAGATATTCTCAACAGATTCGGTGCAGCTGGAGGACATGTCCATGGCATCTGGAAATCTTCTTCAGCTACTTCTTTAGAAGCTTGAAAAACACAATTGAAATATGAAATTGCTGCTTGTTTGCGAAGTTCCGCTACAGTTGGATCATAATATGATGGCCCAGGAGAATCTTCCAAATCTAGGCATTCTGAAGATAACTCCCAAAGGAGTTTCCAAACGGCACCAATACTTCTGCTTACCTGGCATGTTCGCGCAATATTGAGCATGTTATCTAGCATCTTTAAGAAAGAGGCATTGAGGATGGGGCAAGAGCACAATCTGGGGCTTCCAATCCATGATCGTGACACAAGAACTTGGATCAAGTCATCGAGGATCTTGTCTTTCTTAGAGAAATCAGCTAGATTTCTACAATTGATATCCAGAAGAGAGCTTAACTGTAATAGCATTCCATGAATTGAATTGAAAGAAGCATTGAATGAGCTGGATGGATAAGGAGCCACCGTCATGGTGTTCTCCATACAAGGCAACTCAGAGGCAATACTGAGCAGGAGAACTGGAAGTTTCTCATTAGATACTAATCCTGTTAAAGCTCTTGATGCAAGAACACGAACCCGAAGATTGCTTTGAATTGAGCACCTCCTGATGAATGGCATAAACAGGAAAGGGTCCAGTGCATCTCCACTTTCACTGGTGATTGGTGAAGGCTTGAGTCGAGACAAGAGAATTAGCATCGGACACAAGCTTGGATGCACAACACGGGCAAGGTTGGATTCTAAATGTTCAGAGGGGCCATCTTTAAGCAAATCAGTTGCAACTTTCAGTTCATTACATAAGAAGGGATGCAATGAGGGGTACCTTAAGACAAGAAAAATTCAACCAATTGTTACCCAAGGAAAACATTGCGCTATATATCTTGATATTATAAGCAAGAATGCATGCTTTGGAGAGCCGTAAGATTGCATTCTCGAGAAACAGGTTAAAGGTGACGGGTTCTCTTTCACATTTCAAGGCTACCAAATTAATTGCCACAAATCAATCCTTCAAGTCAATATATCCAACAGCCATGAGCAAGTTAAACATGGAAATAAAAAAATATTAACCACTATAACAAAATTGTTCACATCAGCTGATACAATATATCAAATTATCAAGAGTATCACAGACGCATTAGCTATACAAATAGAAGTAATATTATGCTTAGGATGTTGGGTATACTGATGTTCTTCTTCTTAGTGCCTTCTAGCTCCAAAACCTAATATCTATAGTTATCAGAATTGGACCGGACATCAACTCCGACAGAGGGACAACTGGTCGGACTGGTCGTACAATTAAAAAATATAAATAATTAATAATAGTATTAATATGCTATATGTTATGAGACTATTAAAAAGATTAGTAAATAATCAAGCCATTTAAATCCCACATGGGATAGTCACATGAGAAAGGGAGCAATAAGGCCTATAAAGAGTTTAACACTTCCATTTCAGCCCCACAATCCCACATCAGTCAGCCACAAAAAAATGAGAGCAATAACAGCCTATAAAGCTTCCTTCAGTCTCTCCAATCAACACGTGCACCTGTGTACGAAGCCTTATCATGAGGTGGGCCGTGGCGATATCAAGCCTACGCTAACATAATAGTTGTTCTTTAAAAAAAGCTGACCAGTCCGGTTCATGCGGTTTTGTTAAAAATTGTTGGTTTAAGTGGTTTTAGCCAGGTTGGTTACATAAATGATCCATTTAATGAACCAGCCCGGCTTAGGCACCGTTTGAGCAGTTTGCAGGGTCAACCGCCGGTCTGGTCAGGTTTTAATAACATTGCTAATATCTAAATCTTTTTTTCCCGTTTAACCATACTCAATAACCTCATTTGTAACCCCTTTTATCACTGGAAAAGTCACATAAAAGCAGTAGAGCAAACTACCTCCCTTCTAACTCCCAAATTCTTCAATAAAAAGAATACACTTTGACTCTTTACAGCATTATCTTATTTCAGATAAGCCAAACAAACGCCTCATAGGCTGCAATCCAAATTGAATGGAGACTGGACGATGAACTAAATTTGACCAAATCAGCCTAGTGCATAATTGAACACAGACAAGACATGGTCAAATTCCTAGATGACTTCCTCAGCTTGCATACTCATCTGCAACATCGAATCAATGGCCAAGCAATCAAGGGAAAAATATACTTTTGTTGTCATAGAAACTTCTAAAGTCAAGTTTATTTGAAAAGGAGAATACACCTTTCATAAAACCAATTGATAAGGCTGCTGCCTACACCACCTGGTCTAAGACTCTAAATTACCAAAACTGTAAAAACTCAAATTGAATCTCAACGCCGAAGAATTTGAAACTGGTTTAGCTCAATAAAAGAGAACATCCTCACTACTACACTACAAAATTATATCGTAAAGTTTTTTCTCTTCTTTTCTCCTTTTCCCCATATGATGTGCAATACACACAGTCAATCAAGAAGCACTTTATAAATAAGCTCAAATCATGTTAAACGTATGATAATAGACATTCCAAGAAATAAAATATGAAGGATGAGGAATAAAAAAGTTGGAATTTCAACATGAAGTCATACTCTTTGATAGCTGGCAAACTATGTAAGGCTGTAAGTAGTATATGGAATGAAAAATGAAAATTTGGTATTGAACTACTCAAATTTCTGGCAGTTGGTGGACATGTAAATCCATGAATGCATTATCCACAACAAGGATCAAAATTTTGTTTCTTTTCAACCGAAACGGCGGAAACGTTTCCGTTTCCATGTATACTGAAACGAATCAAGAGTGAATTTGGAAACTGAAACAAACAATGTTTCATAAATAAAATTTTCATATTTTTCTTCTGTTTCAATTTTGTTTCTAAAATGCTTCCGAAACATTTTCGTTTCCGAGCTGACCAAAATTATGGCCCAAAACGAAATTTTGATCCTTGATCCACAGTACACAAGACAAAAAAGACTATACACAAATGAAGCTTACCTATGAAAAAATTCAAGCCCAGTTAATGCCCGCCTTACAGATTCTCGCTTCTGTACGTTAAGAAACCCAATCATGCGACGGACCAAGGCAGTGTATGCAAGACAAGCACTGTTCCGCACCTCCCAGTACGAAGAAGAGAAAGAGCGAATTGAGATAATCAAGGCCTCAGCAGAAAAACCTGATGTATCAGTTGCCAGGTTGGTATCATTGAAAGCTGCTCTCAGGACATTGAACGCATGCACAGTGGGAACGACACCCTCATCTCGAATCTTTGAGATCCTTTCATTCGTATCCATCTCAGGTTGCAGTGTGGAAACAGTTGCTTGGTTTGACACTGTTGAAAAACCATGGGACAACACACTGTCTGACCAGTTCATTTCACTCTGAGCTATCAAAAAATTGTTAGCCACATCTACTAGCCATCTTAGTGCCCTTGGGAGAAGCCTCTTTGGTGTACCTTCTGGCTCTGAGAGAAAAAAAGCAGTGAATGCGGCAGGAATACCTGCACTTCTCCTTAGTAGGTCATCCACTTTTTGTCCCTTGGCCACTGTTCTTGCCATTAGTTGCTCCATCCAAGATTCTGTTAGTTTACAAAGTCTGAGAAAAGAGAGACAGCCTCAGCACATGAATCTATAATGTCCATATTCCTCTATCTGTACTGTTAATGTTAGAGTTTCCCATGTAATGATTAAAATAAGCAAACTCCAGACACAAGAAAGGATAAGTTTCTTATAGACTAAAAAATATATTCAAATTCAAATTGATCAAATAGGAAGCAATATGTCTGCTACTCATAAACAAAATAGGAGCAATTACCCATCTGAAATTTTCATTTCCTCTTGCTTGCAGGGAGAAAGAGTCTGAAACAATCCAGACCAGGTACAGAAACAGAAAGATATGTTTATTTCCCTACTTTTGGTTAAGAAGAGGAAGGATTGTTCTATTATCATTAGCTAATTTTTGTCAGGTTGAGGGTGGGGAAAGAAATCAGAAAGATAGCACAAAATAGGTATCTGCACATGAGTAAGGAGGATGACATAGTGTGCCAAACTTGATGATACCCGTGAGGAACGAAAGCAATAGATTGAAACAAACTCCTCGAAAATTCAATGCAAGAAATGGATGCTACTTTGATGGATGAGAAATAAGCATTATGTGTCCACGTCCTTTAACACAAGAAAATCGGAGTTCTCAATGACCTCGTAAGCACGTACTACCCTTTCTGTAAAGAAGTGTCACCGCAGAAATCCGCAAAGAGGTTCAAGTTTGCTTGGTTTAATTCATGATGAAATCACCCCCTGGGCAAATTCCATTAAAGATCTCTCAACTTATTTCTTCTTTTCAAGGCATACATATTGTATATAAAAATAACAGTCTCCAAAATCTGGCATCATGCGTCTTAATGTGACTTTTTTAGAACTGCAAATTTAACTAAAAAATCAAAGAAGGAGAATAAAAACTGAAAAATTCAAGAACAAGTGAAAATAAATTATGCTAGTCTAGAATTCTTTATAACGAAGGTAAGCCTTCCTAAAATATCCCAGCTTAGAAATTAGCAAGTCAGGAAACTGCACTAAAAAATTCTTGAAAGCAAGCTAGAAGGATTCCAAATGAGTGCCGTCCAAAGGGCAGAATGGCATCAGCTGAGACAAACTGTCAAAAATGGAGCACCTCAATGGTCAAGAAATCTTTTGATCAACCAATAGCAGTGGCAGTCTTTTTCCTTCTTCAGTTTGTTCTCTTTCCCCATAGTATCGAGAACAACATTTTCAATGAGAATGGGATAAAGCCATGCAAGTCATACCTTTGATGTTAAGATGCTCGTTCCTACTGCAGAACACGATAAATATTCTTTTTTCTACCAGATAACAGTGATATTGGGTTTCCTTTCTGTTCTTTCCTCGTAATTTTGAAATCCACTTTTTTAATGAAAATGGGATGAACTCATGCAAGTCATATGCTACATGTCAAGATGTCTGAAAAAACTTGGCAGTTAAGAACATAGCTTCTCTTTTTGTTCGTAAGCTTAGGAGTGCAATCAATATAAGATCCAAAAGCACCAATTTACATAGTTGGAATCATTGTAAACATACCTTGGATCGTTTGAACAAAGTAAGCGGTTGCAAAGGGCGGTAAATCCAGCCCTTGTCTTATCAATTGCACCATTATGCTTCATTTTCAGAAGGACTTCCAAGAAGTGGTTTCCAATGGTCTCAAGTTGTGTTAATTCGAGCATTACATCAGATGTTATGGCTGTGACACAAATGGAATCAGAAATTGGGCCCTCAGACTTTGATTTGTCTGAAGTAGGCTCCGACTTTGATTTGTCTGAAGTAGGCTCCGACTTTGATTTATCTGAAGTAGGCAAAGGAATTTTTCTGATGATTGTACCCAGGAGAAGACTCACCTGAAAACAAACTAAATAAATTAAAACAACCTTCTATGAACATTTTTTGGTGCCAACTAATCTAACAAGCCTGAGTTTAGACACATTGAATATGAAATTGTCCTTCATTCTATTTGTTTAGTATAATTTAAGGCTGCCATTTTCTGGGCAAATGGTGATATTTGTTTCAGTTCCCAACTATAAGCAAAAGAAGCCACCAACAAAGGACGTTTACAGCATCATAATCATTATTACATGATCTCCATAAATAAATAAAAAAACTTCGCAAACAAAATAGTGGAAGTACCTCTTTCATTGCAAGCCAGCAACCAACCATAACAATCTGTTCTGATGGTCCGACATCCTGCACAAGTTTTGCATTTTTAATCTCATGCTCTGATGCAGGCACAGAATCATCCATCACATCTGGGACCTCCAGTGAAAAGGCATCATCATCCACAATGTCATCCATGTCCTCAGGTAAGTACAGTGCATCTGCAGAAACCACCCAAAGAGCCATTGAAGTTATTCGCATGACCAACTCCAAAAGCTTCTCCATCGTATGTTTCATATCAGAAATACTGCACAAAACTGCCCTGGAATTCCAATCCAGTTCCTCAAATGTATAACGAAGAGCAAGCAGTACACCATGAACAAAGCTGTTCTTGCACGCTTCAGCAAGATCCTTCTCTCCTTCCTCCACAGCAACATGCAACCAATCGATTAGTGATCTTACATATTTAATTGAAGGAGAGATAGATGTACAACTTGGATAATCCTCATTAAGAAGTTGGGACTGTGGATGAAAAGCAACAACATTACATGAAACTCTGACAACCCACCCAAGCTCCACGACATATTTCCTAAATATAAGCCGTAACATCAGAGCTCCAGCATCACTTTCTCTAACACGTGGACTACAAACTAAGTTCTTGGCCCATATGATTATTTCTCGCACCATGTCTGGGCTTGAAATGCCAGGAAGTGGGGTAGGAAAATGCAAGAGTATGCGAAAAGAACTCTGTCTCAGTCGGTCCCAACTATCAATAATTGAACCGACCAACAGCAGAGTTGAATCAGGAAAAGTAAATCCTTTACTATACGGATTGAGAATGATTTCAGAAGAAACAGAATCACACTTTCCTTGTGAATGAGGTAAAATAGACCAAACATTTAGCATTATCAATATGAGCTCCATAGCCATTATTTTTCTCTCATATGGAGCAGAAGGATAGCATGAGAAAAACAAAAAGCAACTCAACCACTTCATAAAGTGAAAGAGATCATCGGCTCTGTTAACTACAGTTTCCTCTTTAGGAGCAAAGACTTTATTATTGCCTTCAAATGCAAGTGGTAACCAGCTTCCTTGCTTAATTTGTCTCTCCAAGGCTGTCCGCACCCGAGAAAAAAACTTTCTAAACAAGCTGGCCCACTTCATCTGAAAAGCAGTTGAGCAACACCTCATGTTCAAAGGCACTGCTTCTTTCATCAATATGAGCTCCAAAGACGATGGCAGACTGGATGTCTTAGGGTTTAGGAATAGAGATTCTGCTGCATCTATACGGAGGGAATCATCAACATGGGTCAGTGCCAGTACTAGCCACTTGACCAGGACTTTAACCTCGATCCCCTTTACGCAGACAACAGCATATTGATCAGTATTTCTACTTTTCACCCCTATATCTTCCTTGGGTACTGAAGATTTCTCACACCAATCAATGTCTCCTTCAATCAAAGCAAGCAAGCGAGAAACCTTGAGCAGAGAAACTAAAAGAGCCACTTGCTGTTCAACTCTCAGAGTTACATCTCTGCAACTGAGCTCAGAATAAACAAGTTCAGTGTCGTCTCCACCATGCCCAACTCCACTAAAAGCAAGCATTGGAAATATGCTATCCACGTCCACTTCAAGTAACACGGGCAAAGCATAAGTATTCAAATTTGATCGGAGCTTTGAAACTCCAGAAGCAAGTCCATACGAGAAGGGAGGCAAGCAATGACTTCGATATTTTGTATACCCAATTTGAATGCCATCACTATTCCAACACTCATCACGCAAGCATTCAAGAAAACACTTTAGAAATGTTGTGACCGCACAACACACGTCATCGTCAATATATGCCTGCGTCATTTCACAAAGCAAGTCAGGACTCATATTTAGAATAGTCTTTGCTCCCAACCTCTTTGTCACGGAAGCTAAAGGAACATATCTGCCCTTGCAACGTGGTCCCAGGCGAAGAAGATCAGATGCAATCTTCCGAAGGAATAACTTAATTCTCTCACTACCTTCTGCCAAATTCAGGCTAGAATGAATATCCAAGAAGATATCAAAAATGAGATGAACTTGTTTGACAGTCTGACTAAGAGGATCTTCCAGGTTATTCCATATGATTCGCAATATCCGAGTCCCCATGTCCTCTGACATTGGATCATAATTTTCTGTGGCTTCACCAGGATTACCCTGTATCAATGTCTTTATCTGTTGCAAGCATATCTGCATCACAGTTAGTGCATGGAAGTTAAAATGACTATCACTTGGGTTCTCACAATAGTTACACAGCTCAAAAAAAATCCCATCATAAAGTATTGTCCGAACTGAGCTACTACTACTATCTCCATGAGTTGATACAGCAAAATGGGTGTTTAGCACTGCTCTTGATACTGCTGTCAGAATTCCTCTCACCAAGCAAAGTCTACTTAGTTCAGATAAATTGTGGATTTCTGAAACCAAGTCCCCCTTAAATGGAACTTTCAATATCGCATCCCCAACTTCGCTCTTGAAACTGACAACTTTTTGATCAAAAATCCTTTCCATGATAACCAAACCAAGCTCCTCAGGACTGAGACAAACTTGTAAGGCTGCACAAAAGCCCACACCTGCAGCCACTAAACAGTCCCTAGAAAATGCCATGGATTGCAATATGCTCAAAATGGTACTCACAATCATCTCCAAAACACTTGAATTTGCAGGGATTAAATTATTCTGAAAACCACTCAAATCACTGAACTTCAACGGAAAACGTTGCAGCAAATAGTACATACAAGACAGAGCCTCTTGACACTGTTCCATAACTACTGGCGAAGGCCTAGACCAGTCATTAGTCTCCGAGACCACGGAATTTAACCCAACAACTATATCTAAACCCACCAAAACCGCACATTCCATGACGATCTCCACCAAGTACCCCAACTTAGGTGAACTCATCATCGATAACGCCACTCGTGAAACACAAAACCTATTTCCTTTCTCTTTCGCATTAGCACCACCATATTCCTCACAAAGTAACCGGAAACAATTCCCAATTGAACATTGAGAATTTTTACATTTTGCTAGAACAGCAACCATAGTTTTATGTAAAGGCATTGAATTCTCGAGAAAAAGAATTTCCAAGTAAAACTTCGCGGCCATCCAAATGGAATCGTCGCCGGCAGTTCTTTGTAAGTTTTCGAAAGCTGAAGCAACTCTTTTGACGTGATTGACTTGGGAATATATCGAATTGAGAGAAATGAGTTCTTTTAGTTCTGAGTAGTAGTTGGAAGTAGATGGGTCTACAGGTGTTTGATTCAATGCTTCTGTGAAGTATTGCGGAAAAATTACAGCACTGTACGTGTAGCGATGGCGATGCTGTAGAGCTCGCCATTTCGCAGACATAGTGGGGTTCAGTGTGTGTTTTTGTAAGTGATTTGGAGATAGAGATGGACAAAACGTTACCTACTTGGAACTGAAGTTTTAGAGCTGCCCTGCTTTTTGCCGCGGAAGCTCGATGACGGCACAGAAGTCCGACAATATGTTTCTTTCTTCTTTCTCTCTCCCTATTTTGGCGAGAGAGAGAGGCTGCTAGTCACAGAAGCATAGAGGGGTTTAAGAGGGTAGTCGTCGTAAATAAGTTCGAGATTTTACGGTGTAAAAGTAAGAGCAAATCTCATAAATGCCCCCTAAATTATAAAGGAAGTATTCAATTCGTTTTATTTAGGTTTTTACATAAACGGACCGTCAAATTTTTAACAGAATGATCACCTATTAAACACGTGATACCATCTTAAAAAATAACATGTGGTCACTTTTCATAAAAAAACTTGACGGACTGTTTGATTAAGAATCAAACTGACACGGATTGAAAACTTTAGAGACCAAATTAATAAAATTAATACAATGAGAATTAAACTGATAAAAAATACATATTTTAAGGACCAAAAATAATATTAACCATATTTTAAATTATCCCTTAAAGTTGTAAGTATCCCAATTTATCTCCAAAACTATGTAATTTAGTTCAATCGATCCATTTTTTTAAATCTTAACGAAAGACCAATATGCATTTAATTCCAATGATACTTCTTACCTTGTAAAGACTTAATTTTCATAAAATAAAGGGTTCAAGTCCCTTGACGATAAAAGAATGGTTGGTTGATAAAACATACCTCAATTTCTTGAAAACCTATATTCAAGTCAATAGTTATGCGTTCAAAACTACACTGAAACGCAAATCCTGATATACCTAATATATAGGTTGAGAAAACAGTTCATATACCCAGGATTTGCCCGAGATTCTATTCGAATTCACAAGCTTAAATGACTAAATCGCCTCTATCTCACCAATGACAGACAAAAGACTTCCCCCGTCATCCAAAAAAAAATCTTAACAGAAGAGACAGATTAAAATAAATTACATACTTCAAATAGTTTTAATAATTAAAACAATTGAAAGTTTATAATTGCCATTTTTTGGAGAATTGATACAAAATGGTAATTACAACATAATACACATCATTAATTAAAAAGTGGGCTCTGATAGAGTGGATCGGGGCCACCTTCTTAGAGTACTTAGCTTGAGACATTCCACTTAATGAAGCCCAAACTTTCAGACTTTTATATTTTGTACGATAATCTCCGTATCCTATTCATTTACTGTGATTGTTAGCATAAAACTCATCTTAACTATCTTCAATTGGAAGCAACTGAACCTTATGAGTGCCAATCCCAAGCTGTTCAAGAAGAACTTGGGGAATTTTTTTTATGGAGAGAGAAAGAGGAATAGAAAACGTCCATTAAAAATAAATCTGACCTGCGGTAATTCAAGAACAATATTCCATCTTACACTTCATCCAGCCGAGGGCAAAAAGAACCCCAACAAAATGACAGAGTCACGCAACGGTAAGTGGTTTCTTCAAGCCAGGTAACGATACAACTTCCTATCAACCTTGTCCCTCTCTAAAAATTCCCGCTCAATTAGAGACTCGATCCTTTTCTTTATTACAACTGGGTTTGGTAGGAATCTTGACTGCATCTGCTTTGTGACTTCAGCAACAATGTTATTGTGATCCAGCACCCGCCGAGACTTCATGATCCTCACTATTGCCGCCTCAATCTGGGGCTTCCTGTCCTCCTCCACTCTGTGCCGGGTCTCTTGCTTTTCTGGTTCAGACTCCTTTTGTGCAACAACAGTACCAATTTTTATCTTGTAGAGCTTGCTTGTGAATTTGTCATTGAAGAAGAAAGTATCATCCTCAGAAATGTCCTTGCTCATGGGCTCTTTCCGGAGAACATTCTTCCCCTTAACACAGGCCAGAGACTGCAGGCACCTCTTCAAGTCGGATGCTGGTATCTCCGTTGCCTGTTCGATTTCCCTATAACTATGCATATCAGCAGTATTAAACAGCATGAGAATACACATCTGGTACGTGGAAACATTCAGCTCATGCTTTTGGCCTTTCCCAAATGTGGCTTTCAAATCAGCAGTCCCCATATTAGTTTGCCAGGACAATCTCCGCCCAGTGTGGGTTCCAAGATAATATGTTCGGAACTTATCACACAATCCCAGGATTTCTGAAGGAAGGTTGCAAGGGGCACTCAACTGAGTTGGCCAAGACCCTGTAGTAAGGACCTGGATGGTTAGTGTGGGGCCATCTGCTATCTCAGGACCCATGGCTGCATAGAACCCCTGCATTGTATCTTGGGAGGTCTTCATATCAGTGAACATACCTTCCAGCTTTGACGTAAATTGATACCCACATTCGGTTTTCAGCTTAAGGATCAAACTTCTCTCTGCATCATCGGATGCAGTCTTCCCAGAAAGAAGCCTCTTTGCCAAATGTTGCTTGTAATACTTCTCAAACACATCTTTCTCTTGAAGGTAGCGAAAAAGCATCATCACCTTGTCTAGCACAATCTCCACATCCTCCTCACTAACCCCCTTCAGTCCTTTCCGGAGCTTATCATCCACAAACAAAGAAATGTACTCTGGTGATCGAGGATTCAAATTAATGAAATATTCAAATGAGGAATTCAAAGCATTCTGAAATGTCTTGTCATTGTTAAATGCCAAACTGATAATCTTGTCATGTTTGTCTCTTTCATCCAAGAGTTGCTGCACGAAGCCTACGGGATCCTTTAACCTTTCTGTATCGGTGACTAGCTGCTTACCAATTTCCCGAACGTGAGAAGTCATAACATCTCTGAGAATTGAAAGTCCATTAGACACCCGGTGAAACAAGCTGTACATCCGTCCCAAATCATCATATTTGTCATCCATTATCATATTAACCAAGCCTGAGTTCTCCATATGGACCAATCTTGGAATGTGATTTTCAATCATCTCCTTTTCCACCACCTTAGTTATCTTGGCTTCACTTGTTGCATCCAGGTAATGTGACACTCTCTCAATCTCTTCATTAAGACGTTTCTCAGCCTTCTTTAAATAATCCCCACAATCACAGCACTCAATGAACTGCTGAGATTCCACACGATAAAAATCAGCAGAGACTTCAATAAAAGGCTTCTCGAAGTCCTCTTGGTAAACAGGAGAACCTAAATCCATTAGCATTTTCATTATATTCCTCATCAGACCCCTGTTTATAATTTCGCCAGTCCTTTCTCCCCGGACAAGTTCAAGAAGCGTACCCCGAAGCCTCGCCTGGATTTTACTAGAGTGGATAACATTGTCCCTCCACAAATTCAACCCAAGATCGTGTACCGGCGTTTTGTGCGTACTCGGGATAAAAGTCCTGTCCATGTACATTAATATATCTCGGATCATTTGCAATGCCTTGTTGTGGTCTGCCCATTTCCTGTTCAGCTCTTCCAGAAATGAAGCTCCCTGAGCAACCTCAATGGATTTTGCTATTTCTTTTAGATGTGATGTCATAGTTGACACAAGTCCAGAGTAGAGCTTCTCTCCAAATTTGTGCAGCACCATATTATAAGCATTCCTGAATAAATACCAAGTATCATAAGTAGGTAAAGAGCTTCCAGATGCAAAAGAAAAAGCCAATGGCTTCAATAGGGCTTTGCTATGCAAGGCAGTCCATTGGGGCCATATGAGCTAAATAGCTAATGATTCAGATTGGATTCCAGTCAGATCACCACATGGTCAACAAACATTTGAGTGGAAAAACACAAGCTCCACAACTGCCATGAAATTGCTAGAGAAAGCAAAGATAGATTATCACAGCCATGAGCTTACAGACACATCATGACCAAACAAAATGGATATGCATCACTGCATGGTGGCTTCCAGTCTTACAGCTTTTCATCTCATTCACTCTGATATGGCCCAAATTCACTTAATTTGATATTTTTGGATTTTCAAGTATCTTAGTTCTAGTTATACAAGCGAGATCCTATAAACCAAAACCTAGGCGTGTTGTTATGGCCAAATGAAAAAAGGTAATCTAAATGCGTATCACATGCATGCAAATGAGGCAGGCGATGGATTCCAATTCTTTAAGCAACTCCTGAGAGGAAACCATGCCACTAAGGAAATTAGGTGTACTCCCATTGTAAAGCTCTTTCATCTAGTGCGCGATCATGACAGGACTTTGGGTCATCTTAGATTGTTAATAACGTATCCTCTTTGGAAGCTCTAACTTGTAACATCCTATAATGCTATCTTTCAAGACCAAAAATGACGCGAAATCAAGGTGAATGGGGAAGTTGATGGCTCAATAGAGTAAATCAATCATAGGACCTTATACAGATTTGAGTGGCAAATAGGACTCAAAATTCGGTTATGTTGAGACAGTCAATTACAAATAGAAGCAACGAACTACACCTTGCACTTACTTGCAAATTGTTGCACAGAGTTTCAATGACAATGTTGTAGGCAAAATCATCATTAGTTATGAGAAATAAAGATCTATCACCAAACAAGTGTACCAAAGCCTAACAAAATGTGACATCTCAAGGGAATAGGATGATTCCCTCCCTTGGAAATCCATGACCTTCTTTTTTGATTTTTCATATCTCCAAACTCCACCCATATTCCAAACACCAGTATATCATTTTAGGTTGTGAAGCGGGTCATTTTAGGTTGTAAAGCATGCTAACTCTAACGTTTCTTCACAAGTGGTTCTTTATTCGTAAGTTCCAAGAGCATAAAGAATGTGGATAAAGAGAGCTCTTTAAGGAATCAATATGCTGAAGCATAGAAGCCTTTAAAACCTGTATATGGACAGTTAATTAAATTTAAAACAGTAGGGGTGAGTAATTTTTAGTCCACCTTTTTTTGTTTATTAGAGGAATATATAAACAAAACAAAGCGGTGCAATTAGTGTCTGTTAAGAGAGTTTGTATTGCACATCAAATAATTAGGGTTGCCAAGGTTGGTTTATATACTTGAAGGATCACTCCACTCATTATCAACTGGTTTTAGATTGGATGCTCTAACATAGTATCAGAGTTGGGCCATGTACAGTCAGTGGACCAAGTCTCTTACCCATTTGAATTTCCCGGTATGCATGGCTATTTGTTTGTTTGTTGACCCCATGTGCGAGTTCGGGTCCCACGTACGGAAGGGTGTTAAAAAAACTTGTATCTCATATCGAATAATTAGAACTACCGAGGTTGGCTTATATACTTGAAGGGTCGTTTCATTCATTACTAATTGGTTTTGTGTTGGATGATCTAACAATATCCATCATAGTATTTATTTTCAGCAACTTTTCCTCACAAAATAAGGTGCATATTGGGTTTGTTCTTGAAGTCAATTGATGGCGGATCAGAATGGCATGCATAAAAATTTGGGTTATGCATCAAAGATTCCTTTCCTAATTCATCCAACCAGTACTAGATCACCATTTTTATACACTATTGCAGAACCGCTAGCACCAATTTCTGAACAAAAACGTGCACTGACAGCTCAATTATATTTTTGCACGAGTACAAGGCATAAATAGATCAATAACTGATGCATATATAGTGCATATGGCAGGTTTATAGCAAAATATAAAGTCAAAATATAGTACAATGATATACACCAGAAACATGCATAGTTTGGAGTCAAAGTTATGAAAGCAAAGGTTGGCAACAAAAGCAAGGAAAGGAGGAGGAGGACGAGAAACCACAGCCACTAAATGAAAACATACGTCAAAAAAGCATCTAAAAATTCATGGATCAGACATTGATATATAGATATATATAGAGAAAAGGTGGGCGGAAGAAAAGACAACACATGATATAACTCAGTTACTAAACTTTCTGGCGAATTATGATTCTTCCAAGTTCTTTCATTTTTTTCCTATGGTAAATCATCCTAGCTGGTCCTCGACAGTTTGGTGACAGTTGAGAAAACAATACCAATACGATCTCTCAAAACACTACAAACACCTGCCTGATTTAAGATTCTAGGCTACCCAGAGCAAAATCTTTTAGACTGATTTGGTAGTCTAGGACTAAACATGAACCAACGAAAGAAGAAAGCTTTATAATCTCACAAGAAACAACACTAACACCAACCAATATCTAGAAAGTAGAAACAAGACTCAGAGGCTCCTCTTTGAGCCTTTGATGAATCCTTCATTAAGACAACTATGTCATAGCATTCAAGCAAGAATTTGAAATATGGTACTGATGCAATGAAGGTCCCGTCTCCCAAGGGAGGCAGTGCAAGTGGGCATCAAAGAGGCAACAGGTTATGATGAGTGAAGGTGAACTCTGGCAACAACGGGATTCATACATTCATACAAACAATAAATGAGTGTGTATATACACACCCCAATGGGCCTTTGATCGAATGGTACTCCTTGTCTCGTGTATATATACACACACCCAGACATAAATGAGGCCAATAATTAAAAGAGTGGCAAATTAGTGGTTATAAGATGTGATGGTGGATATGAAGGCCGACGCACACAACGCAAGTTAGATACTCCTACATTGTAGTCCAACAAAGATAAGATAGAGTTACAAAAGCATTGTATAAGCATATCCAATATCTTCAGATTGTAGGAAATATTGGTTGTGGTATAAGACAAAGCAAATAGCAACAATGTGGCTAGAGTAGCAGCAGCATGTTAGTATTGGTGGTGGGTTGTTGGTAATAGAAACATATGTTCTAGATGGAGGGGTCAGTAGCATATGTTTCACGAGCACGGATGTGCCTAGAGTTCTGGACTACTTGACTTTAAGTAGTCCACATAAGCCAACAAAACAGTTGAGAAAAGGAAATCTATGATTTTCCGAGGAATTCAAAGTTTCTAAAATTCACGAATCCGTTGATTTTAAAAAAGGAGCTCGGGATTCCATTTGAAGTTCTCGAAATTCAATCTTCATGCATCACATTTCAAATTAAATATAGGACCTAGTAATGATCAGAGTCTACGTGATACACATATAAATGTTAACACAGAAACACACACATAAACACCCTCACAAATTCTTAAATCAGTGGGTAATGAGCCAAATGGTTAATACATGCTCCTATTCTTATTCATCTGTGCAACTCCTCACTGACAGATTCATTTAAACTTACATCTTAATTGCATAGCAAACACTTTCCTCATATTGTGTTAAGACGACAATTGGCACCATTATAACCCTATATTTCCAGATTTTATGTCAACACCTCTAAAATAATAGAAACATATAACGCAATATGCAGCATTAGACATTATAACAACTGAGCAACTGTTTACTCAGCAATGTGGTCGGACTTTCTTTGCTTTGAAAACAAAAATCAAAGCAGTTTTTGCTATTAAAAACATCAAATCATCCTATATATGTGTTCCTTCACTTTTTTGTTATGTGCTCAATAGGAAAATGGAATGCAAGAATTACAAGGTTTAAACAAGCAAACCTATAGAGCTCTTCAAAACTAAGCCCACTGGCGTTGTGATTGTATATCTCGTGAATCGCATGCTCTAAAATCTTCCAGGTCTTCTCGGCGTAATTCGGATCGACCACGACGCGATGTTTAAACGCCTCTATTTGAAAATTCCTCTTCTTCGGTGCACTCATCCTCTCAAATCCCAATTTCACCACCTCCAACACCAATTCTAGTCCCGTAACCGAGTTTCACAACCCGATTACAATTCAATATCTGGTTCGACGATCGAATTGGATCGTAAATTGCCGTTTCAAAATTTAGGGTTTACAAATAAGAACGATGTTCTGAAGATTACCGGTAAAGGAAAAGTCGACAATTAGGGTTTGAGAATGAATCGAATTGATGGAAGATGATGAATTAGACGAAATGTAAAGATATGAGAAATCGAATAGATTGAGGAAGTTCTTGAAGATACTGAGTTCTTGTTATGATTTCAAATTTCGTTACGTTTTGTGTTTCGTTTCTATTTCTAAAGAAAATGTTTAGTTAGCTATTTATCCACTCGATATACTAGACGGAATTGTAACGTGGACCGAATGTACATCATCCTCCATGAGGTCTAATTTAAATCGACAGCTCTTCGGCAATTTCTGTTGACCGTGTTTTGTGATGAATCATAAATGGGGTCTACAAGATGAATCTGTTTCGTCTCCATATCTCATTGGTAGATGGCAAGATGTACGCGAAATTTTTTTGTGTCAGATATTTATAGTGTAAACTCAAGTCATTACCCAAATGAATTATTGGGTCGGTGGGATTGGGATTCGGGTAGGGGTAGCAGTAAATTATTTGCAGCCTAACCATGAGCTTATTGGTGGGATCTTCTGAACGGTCTCACTAAGCGGGCCTGCTCGCGAGTTTTTTTATATACAATTTTATTTAAAAATAATGAATAGTTTTGTAACTTAATATTTATGTAAATTATATTTTTAAATCAAAAGTAGAGTCAAAATGAATAAAAATAAAATAATTAATAATTTTATTTTTGATTAAGAGATGAACTACATTCAATAAAATGAATACATCACAACTAGGTTGATATAAATTCACCCATCTATCATTTAAATTACTCTATCATTTAAAACTTTTATGCTTAATACATGGATAATTTTATTTTTGATTAAGAGATGAATTACATCTAGGAGTGATAATCGAGCCAAGCTCGACGAGCATCACCGTGCTTAGGCTCGGCTTGAGCTCGAACATCAAGTTTTTTAATTAGCTCGAGCTCGGCTTGGCTAAAAAATGAAAAGTTCAAACTTGGCTTGATTAGGCTTGTTTTCTGTTAACAAACTCGAATCCGAGTTCTAACTCGTATGAAGCTTGACCCAAGAATTCGAATTCAGGCTTGCGAACAGAACAAATTCAATACCACTTAACACAACATAACAAATTCATAATTAGCTTTTCCATTGACATCACCCAACACACAACATGCACTGATGCACATCACCAACCAAAAAAATTGTTCATAAAACAACCAAATTAAACAACCAGTCACATGATGAAATTAATCACAAAAATCAGTTTCAAAAGAGCATACAAATTGTCAAGTGCCAACAAAAAAATTAAAAAAGAAGTTATCAAGTGCCAACAAAAAAATAGCATGTTTCACAAAAAAAAAAAGCCAAGTGCCCTTGTAGTAAAGTCTGTAATGAAAAAATCATAATCAAGAATTAGTATTTGATACCTTTAAAAAAAATCATTCAAAACCATAACCAATAATTGTTATTGATACCTTTAAAAATATGATTTAAAAGTTGTTTTCCTCAAGCCTACCTCTATTCATAAACTCATTTTCTTCAACAACCTATAAATAAGACACCAACAATGAAATTCATAGTGACTGAAACAAAATGAAACACAAGGTAAAAAATCCTTATAATATTCGATCCATGGACTCCAAAATCATTACGCAACCAATCTCCGGTACATATCAAAGCTTTAACTCTCTCGGGCTTCAAGGAGCTTCGATATTGATGAAGAACTCTCCCTCCAGCACTAAAAGCAGACTCCGAAGCAACTGAAGTAATGGGAATAGATAGTATGTCACGTGCCATATTTGACAAGTTTCTAAACTTAAGAGTGTTTGCTTTCCACCAATTCAAGGCATCAAAATCCTCAGTGTCGTTTTCATCACGAATGTAAATGCCTTCTTCCAAATAAATTTCCAGCTCTGACTTGTATGGTTGAACAATGTCCAACATTTTGGCCCATAGATCAAATTCATTCACACGTTTTGCCTTTCCCTTGACGTTGCTAGTGCCACCAACATTTCTACTTTCAGACGAAGTCTTTGGTTGTTGTATATCTTTAGACACATAATACTTGTAGAGATCATCCAATGAATTACGAACAACATCTATATAATGCACTACTTCATCCAATGAACAAATTTTGGGAAAACAAAAGTCAACAAGTCTCATTTTATATCTAGGATCTAGGACCGCTGCAATTGCCATCAACAAGTTACAATCTCCCCAATACTTGTCAAACTTTTCACTCATTCTAGTAGGCATGCGTCTCATGTAGTCCCTACTATCAAATTCATGTTCATTCAAAATCTTTCTAATTTTTCAAATTTCACAAAGAAATAAATTTGAAGTTGGGTAAGAGGAACCCGATAATAGATATGTGGCATCATTAAATATTTCTAAAAATTTGCATACATCTTCAGCTCTTGACCAATCATCATCAGTTGGCAACCATCGATAGTTGTTATCTCTTTCTTTGTATCTTGGAAACACTTCTTTAAACACAAATACAAATTCTAACATTTCATATGTTGAGTTCCACCGAGTAGACACATCAAGAATCAATCTCCTAGTTGTTGGCATTTGCAATTGTTTTACAATATCATTGAATTTATCAACTCTCAAATAAGACATCTTCAAGTATTTCACACTCTCACGTATGTTTTCAATTACATCTCTTATCTCACCCAAGTCATCTTGTACCATTAGATTCAAAATATGTGCACAACACCGAACATGAAATATTCTACCATTGAAATAAAGCTTACCTTTAACAGCAAAATTATCTTTCAAATTTCTCACTGTTGCATCATTTGAAGATGCATTGTCTAGAGTAATGGTAGACACCTTATCCTTAATCCCCCAATCAATTAGACACTTGTAAATACTATCAGCAATCACAAAACCTGTGTGTGGAGGTGCCAAGCAACAAAAAGTCAAGATATGTTTTTGTAAGTTCCACTCTACATCCAAAAAGTGTGCGGTAATGCACATGTACCCGATTGTTTGATTGGAGGTCCATAAGTCTGTCATCAAGCTAATTCGGTCAACAGTACAAAACATTCTCTTCAATTTCATTTTCTCATTCGCATATATTTTCAAGCAATCATTTTTTAGGGTGAGGCGTTTAATTGGCTTAAAACGTGGGTTAAGAAATTTAAGAAGCATCACAAACAGTTCATGTTCAACCATCCTAAAAGGATACTCATGCACTATAATCATTTTTGCTAAAATTTCTCTTACTTTCTCCTTGTCAAACTTATAAGCTGCCAACCCACCACTTACAAACCCATCGGAACCAGCTGATGAGAGAGCCAATAATTGTTGAGTGAGTCCTTTCTTTTGGCTAGAAACAGAAGCTTGACGAATTGGACAAGTCAATAAGTGTCTTTTCAGATGAGTTGTGGGAGCCCCTCGACCCAAAGAAAGACTTGTTTTACAATGGTTACACTTGGTCTTTCTTGTTCCATTTTCATATATTGTCTCCAAATCATTCCAAACTTTCGAGGTCTTCTTATTGGATTTTTTTTGGAGTGGTTCATTTTCAGAAGGCCCTTCGATTGTAGCAGCATCATTAATGGTAGCTTCTTGATTTCCACCAACATTTACAGTACTAGGGGGCACAGAATCAGAAGCCATTTAACCGAAACAAAGATGAAATTAGATATAAAATAGCATATAAAAAAATTAGCTAGTCTCGTTCTTGTCTATGATTAACTCTGACCGAAAAATAACATACCATCTGACCGAAACAAAGATTAACTCTTGTCTCGTTCTTCATTTGCTTTCAGGTTTGCAAAAATCAGCTAGTGGAAGCAATATATGATACCAATTATATTCCAAATGTGATATATAAGAAGCTAATGCTAGACCAATCCATCAACTAACAAGACTTGCATATAAGAAAACCACAAAAAAAGAAAAACATAGTCATGAAATATCTGCACTGTAGATTCTTTTGACAATAAACATAAATATATACACAGCAGACGAAGGTGAAATATACCTCTTTTGCCATACTACAAGCCTTTTCAGATGAATCACTACAAGGACTTCAGACGAGGGCTTCAGTCTTCAGACGATGAAAGGCAGATGAGGGCTTCAGTTTGAGAAACGATGAGAGGCAAACTGGTTTCAGACGATGAGGGCTTCAGTCTTCAGACGATGAGAGGTAGACGAGGGCTTCGGTTCGGGCTTCAGACAAGAGGTAGATGACGCCTTCAGATTGGGTATGGGTGTATTAGGGTTAGACAAGTTAATATACATGTTTTCCTCACCGTTGGATCTCAGTAGAGGTTTGGAATGAACGACTATAAATGGACCAGTAAAAATAATAGTAAAACTAGGTAAAAAATATCAAGCTTAATCAAGCTGCTCGAGCTCGAGTTCGGCTCGTTTATAAACAAGCCTAAAATTATGTTCATATTCGGCTTGTTTAAAATATTCAAACGAGCCGAACTCGAGTCGAGCTCGAGTAGCTCAGTTCGATTAACAGCCCTAATTAAATCCAATAGAATGAATACATCCCAACTAGGTTGACATCTATTCACTTATCTATCATTTATATTACTCTACCCTTTAAAATTTTTATGTTTAATACATGAAAGGAAAATAATACATTATTTATAGTATCTAAATTTTTAAAATTTCAAATTCTGACATTATGAGACTTAGTTCAATGTTTCAAATTTAATGGTTTAAAAGTATAACTTTTTTTCAAAGGAATGGTGGACAGGCTGTGTGGGCGGGTTGAGCTGGGCTTGGCGGGTGGGCTTTTGGACCGAGTTTAACAGGTTTTTTTCGGGTGGGCTATTGGGCTGGGTAATGGGTTTGAGGGCAAACTTAAGCCCTTTGTTTAATGATATTGGCCTCGGGCTTAGACAAACCAACTATTGGACCTATTTTTTTTTTGCCGAATAATGAGATCCATGGGTAACCTGCCCCATAGACACCCCTAGCAATATGGATGATAAATCATGGACCGCTTGATCATGCATGTGTAGAAAAGGTTGAGTAACACTCAGCTAATTTGGGGAAAAGAGCATAATAGATTAATAGTGCACGATGCTTTCATTCTTTGTTTGGGGAATCGCAGTTTGCACCACCCCATTAGATTTAAGAATTTTATTTTATACTTTTAAATATTAAAATATTAAAATTATACTATAATATATTAAAAATATTATAATTTGGTAATAATGATAGTTTCCGTTATTCATTTTTTCAACATTAATAGGGTGATTTTTGACAGAGTGAACGATGGAAGATAATAGCAGGACTATATTATAATACTTTTAATATATTGATAGTACAATATGAGAAATTTAATCTTTGAAGATATAAAATAAAAATTCTTAAAGCTTTTGAAATACAAAGTAAAGTTTACCATTATTTTATCACTGTCATTAATTTAATTATGGACACCAGTATTTTATTAGAACTTACTATTTATTCAATAGTTGTGATTGATCAGATCAATAAATTAAGTTTAAGTAACATTTTTTTATATACAAAGGGTTGGAGTTGACGCACAGAAAGAGGCTGAGTAAATTGATGGTGGAGATAGACTCAATGGAAAGCTCTCACCATCCTCACAAAAGATCATAGGAGGAATAACACCCATACAAAGCCTTTGTTTGAGAATTGCAAACATCTGACGAGGGTGAACCGAGTCCTCATTGGGGCTATTTGAATGGTTTTTTTAAAGGGGTTTGGATTGACTTGTCTAAATCTTTCCAAACTCAAACTCCTCTTTACAAAAATGAAATTTAACATTTAATCTCGTTCATACCCATGTTTGGTATGCCCACGGATATATCATTATTATGATAATATAGTTATCTATAAATGACTATTTTGTCCCTTCATCAATCTAATTCAAACTCATGTTTGTATAAGTATATTTTCTTGTGTCCTTATGGTTTTCATATTTAATTATTTTTTTTAATAGAACACAAATTTAGTTGTAAAATTTAATATATTTTTTATTAGAGTATTTTAAATTTGAGGGATCTAGACCCACACGCTCGAATAAACGTATCAAAGATGCCTCAAAGTTATATGAAGAAGATGATTTTTTAGAAAAGTTCTGGGGTTATAATATTATTTTTGAAACTTAAGGGATAATAATGATGTTTCTATAACTTGAGGGGTCAAAATATAAATACACTAAACTTATGGGATTTTAATGAAATTTGTGGTATGTCTTTTTTGTTTTCTCTTCCGGGCGACGAGAAGCCATTGTTGACAAAGTTTATTGTTAGCATTGAAATGAAAGGATCAATTGCTACATCATTGAACAGTGAAATGGTTAAAAACATTATTGAGTGTTCATAATTAAAAAAAAAAACATATTTCATAACAAAAATATTCACAAAATAAAAACTCAAATTAAACAACCCAAATTAAAACCATAAACATAAAATTTCTGTGTGTGTGGTCTATGTGCGTGTGTGGGGCTGTTTTGTGTGTGTCTGTCTGTGTTCTGTGTGTGTTGTTGTTTACTGTTTATGTAGGCTGTTGGGTTTGAGTGTGTGTGTGTGAGAGAGAAAGAGAGAAAATGGTGTACCTGGGAGGAAGTTGTTGCTGCTAGTGGTGGTTTAGCCATGGCGATGAGAAGTTCGTGAGAGGTAGATGAGCAGAGAGAGAAAGAGATAGGGGTGGAGTGTGTGGGGGTATAATTGTCTTTTTATAGTCAATACCCTTTAACCCCTATATGAAACCCACCCTCCCACGAGGTTTCATGAAACCCATCAACATGGGTTTAAATTAGGGCTGTCAAAATCCGATACGACACGATTAACCGACACAAATCGACACGAATTAAACGGGTTTGGGTGAGAAACGGGTTGACACGTCAAACACGTTTAATAAACGGGTCGTGTTCGGGTGAGACCTGTCAAACCGTTTATCACACGTTTACCCGTTTAAATAAAATTAATATAATAATAAATTAATAATTATTTTAAAAAATTAACAAGAAAAAAAGAAGTAAAGAAATCAATACAAAAAAAAAAAAAAAAGTAAAGTAGTAGTTCAAAGACAAATGAGGGGAGATGGGGAGCACTTCAAAGACAAAGACAAACCAATGCCTTTTGTTTTTGTCCCACATTGGAAAATGAGGGGAGATGGGGAGGGTTGAGTTGCCTATAAAAGGCAATGACCTCTTTCATTTTTTTTAAGCCTTCAAGTTTGATTTTTATGAGATTTGGCTAAAAATTCCTCTTTTTTGAGGTAAGTACAATTGACAATAAAAAAAAAATGGAGTATTAAAATTTGTTGATATAATTTTTTTTAAATTAAACGGGTTAAATGAGTCGTGTCGTGTTACCTGTTTATTAAATGTGTCGTGTTCGTGTTGAGATTTTTCACCCGTTTATTAAACGTGTCGTGTACGGATTTACATATTTTTCACGGGTCACCATTTTAACCAGACAAGTAACCGTTTAACCTGACACGTTTGACACTCCTAGTTTAAATTGTGGGTCTAAAGCGAGCTGGGTTTGATAATCTGGGTCAAAAATATAATTGCCAAACATGAGATTTGATTGGTTTTGTGCACTTTTATTCCCAACCCATCTTCAAAATCCCCCCTTGTCCCACTTACCAAACAGGTCCATAGTGCACAAACACACTACACGAAGGCAAACAATGCGTTGATA
Organism: Ilex aquifolium; assembly: GCA_951799425.1. Classification (NCBI taxonomy): domain Eukaryota; kingdom Viridiplantae; phylum Streptophyta; class Magnoliopsida; order Aquifoliales; family Aquifoliaceae; genus Ilex; species Ilex aquifolium. Next base: position 2,487,456 of record OX637398.1, on the reverse strand, counting down.
CGTGAGAATTTCGTGAAGCTTCTGGTTCCATCACACCAAATCCTGCAAACTCGTGTCGGGGTGGGGTCGAGGGGTTGCAATAAGGAGTGGAGGTAGGTGGGGGTGAAAGTGACAGTAGGATAGGGGTGGTAAAATTGTGATGAGAGAAATAAAAAACACCATATATCGTATAAAATATGCTAATTTTAACTAAAAAAAATGGTAAATTTTACCCCAAAATATTGTAAATAAACCTAAAAAATAACTGTACTCCTAAAATTGATAAATTATAATTAAAAAATGATATAAGTACCACGAAAAATGGTAAGTCGTTGTCAAACCCTACAGCACGTGTTCCTTCAGCTTGGTTCAGCGCCCGGATCCGGCTCCTCTGCTGTTCAAGAGGAACAACAGCCCCTGCTGTTCAAGAGAACGGCACCGTTTGGTGCCTTTTTTAAAAAACCAATCAGACCAAAAACAAGGACTGGACCACATAGATAAATCAGTGGCTCGTGTAGTATAAATTTTTTTAAAAGTTTTTGTACGTATTAAAATTCGAGTCGATTAAATTTGCTCCGAACTAATTAAAATTTATTTTTTATATATTAAAATTTAAGTCGATTAAATTTGATCCAAACTAATTAAATTTTATTTTTTATATATTAAAATTGTTTAGAGTTTATATAAGGAAAATTTTAGTATTTTAGATAATTTATTTTTATTATAAATGGTAGTTTAATGAAAGGGGGTGTCAGTGATGTTTTTGATAATCGAAGGGGCGTCTTTACAGATATAATAAACTAGAAACTTTTTCAAAAAAAAATTGTTTTGTACGGAACATACTAGTGTTCTAGTCTCGATTAAATTTTGCTTCAAATCGATTAAAATTTATTTTATTTATTTATTAAAATTCGATTAAAATTTATTTTTTACCCATTAAAATTTGAATCAATTAAAATTTATATTTTTTAATGTATAAAAAATTGGATCGATTAAAATTTGATTTGAGCCTCGAATAAAATTTTAATCGGCTCAAATTTTAATACTTAAAAAATATAATTTTTAATCGACTTAAATTTTAATATATAAAAAATAAATTTTAATTAGTTCGGATCAAATTTAATCGACTCGGATTTTAATACGTACAAAAATTTTAAAAAAAATTTATACTACACGAGTCACTGATTTATCTATGTGGTCTAGCTCTTATTTTTGGCCTGATTGGTTTTTTAAAAAAGGCACCAAACGGTGCCGTTCTCTTGAACAGCAGGGGCTGCTGTTCCTCTTGAACAGCAGAGGAGCCGGATCCTTCAGCGCCCACAATGGTTATTTTCCGACAAACCTTTTCGAATTTACAAATAAACCGTCTGTCCAGGTTCCTCCCTCCCTCTACCACTATTAAGCGACGTCATGAGGGTATTGTGGTCATTTCAATTCTGCTTCCACCACGTGAGATGCGCATGCTGTCCGATTCGACGCCCGAAAGAGGCACGACCTCGGCACACGCTTTCGCGTGGTAATAAACCCAGGCCACAGTCTTCGCTGCACCAACTCACCTCTATCGAAATTAAGAACAATCAGTGATCCAATTTATCCATAACTGTCTCTCGATTCTCGTTGTTTCTCTCTTCTCTGCCTTTCTACCCCAAAAGAACCCCGAAAAAATATCTCCCAAGGTAACATCTTTTCATCTTCGAGGATAAGTCATTTAATATCAAATAGGGTTCCTCCAGTTTGTACACATTTGTACATCGCGATTTCGGGGCATTTGGAAGGCAATTAGAGGAATCAATCGTTATTATGTTCTCTAGGGGACAAAAGGGGGAAAGGGTCGCAGCCGCGGGGCGTTTCTGAATACAAATTCTGAGAGTATTCGTGAGAAATAGCCCTTTTCTGGGTATAGCCTAAAATTGCTATCTGTTGTTATTGCTGTTGTAATATTATATAGGAAGCCAACACCAAATGATATTCTTTATAGGCATTGGAGTTGAAACGCTCGCTTGCATCAGAACGTTGATATCTGATTTTTTTTTGTTTTTTTTAAGAAAAAAGGTCTCTTAGTGCAGTCAAATATGAATGCTAATTCATAAAGATCAAACTAAGATTACGAGTTGTATGACACTTGCTTTCCTTACATAACTGAAGTGCTTTTATTCCAACAAATCGACCTAATCTGAATAAGAATTTCTTTCCCTTTTCACAGCATATGTTGTTTCGTTGTTTTTGTTGGTGTGGAGTGCATTTTCATGCCTTTTGCTCAATGTTTGGTATGCTCATTGAGCTTTACAGTTTGGTTTCTTGCAGGGTATTTCTTTGTTTACATTTACCACCTTGAATTTCTTGGGCTGAAAAATAAATCTGAGCATGGTCTCAGACGCTCCTGTTTCATCGGGTGATGATGACAACAACGTGGTGGTGATGGAGAAACCAGTTAGCAGGTCAGTTTTTGAGAATATGTATGTTTGATTTGTAGAAATCATCTATAAAATTGTCCCGGCTAAAACATAAGTATCCAATTTGCTCATGGCCATGGGGGCTTTTAAATAACTAAGTTAAAAGAAGCGAAATAAACAAGGAATTAGTCGACCACAAATTCAGCGAAAAGCTGCCAAAGGACCCAGTGTGTATGCAGGGTTTCGATAGACAATAATATTGGAATACCGACTGATAGCCACAGCTTTCCAAATTTATTGCTGTTTTGTAATCATATGAATTTTGAGTTTTTTTTGGATGTAATCAATCGGATAATACTGACTGATAGCCATTCCTTTCCAGATTGATTGTTCTTTGTAAGTATAAGATTTTGAGTTTTGTTGGACGGGACTCTGTTGATAAGCATTCGCCAAATGTTCTTATTGTGCTTGAAAGCAATTTATGTTGCAGGTCTTCCCCCAACAAAAAGAACCTTGGGAAAGTTCCTAAGAAAATTCATAAGGCTGAGAGGGAGAAGCTGAAACGTGATAATATGAATGTGCTATATTTAGAACTAGCCAAAACTCTTGGTAATTGCCACCTGTGCTTTCCAAACTTTGTTTAATTATACTTAGTATTGTTGTATTAATCTCAGTTGATTACTGAATCTCTACGGTACAAGCTTTACTTGACTGACTCATTAACTATAACACATATGTTACACAGAACCAGCTCATCAGAACGGCGGAAAGGCCTCTACTATTAGTGAGTCCATTCGACTACTTCAGGACCTACTGGCTCAGGTTGATAATCTCAAAAGGGAGAATGCAACTCTTTCATCTGAATCTCGTTATGTAAGCTCTGAAAATTCAGCTCGCTTTCTGTCGATTTGATTTCCTAGGATGCATGACAAAATTTACCTTTTCAATGTTAGGAGACAAATTTCATGGTTATCGACCATCATCTCTGCTCCTTTACTTTTCTCACTTTTTGAATTATGTTTATTTTGCCTAGTGGATCCAAATTTTTGATAGTCTTGGATTCACAAGATTAGGAAACCAAATGAGTAATTGAATAATATTGTATTCAACCGTTAGGGGTGGTTTAGTGGTTGAGTCTGACTTTTGATAACTTAGAGGTTTCAAGTTCAATTCATTCCCATACTCCATAAGGTCTAGCCACCCTTATTTTTTTATGGGCATGTTTTAACCGAGCTCAAACTATGGTGGCCAGCCGTTGAGCTCGAGAGAGTGGTAAACGCAAGTCTAAATATCGTGTAGCAAAAAAAAACATATCTTGTATTCATTAGATGTAATGGAATCATAAATTAGTTTTTCTAAAAATGTGTCTGTGTAAAACCCTGCATAATATCTTATATCTAAAGTTTTAGGTGTTTGGATGATTGATGGGCAGATAACTGTTGAGAAAAAAGAGCTAAAAGAGGAGAATTCTGCCCTACAAGTTCAGATTGAGAAGCTGCAAAGTGAGATAGAGGAGAGGGTCCGTTGCCAGTTGCCATGGAATTTAGATCCTTCCCAACTGCGAAGCAACACCATTGCATGTCAACAGCTGGAAGATCATCTCGTCTTGCCCATAATGGACCATGCATCACAACCAGCACCTGTTGTAGCTCCCGTCTTTGTTATGCCCTTACCTCAGGACCTTCAAACACAGCACGAGCCTGATAGTCTGGAGGCTGCGTCTAAGCTTCCGTCAAGTGTGACCAGACCGCATGCTCGCTATCCATCACCATCCGATTCTTGGCCATCTCATATTCTTGCCAAAGAGTCAAAAGCAACGCACCACACGAGTAGTCATAGTAGTAGCTCTAGCACCAGCAGCAGGGAAGACCAAGGCTTCTGCAATCAGTGAGCCTGTTTTGTTGTAATTGGTGTTGTGTCCGTTAATATGGGGGATTCGAAATGTTCGTTTATTTGTGTAAATTATGGTGTATAATCTGCTTAATAGCAAATTGGATAAACTTTAGGTGCCTTTCTGCATTTAGCGTATTAAAAGATAATGAATTGAACTAGAGAAATGATTGAAGTAAGACGCGGAGGGCATGTTTGGTATGTGGAAATAGTTCAATGCATCTTATAAACAACTCATGTTTGGTTTGATTTGAGGTTTATGATTTATTGGGTAAATGAATTTCGACCCGTTCTTGGGCCTGTAATGAATAGAGGATTAAAACCTACAAATGGAAGTTTGATGAAACCTTGGGCGTGGATTTGAAAATAAAAGTGAGAGCTTGGACTTGAAAATTAAAAGGTTATTTTATTCAAAAATTTATTCTTCTATTCACTTAATAATAAATATTTTAGTAAATTGAGTAATATGATTTGACATTAATTTATGGACTTTATGTATATTTATGTTACCTACCAAATATGAGATTGAATAAAAATTTTGTTTGAATTCCATATACAAATCTTTAGAGCTGGATTTGAGAAGATTTCATAAATACAATTCAATCCTCTTAAAAAAATACATCCAAAAAGGCCCCGATGGAATTGCTGTCCACGAATTTAGCCCCAACCAAGAAAGAGATCCTAAATTTAGGGTTCAGGTTCCCTCTATTACCCTTTCCCTTCAATTTCCTTCAATGCAGTGCTAGATGAATAACATGAGTAAGATTTTGAATTTCAATGGACAATATTTTTTTTCATTTATTTTATTATTGGTGGAGTGTTAACCATTCAATACTCATCTAGCACTGTACTAAGGGGAATTGAAAGGAAAGGATAATGGAGGGGATCCGAATCCCTAAATTTATAGGTCTATAATATAGTCTATACCATACATTTAAACCCATAAAAATTGAGTCCAGCAAAAATCTCAATTAAAATTTAAACCAATAAAAAAATCTTAGTTAAATGATTTGGGCCTAAAAATTGTTATGTTTAGCATATTTGTTTTTAGCCTAAAAATTTGTGTTTATCCTAAAAATTTAAACCAATATATAAGTTGTGTTTAAGATATTTGTTTCTTATTTAGTCGGATTTATGTTGATCCGTTTATTTGAAAGACCTATCAGATTTATTTATTTATCACCCGTACCTATTAAGGTTAAAGTCAAACTCATTATTTTTAAAACGATTTCTTATTGAGTTTGCACTTCCTACCTAAAATTACTTTAAAATAAGAGGCTTTAAAACTTTTTAAAGTATTTAAATTTTTTTTGGGTATCAAATATATGTATTAAATTGGGCCTAGACAGCGGCCTTAATGGCCTATGCCTAGGGCCGGTGCCGGTTTTGAGTTGGGCTTAGGGTTTGCCTATAAAATGAAGGACTCTCTGACTTTGTGCTTCCTCGTTCGTCTTCTTTTTGGCTCCTGAGTCCTGACGGCAAGCCCTCGTAGCCATGGTTCACGTCAGCTTCTACCGCAACTGTAAGAGTCCCCCCACTCTCTCTCTCCAAATATAGTATGAGTGTGTATACTGACAAATACCATGATCTATACTCCTTTTTCGATTAAGTGGTAAATTTCAAGTATTGATATCCGTTTTAGGAATCGTTCATGTATGAGTATTTATCTTGGATGTTTGAAGCTTTGCACGTTGTGCATTAGCCTGGATCATGCTTTGATCCGAGACTGTCATGCCATTACCTTTTTGTTTTTAAGATTCTCTGCTAATTGAAACGTGATTGTATTGACATTATGTTTAGCGTTGTTGTAGCTTGTTTTGTTCATCATGTAATTGTTTACAATTGCTCGAATTCTCTAACAGTGTGTTTGGTTGCTGAGAGAACTGATGAAAATAAACGAAAATAGTAGTGTGAGATTAATAATGTCATATTTGTTTCTTGAAATTGAAAAAGTTATAACAGTTCACACAGCTAGGCCGAATGACTGGATATCTATGTGATTGGAGGCTTAGGTTTTCTAGCCATCAATTATTGAGAAACTTGGGATTCAAAATCTACCCTAATTTCCTTCATTTTCTCAGCTACCAACTGGAACATATTTTTAATATGTTATCATTATATGCCGCTGATTACATAACTAGGTTTAATTCTTCAGAAATTAAATTTGCATGTTAACCGGTCTCTTCCTTTCAGTTTAAGAATTCGCTGGGGATGCCTGGTCATTTTTGCTGTGTTATATTTTTATTTGCTAGTCCGTGTGTAAAGTCATTTTGCTGGGTGGTTATAGATGGGAAGACATTCAAGAAGCCTCGTCGTCCATACGAGAAGGAGCGATTGGATGCTGAGTTGAAGCTGGTCGGAGAGTATGGGCTTCGATGCAAAAGGGAGCTGTGGAGGGTGCAGTATGCCCTCAGTCGCATCCGTAATAATGCGAGGATGCTTCTCACTCTTGATGAGAAAGACCCACGTCGAATATTTGAGGGTGAGGCCCTTCTTCGCAGGATGAACAGGTATGGGCTTTTGGATGAGAGCCAGAACAAGCTCGATTATGTCTTGGCTCTTACTGTGGAGAACTTCCTTGAACGCCGGCTCCAAACACTAGTCTTTAAGACGGGTATGGCAAAATCAATTCACCATGCTCGTGTGCTGATTAGGCAGAGGCATATCAGGTATATATTCAATGATTGCTTCTAATGTGCCTTAAATCACTGTTAAATGTTTGTTTGGATTTTTGTGTAGCTTATGCCAATAGTCCATATGGTTACTGTTTTTTCTTTTTTCATGCAATCTCTCGACTTTTTGGTCTTAAAACTTGGTGACTTAGTGGCAAAACCTTTTACTGCTTATAATTCCTGGGTGGGATAGGCAGGGCTTTAGTGGATTCTGACGAGATAAGGATGGAGTTTATTGACCCGGATTGAATTCCAAGGATCATAAACATATAACCAGTTGTTTCTCATTTTACTTGCATTTGCACTCTTGACTAGGACTCTAGATGCTGATATTCCAACCACACTCAACCTGGATAACAATGTGCTTTACTATTTTATACCTGCAAAACACCTGCAAGAATATGGATCAATAATAAGCCATTCTTCAAAATAGAATATGTATAGTGCCTTGAGTATAATTATTTCCTACAAACTTAAGTATCTACTTGCTTTAGGCTGTTTAGTATAACTGCCAATTCTTCAAGCTTAAAGTTGAAACTTGGAACTTTGCTTTCAGCCTTCAGGATTACACTATACCCTGGATAGTGGATTGGCTACATCTGAATTAATTGTTTCTGGATGCATATAGAACTCTATTTTAAATGTGTTAGGTGGACTTTTTTACGTTGCCTAGTGGTTGTGGCAGAATGTATTGTTTTTTAAGGGCTGCACAGTACTGAGGTGAGGTCACATGTGCACACCCAGATATATTAGTCTGTTTGATGCATGGTTCAAGGTATCGGTCGAGTTTGATACGACTTGGCCCCCTCCGATATGATAACGGTACACGTTACACAAAAATCACGAGTCTCACCTGCATCGGTTACAACTCGGTGGAATCGGCTTGACTCGAAGTAATATCGGCGTAACTCGGACGAGTCATACCAGACTCGGACAGATATGATAAATTCTTTCAAAATTGAATGACAAAATGCAAAAAAACACCAAAGTAGAGAAGAAAGAGGTTTAAGAAATCAAGCAAAAAATGGGACTCAGATTTGCAGAAGTCATACCTTAAAATTGAAGGCATACCTGCATTTCTTCTTCTTTTTCCATTCGCACAACAATCAACAGTCTTTGCTATTCCCTTTCTTTTTCTTCTTCTTCGCAGCAAAGACCCATCATCATCGATCGCCAGATCGCAGATCAATTGCAAAAACCCTAGGTTGCTCGTCCATGACTACTCGAAGTCGCGAACAAACCCTGACTCCCTCTGTTCCTCTCTCTTCGTCTCTGTTGGTCTCTCGCCTCTCTCTCTCGTCTTAGAGTTTTGCCTCTCTCTCTCGTCTTAGAGTTTCGCATCTCTCTCTCTCTCTCTCTCTCTCACAGTGTTTCTCAGACCCACGATGGCAAACCCACTATTAAAGACTCGTTGAATGTGGTTAATTTATTAACTTAAATATGATTAATTTAATTTACTTAGTGTGAGTAATTTATTAAAGTGTGGTTAATTTATTTTACTTAGACTTGTTAATTTATTAACATAGTGTGGTTAATTTATTTTATTTGTGGGCAATTGATTTTTGGGTTCACTTTTTGCCCAAGTTTACTTTGATTAAATTTACTCTTTAATAAATCAATAAAATATTTAATGTAATAGTTAGATATTCAAATTATTTATTTTTTAAATAAATATTTGAAGTATTGTATTTTAAATCAAATACTAAATTATTATCCTTATGGTGAAAATTATCTCAATTTGTATTATCCTAGAGACAATAATAATGATATGTTCTTAAGTGCTTACCTTAAACATTGATAATGATAATTATTTTCGATAGCGTCCTTCTGTTTCATTTTAATTATTTTTAATATGTTTTTGGATATATTGTAAACGTATGATGTATGAATGATGTGTATCAGTGCCCTCTGAGTCGATGGCTCATACCGCGATTTTGAACCATGGTTTGATGCGCAATAGTTTCCGCATTGCGAAAGCAGGAAGATGGAATCGAGAGTGTGATAAACTGATTTTTTTTTTTTGGGGGGGGGGGGGAGGGGGTTGTGTTTCTGCTCCAATTGGAAATGGTATATTGACAGAGTAGCTGGGCTTGCAGTTATATAATGTGGCGTGACGATATCATTTCATTATTTGTTGAGATCCATTAGTTCATATAGGGCCTTATTCCCAGTGATTGCATTTAATTCCTTGCCATAGATAATCATATGAGAATTCTGCTATGCATATTTCGTTATTGTTTTGGTCTTTTCTGTTATCAAATATTTGTATGTGAGATCCAAAGATTATGACTTCTAATTACCCTATGTCAGGGTTGGGAGGCAGGTGGTTAATGTACCATCTTTCATGGTGAGGGTGGACTCACAGAAGCACATTGATTTCTCGCTAACAAGTCCATTCGGAGGTGGCCGCCCTGGAAGAGTGAAGCGAAGGAACCAAAAGTCAGCTGCCAAGAAAGCTGCTGGTGGAGATGGAGATGAAGAGGACGAGGAGTGATTTGTGCCAGCCCTAGAAATGTCTTGTTTTGTGTTTGAATTCTCACTATTACCAGCTTTCTTGCTGACTATGAATTTGAAAATTTTATTCCAGTAGATTTGGGTGCAAGTTTTTCGCGTTCATATGGATTAGAATATGACTGGTGTTTAAGATCTCTCTGTCTTTGCTTTAGGTAAGATCAATATGACTGGATGCACTGGATGAACCTCTTTAAAATTGAGCAGTTTGTGGACCCTTCCATCTGTTTTCTGTCAACATCGCTATTTGTAGCACAATTTTGAGCACTCGAGTTTGATGCTTTTGGTATTTTTCGGTTGCCAGCTTTTAGTTTTGGGTCTTTAAGCAACAAAACGTGCCGCTCAAAAATATCGTACTTCAGAGTTTTAGCTTTCTAAATGTGCCTTAGTTTGTCCGTGTTTGAAAATGTTACTGGTTTCTACTGCTATGCGGTCTGATGCATTTGTGCAAGTATGTGGTTTACTCATTCTAAAGGGTTATTTTTGTTGCAAGATGATTTTTCTTCATTCATCTCTTGGTTGAAGTTCTCTTCATTGGGGTTTTTTATATCAGGGTTGATAATTGAGTAGAGTTTTGTGAGTTCGAGTTGAGTCTGTCGAACTTGTTTTTCTAAACAAGCCTAAAAAATTGTTTAAGTTTGACTCGTTTAAAAAATAAGTGGAGTCCAAAATGAGCCGAGTCCGAGTAGTTTGATTATTTTACATATAAACGAGTTGAGTTTTTTAGGCTATTTTTTAAACGAGTCTAAAAAATAAATCAATTTGTTTAAAACATGAATCAAATTTGAGTTCGAATAGTTTAATTAAATTATTAACCTTACTTCATAAGATTCCTCAAATGACTTTGTATCACACGCTGTTCTATTCATCAAAAGACATATCACATGCAAAATGATGTTGGGTTATGTATAATATGGTATCGTTTGGTGGAGAACAACACTAGGAGCTTTACCCCCTAACCTCTATTCAACAATTTGCAACTCTGGCATGTTTTGCTTGTTTGTTTCAAAGCCAAAAATATGAATTGAGCCATGTTGGATTTTTTTGGATCGTGAAATTCATGTCGCCTTGAAATGTGTTTAATATACTTGATTTATTATTTATAGTTGTTTATGGTCGATCTCGTATTTTGTTCAACATGAGTCATGGTGACCCATTTATTAAGTATATCTAATAGTTAAATTCGCGCCTCTATTATGATCTTTTGAATCTACAGATCACAAAATTGAAGAACGAGCTCTTATGGTCGCCTCTATCTCTAAAGAGGTGTAAGCACCTTATTCGTTAGGGGATAAAATTCATTGACTTGTATTTTAGTTTGATGCTTCAATCATGTATATACTGTTGAAGATGGAGTAATGTAAATCCTTGATCTGGAGTTTGATTCTCGTTGAACGTATCTAGCACTAGCAGCAAATGTTTGACAAGGCACCATATGAATCTGCACGTGGAGTGTGGAGACTTTGTGACTTGTAGCCAGACATTTTCATGTAGCTGATTCAGGGCACGAAAAGAAAAGAATTCAAATAATGGACTTTTGTACGGTATCGACCAAAAAATGTCGGTATTATTAATTAAAATTTATTATTTTAGTAAATATTTTTATAATTTTTGTGAGTCATTCCACAATTAAAAAATTTATTATTTTTGTAGATGTTTTACCACTATTACTATAATTATTTTTACCAATTTTTTTTCAGTACCAAAAATATTATTACTTTTGTGTGTTTTATTATTTTTTAGTACTACAACAGTAATAAAAACATCCATAAATATAATAAAAAGACCCACAAAAATAATAAAAATCGATAAAATACTAAAAAAACAAGTCTTGCCTATTTATAAATTTATAATTAAATAATAATAATGACACTAATAACGTAATGTCACATTACGTTGAAAATTTATTTGTGAAATTGGATGATCTTTCTCCAATTTTCCTAGCAACGTCATGGAATTAGGCAAAAATACGTATCCATGAGAAAAAGGTGATTTTGATTGGAGTTCAACATCAGATAACGAAACCTAACCGCGTTTCCAAACAAGAGCCACCACACGCCACCCCACCCCACACTACGTCACTTGTACACCAGTCTTCGTCCCGTAGGCACACTCAATTCGCATTACATGGTCCTTATTTCATTCGCATCATCGCATGAGATTTCATCTGCAATACTGATTCCACTTGTACTCCATTACACTCTTATTGACATCGTCCGTTTGACAAATGTCCCAAAGAGACTTATTTGACCCAAACCCAGTCTCTAGAAAACCCCTTTTATAAAATTTTAGAGAGATCAAAAGGATTACGAATACTTTATTTATCACCATGTAAAAATAAATATTATATGATAATGACAAAAAATTCTTCGGCTTTGAATCAGAGTATTCAAGAAAAACATGTTGTTTTAGCTCAATAAGGAGGTTTAAAAAATACTCAATTCTGAAAATTAATCAAGAAATGAATAATTTTTTTACAATCATTCTCCAAATTCCAACAATTGATGGGTAATTTTAGACATACAGTTTAAAGATCAGCAAAATGAAGTGAAAAAAAAGGATATGAATTCTATGAATGGCATTGGCTGTAATTAGAATAATACAAATTTTGATTCTATGATTAGGTGATATAGTTCAGCATTTAACTATTATATTTCTAATAATATTAATTGTCACATCATAAAATTAAATATTTTTTAAAAATGAAATTTTATATTTCAATACCATTATGCTAAAAAAAATTTGTGAGGGGATGCGATTATTCATTAGACATATACTCAAGTAGTAATATAGACGAATTCTGAGTTCAAATCTTGACAACTCTTTGAGACTAGGTCATGAAAGAATTATCATTTACGAATACCCTAATTCTTTTGTGGATAATCTATTTTTGATCGAATTGAAAAAAAAATTAATCGAGATACACATAAATTAGTCCAAACACACAGTTAAATATATATAAAAAAAAAAAAAGGGTATGTTAAACCACTCGGGGTGAGAATTGTTAATAGAGGTGGAGATATCCGACGTGACGTGGCGTAAAACTAAACGGGAAATGCTATTTGAACCTAATTTGGGGACTTTACTTAAAGACCTAATGATATACAACCATTGGATTGGTTGTGGGCTCCATCTAACATTGGAACTCACAACTAATCTAATGGTTGCATTGAAGCCACATCATTAGGTCTTCAAGGTCCCAAAATAAGGTCCTTGTAGCATTGCTCAAAACTAAACATCCAGGCAGCTTAATTAGTTCCCAGATAAACGGCAACGGTTTGGACTGGTTAATTTTCTGACGATTTATTTCCACATGTCACAAATGAGTGAACACCGATAATCTGTCTCTCTCTGTATGTGGACACGCGTCGCCAACTGGAAGTGTCTTCGTTCACACAAAAAATGCGTAACTCACTTGAGATCCCAATATTTTGACCACCTTACCACGCCATCACATTCACTCTCCACCTACATGTGTATATATATATATATCCATTCACACACATACACGCATATCATATTGGAAACATTGCTTCCAACAAGATGATCACGGCCTCGTTCGTCCATGGTTTCTAAACTACGCCTTTCCTAATTTGCGCTGTTCACCGCCATTGTTTCTTCATCTTGTTCTTCAAGATCGTGTGTTATATCATATATATATACACAATGACTGTTAAGCGAGTCGTCGCAAACGACGCTTCACAGGATCAGAACAGCTATGATTCTGGTCTTGAGAAAGCGAAGGACTTATCTTCGCCGGAATTGATCTTGCATGCCGCTGTAAAGTTCGCCGGAAAGAAGTGTTCTGGTGGAGAAAGAGAAATTGAACCGATTATGTATGGAAAGACGAAGTCAGTTTGTGGAGAGCTGGAAACGGATCAAGAGAGTGCCGGATCGTCGGAGGAGATGGAGAGTCCGAAGTCGGTGGCGAGGTTTGGGAGGTGGAATGCGAAGGACATAAACGTGCATGTGCATAGCCAGATACTGAGGATCAGAGAGGAGGATTCGCATCTAGGAGAGGACGTCGGGGAATGTCTCGGTGCTAAAGATAAGCTCGCTGTTCACCACGTGGAGTCTCGTGTGGATTACATGCTGTTTTCAAGGCCGATTTTGCCTGCTTCGCCTCTCGGCGGCAAGACTACAATCAAGACTACGCACTGAATCGATCAAGGTTCGTCATGTTCCTTTTCTTCATTGATTGTCTTTTCATACATAGTGTACACATATCACTTGCCTAAAATTTCCAGAAACAAGAGTATACATATTATGTATATGATACGGCTTAAGACGATTTCTTGATTTAAGTTGTTTTATTTATTATGAATCTCGATTTTTACCATGTGGTGTTGGTGAAATTTCCTACCGGTCTTTTATTCCTTACAATTATTGGATTCTGATCCTAGTGTCCTTGAATTTGATATTCCACTCTGTTTTTAGAAACTTTAAAAATTTATTTTCCTAATTCTCTTTTTGATTTTTCAGTAAAACAAATATTTACGTACATACACCCGTCTGCACGAACATTCACGAGGATCACATGGTCTCAAATCTTATTTATTTGAGGCTCTATCACGTGAATCTTGAGAACTTCTTATATAAGTAATAGTTTCCAGATTTTGATGTGTCGGTTGTATCCTAATAAAGTGGGTTTATTCTAACGATTGGATGATTCATTTCTGAATATGATTTAGGATTAACCATCATATGGTATAAAGCAATGTTATATGATCTAATTTCGAAATCTTTGCAAGACTCAATTCAATTATTTGTGAGTTTTAAGTTACCTTCAATTTAATAATTGTAATTGATTAGGTCATTACATTATGTCTCAAAAAAAGCTCCAAATAAAATTTTCTTATGGTATAACAGATATGATTTTTTTATTTTTTATTCCGAATAAGAGTATAAATAGATGCGGATTTAGATTGAAAGCATTTATGTGACCATATTCAACGCATCTTATAAATAATATGTGAAGGGGTGCCAATTTGGATTCTATTCCATTTTCTGCAGGAGCACATACAGATCATGTTTGCAAGCGAAGATGTCCGGACAGGTGGGAGAGTTCATGGAGTTGATCTTAGCTTGGATCTTTAGTCACTTTTTTATTTTCCTTTTTTTAGGAACAGGACCCGAAAAGTAAGGCATGTAAGGAGGTCGGAGAGTTATGAGTAAGTGCTGGTGTATGTACAGTTAAGTATGAGCTAATGAAGAAACCAAATAGACTCCTTTTGCTTATTAAAATGGTACCCCTTTTGTATCAAGACAGAAACACTCGTTGACAAAGGGAAGTAATATATCTCCAGCTCTCATCAGCTAAATTGAAATCTGCAATATTCTGGACGAACCACCATTTTTCAGCATTACTGAACTTTCTTTGTGGCTCAGCTCAAAATAAGTTGTGGCCTTTGATGTGTTGCATGTACACCATGGACTCATTTGATTGCCGTATTATACGAGAGCTGAAGAGGTGGAATGAACCAAACATGCTCAAATCCAATCTTTTATATTAAGTTCTGATTCCAAAATTTCCAGGTATCTTACACGAATGGGATGGATGTTAGAACTGCTTCAAATGACTTGGGACTTGACCCACAACAGCAGCCAAACAGAAGTGGCAACTAGGCTAATAATGAAGGTGTTTGTACAGTTAGGCTTCAGCTCAGTTCAATCAAACAATCTTGCGATTGGGTGGCGGCCTATAATGCTTGCCTCCCCCTCCCACTCCTTGCCATTCATGAGAGGCTATCATGGATTCTCATCGTTGCAGGGCTATGAGAATGTAAGGTCCCCTGTATTAACATTTTCATTCATAACTGCAACACCACCACCAAGTACGGGACATAACATATCAGATTCCGAGTCCAGTGATTCCTCCAAATTTATGGATCAAAACTCTTATTCCCATTAGAGTAATTCCCAATATTAACAAACAATCCAATTATAAAACTTGGATTTAGCAGTGATTTCAAATCTTTAATATGATGACAATCTTTAAAGTTTCTTGTGTTATATCATCCTCACTAATAATCTTACATGTCAACATCAGCTTTAAAAAAACGAAAATTTCAGCAATCAAGGACATAGTTGGACAGATCATACTTCTTGCACAACTCCAACAATCATTCACTTGACAATTTCTACACAAAATAACCTTGAAGCAAGATATGTAGAACATGAAATTTTGATTAGAACAGACTTGTAGCAACAACATAATTCGAAACATCATAAAGCAGCAACAACATAATTCCAATTAGCTACAATCAAAACAAAAGCTTTCATATAACCAGATTCAGACCAATAAGACCATTGGCTACACATTTCAACACAAAACAAGTAATTTTCTCCACTGGAATGTCTAGTACCCATCACCTTCATCTTCCTCTCCTTCAGCAGACTCTGCCCCAACTTCCTCATAATCCTTTTCGAGAGCAGCCAAGTCTTCCCTAGCTTCCGAAAACTCTCCTTCTTCCATACCCTCACCCACATACCAATGCACAAATGCACGCTTTGCATACATCAAATCAAACTTATGATCAATCCTAGAAAACACCTCGGCAACGCTAGTTGAGTTTGAGATCATGCAAACAGCCCTCTGGACCTTAGCCAAGTCACCACCAGGCACCACCGTAGGTGGTTGATAGTTAATACCACACTTGAACCCAGTTGGGCACCAGTCCACAAACTGAATGGTCCTCTTGGTCTTGATCGTGGCCACCGCTGCGTTCACGTCCTTAGGCACCACATCACCTCTGTACATCAGACAACAAGCCATGTACTTCCCATGACGTGGATCACATTTCACCATCATTGACGAGGGCTCGAAAGCAGTGTTAGTGATTTCTGCAACAGAGAGTTGCTCATGGTATGCTTTTTCTGCGGATATGACCGGTGCATATGAAGAAAGCATGAAATGAATTCTTGGGTATGGCACCAAATTGGTCTGGAACTCATTCACATCCACATTCAGTGCGCCATCGAAACGCAGAGACGCTGTCAGCGAAGAAATGACCTAACCATAGAGAAATCGTCTCATTAAACACATAAAACACAAGGTTCGTATACAAAATTTTGAAACGAAAAACAGAATTATAATTAAATACCTGAGATACCAGCCTATTGAGATTGGTGTAGGTGGGTCTCTCAATATCAAGTGATTTGCGACAGATATCGTAAATTGCTTCGTTGTCAAGCAGTACTGCAACATCAGTGTGCTCGAGAAGGGAATGAGTTGAGAGAACAGAGTTGTAAGGTTCAACCACAGCCGTGGAGACCTGTGGGGATGGGTAAATGGTGAACCCAAGCTTTGATTTCTTCCCGTAGTCCACGGAAAGCCTTTCGAGAAGCAGAGATCCGAGACCAGAACCAGTCCCCCCACCAACAGCATGGAAAACCAAGAAACCCTGAAGCCCAGTGCAGTTATCAGCGAGCTTTCGAATACGATCAAGGCACAGATCCACAATCTCTTTCCCAACTGTACAAAATAAACAGTCCAATTTTGTTGCAAATCACCAACAAAAATAAGAGAATTAGAAAAAAAAAAATCAAGGGTTCAAACGGAGGGTAGATTTGCTTACTTGTGTAGTGGCCTCTTGCGAAGTTATTGGCTGCGTCTTCTTTGCCGCTGATGAGTTGTTCCGGGTGGAATAGTTGACGGTACGTCCCGGTCCTTACTTCATCTATGACAGTGGGTTCTAAATCAACGAAGATGGCGCGAGGAACATGCTTTCCGGCTCCAGTTTCGCTGAAGAAGGTGTTGAAGGCGTCGTCTCCACCACCAACCGTTGTGTCACTGGGCATTTGCCCATCAGGCTACACAGATTAAAACACCCAAAAGTCCAATCAATTAGGAAACCCATTAAACAATTACTGTTTCGTGTTAGATTTAGTTTCAAATCAGAGAAAATTAGGGCTTTATGGGGGATTTTGGAATGAAATTTTAGATACAGACCTGAATTCCATGTTCGAGGCAGTAGAGCTCCCAACAGGCGTTTCCGACCTGAATACCAGCCTGACCAATGTGGATTGAAATGCACTCTCTCATTTTCGGTTAGGCGAGGTTGTTGTTAATGGCGTTCTTTGATAGATAGACAAGAAGAGAGGGGAAGGGAGAAAGAGATACCAAATAAGGCAAAGACGTATACAAAGACGTCTCTGGAAAAGATGTTAGAAATTGTAGATCTGAGAGAGACTCAATGGATGGTAGAGAAGGGTTTGTGGAAGAAAGAGACTAAATATAGGAGGTGTTCATTGAGGTGCGCGTTTGAAACGGTTACAAAAATTTTGAAATTTGAATGTCATCCCGGCTGGTTTTGGACCGTTGGCGCTCACTTTACTTTGACAGGTTTGAGATTTAAATATTCTAAGATAAGCTTTTAGAAAATATTTAAATATTCTCTTAATGGAGGGTTGACCTATATTTAGGGGTGATAACTAGTGAGACAATATGAATCAAAACCGAAACCAAATTAGTGAGTTAGAATTTATCATTTTTCAACATGAACTCGTAAATGACACGATTAATTAGCACGAATAATAAATGGGTCGGATTAGTGTCTAACACGAACAATACGAAATTGACACGATTAACTAGTATTATAGGAATAAAATGTCAATTATTTATTATTGTTTATCAAATATTGATATCATTATTGTACAAAAAAGACTTTTTTAATCATTTTTATTGTTATGTTTATTAAGTTAATTTTTAGTTTATACAAAAAGTCTGAGCATGAATTCAATTAAGTGATAATAGAATCTTAAACTAAAATCTTAGCGTTAAATTATTTATTCACGAGTTATAAATGGGTCAACATAAATGCGATACGAAAATAAATAGGTTGACTAGTGCTCGACACGATACGATTACTTAAATGAATTGAATTAAGGTTGACTAGTGCTCGACACGAATCCATAATGAAACGATACGATTGTCACTCCTACCCATATTCATATGTGAACCGACTGCTGAGCGGGTCGGGTTACTTGGGTTATAGAAATGGGTCATTTCTGGACCATGGGAGCTCGGATGCAGTCCAATTAAAGAATAACCATGATGGAAACATACCTTATTTATGGTTGAATTAAGCGTCGCCATGCAACTTGAATAATGTCAAAGGAAAATTTTCTACCCAGTTGAAGAAAGTTAGAAATAAGCAAAAAAAATAAAAGAAGAAAGTTAGAACCGATGATATCAAGTTTATGTTTTAATAAAATCAGAGTTTCTACTCAACGAGATCTAAAATATGAGACTTAAGCCAACAAAATTACGATCAATTTCATGTTTTGTGGGCGATTCTAAATCAGGCTCATTTACTTGAGAAAATTTGGATGTCGGTCCCTTTTTATGTACTTATTTGGTGATAAGTCTATCAAAAAAACTTGTTTAATATCAGTGAAAATTGGGACTGAGTCATCTTTAAAAGACTTGTAATGAGTTTAGTCCGCCAAATAAACTTATTTGGAGGTAAATCCATTTTTAATCTTACTAATAAGTAATTAAGTCCACCATTTTTTTTAACACTGTTAAATGGTATTTTTGAGATTTAAAAAAATAATGAACTTAAATACTTATTAATAAGATAAAAAATAGACTTATCACCAAACAAATTTTTTTGACGGATTTAACTCATTATAAATCCATCTAAGAGAACTCAACCCTAATTTTCACTATTATTAATTTCTTATTTATTTTTATTAATTGGTACAACATCAAATGCAAATAACATGCACCACGGAAACTAATCATGAATGTGCTTAGTTATTTCACTCATAAAAAGATGGCGTAAATTTTTTTTGGGTACACTAGCGGTCTCCTTTCAAATATGTCCCTGGTGTCATCAATTTCCTTGTGACAAGTGACCTTGGTCGACAAGAGCATTTGTATTTAATTTCTTTGCTTGTTTTAGTAATCCCTTTCATAAATAATAAGGGTACTAGGCCACGTGTTGTGTCGTCCGAGGACACGAAAGGGATGTGACATGAAATCTGACAATCAAGTTTGCCACACCTCTCGTGGTTATGTCCCTAACAAGGAGGAAGCTACAATTATTAGACCCATTTTCCTCGGTTGGTTTACTACGGTGGTGGTGCTGAACATTTCCCTATCTTTCCACCTCCCATTTTGATGTAATTCGGACAGGTTAATTCTATCTACTTCAATATAATTCAACTACAAAACATTCCATCCAAATCCTTGCACACCGAACATTTGGTTTGGGTTTCAATTCATATTATCTTCTCGGGTTATACAATTTAGATTGAACTCGAATTTATCAAATTCAATCTGTGTCGAGTTTGAAGGTTATAAATATCCAACCGAAATAATAACCAGTTATAAATCACCCGATTATATATTATATATATTTGTCTAAATATCTTGTATGTTGGATTGAACTCGAGTCGGGGTTTGATGAAACCACCCAAGTTTCAACCCTACTCATATGTAATCAAGTATTTTTGATCACGTGTCAAAGAAACAGGCATGTGCGAAGTCAGGTGATCACTAGGTCGTTACAGGTTATTGTTTGGTTGGTAGGAAAGTGTTGCCTGGCGTGGAATGCTTGTATTTTTGATGCCACTGGAAAATTATATAACATAATTTTGAAATCTTAGGACATGTTTAATTTGCGTCTCAAAAAATATTATCTAAAAACTATTTTTAAAAAAAGTGTTATTAGAAAAGTGTGTATCGGTGTTTTTTGTGTCTCAGAACTTGTTTAATTATATGATTCCCAAAACAGTTTTACGAAATAGAAAACAGTAATACTTGTTTGGTTATATGATTCTTATGATACCTAAAATAAACCCTAAGCACGAGCTCAGAAAATGAGCCCAGCTCGGGAGGTCAGGTAAGATATGCAGAGCTCGTCCAGCTACAGTCAGAGCTTGTCCAGTCATAATTGGAGCTCCCCCCAAGCGAAATGATATGGGAAGCGGTGAGGGGACAACAAGATGACAGCGAACACCTCCGAAGTAATAGCCAAGCTGAAATTAAGGCATAAAACCCTTAACCAACCAGGATCCTCGCTAAAAGATTAAGGAGGATCCCACGACAGAAGGCAAAGATCTCGGGATAAAGTCCGTTAAACCAGCCGTGTGGAGTTTAGGTAACTCCTCGATGGGGGAGAGTAAGGAGGAAAAAATCCCTTCATTATAGGAAGTAAAATCGGATTAGAGTAAGCAAGAGGCTATAAGAGCAGGGTAAGCCTCCATTGAGAGGGGGATATAGGCAATAGAGCCAAGAGAAACCCTAATTTCCTCCACACTACATTATAACACACCCAACGCAATCAATAAGAAAATAGGAGCAAGAGTCTCCATCGAAGAGTGAATTAGCCGAGCTCCCAGGCCGGTGAACCACTGTAATATCATTGTGTTCATTTCCCTTTCCTCAATTTTCCTAAGCATCTACCAGTATTTTTGCATGAGCCTTGTAGCTCAGACACCACACTTGATTTCATACACACCCATACCATTAGCTCATCTTCGGTAGATTAACACCATCAGATTCCAAAAATAGTTTTACTGAATAGAAAACAGTAATACTTGTTTGGACAATTTTCAAAAAAAAAATGAAAATAAAAATGTGGCGGTGGTGGTGTTGGTGTGGTAGATGTGGAAGTGTGGTGGGCGTGGTAATGTTTTTTAAATTTTGAAAATATTATTTTAAAAAATACTAAAAACAGCTCTAACTTGTTCTCTAATTTATTCAGTTTTTATACTCGGTTTTTAAGAAAAAAACAAAAATAAAAACAACTTTTCTTCTAGAAACTGTTTTCGGAAACAAAAAACAGTTTTTGAGATGCAAACCAAACAAGACTTTAATTCTTGAATTTGCATGTGAACAACACAGACTATGTACTCCTAGTTTTATAGGAAGGAAAATCATCCAGTAAAGTGCAAGTTGCAAATAAACCTGTTTACCAAATGATCCAATTCATTGAAGTGATAGGTGCCATGTTTTCTATCAATTATCTCTGAATTTCAGAGCTAAATCCCTTTATTATTTTTTTTAATAGTAGATCATCCATTGTAAATGACAACTATAGCCACGTTGAAAATTAAAAAAAAAATTAAACTTGAATTCATATTGAGTGATTTATCATTTGAAGAAATTAAGAAAAAATGTAAAAAAGGGATCCAAATCTTTCAAACACCGCTACAACAAAAAATTTGTGTATTGAGTACGATTTTTTTTAATCAATCCCAAGAAGCCATGATATAGCTTGTGTGGAAAATAATGATATCTACAATTCATATGAAGTGTGGTTCATATGGCTAACACCTCCACTAATTTAGTACAGTTATACATGTGACCTTCTGTTATTTTGTTACTGCAAATTGCATTCAGAGACTGTAATTAGGGATGGTGAGTGTCCAATGATCACATGGTCTTGTATATTGAGACACCCACATAACAGGCCCACTTTGTTAGTACAAAAACAAACACATTTCTTTAAGACCACTTGAGATTAAACCCCAAGTTGGGAACACACAGAAATTAAAGCATGCCCAATCTCTTTCTCACTCTCTCTAATATGAGCACCTTAGTCCACAGCTTTCTTCCATGCACTTGTCTTCTTCACATTCAACATCACTGTCTATGTTTCTGTACTCTCTCCCTCTCTCTCTCTCTCTCTCTCTCGCTCTGTGTGTCTTGTGGTCCTTGCTCTTCTCATAACTCTTATTAATTTCTTCTTACTCTATATCTTGCAGTGGTATATCTTTGCTTCTTCTTCTTAAGGTCTTCTCATTTTCTCCATTGAAGTCTCTCTTTTTCTCACACTTAAGCACCTTTTTAGAATATAATATAATCAACAGAGACGTAAAAGACCATATTGAGAGGATGTCTAGCAGAAGGTCGGGGCAGTCGACGGAGACTTCAAGGATCACAGACAATCAGATCAATGATCTTGTCTCCAAGTTGCAGCAAGTTCTTCCTGAGATTCGAAATAGGCGCTCCAACAAGGTATACTTCTTCTTTTCTATGTGTTTGTGAAGTTGTGTTTGTTTGTGTGTATAACTGTATATGCATATAGTATGCATTAAGTGTATGTTGAATACTCATATCATTCAATCTAAAGTGTGTATATTATATTTTGAACCTAGCACGTAGAGATCTTTGTAATTATCAAGCGACGAGCGGAATTCAAATACAAAATTTTCGGCTCTGCTGTCATATTGAACAACTATTTCGTATAACAGCTTAAACTATTAGAGTGTATGTAATTCAAGTATTTATCCTTCACCAATGCATGCACTCACTTGATGTAAAAGGCATATCTCATTGTGTTGAAACAATGAGCGAGGGACAAGTTTGTACGTCTTAAGTTCAATTCTCACAACATTTATAATACTCGTGTTTGATCGATGGATAACGTGTGTGTGAGATTTATGTAGTTGTCATATGAACAAAAAACGAGTAATATTTGAAATCATTACATGGTATCAACAAAATATGCATATACAACTTACAAGTGAAGTATGTTGTCACCAGAAAGTACTGCCTGATGGTGTTTTGTAGTTTGACCCCTACATTAGGTAATATTCATTATGGAAAATGCTATTCTCCTTCTCAACTATAGCACTCCATCTCCAATAAAATCATTTGGTAATATTTGTTTTTTCAAGAAATAAAATAATAAGCCAAAAATATTATGTGGGTTTTTTTTTTTTTTTTTCTTCAAAAGGTAATCAAAATAAAAAATAAAAAAAAAGAAGAAGAAGAAGAAAATTTTGTGAAAGTCATCTATCTATACATCTCATATATAAATCATACATTTCTATACATGTGAGTGTAAATAATATAAAATAAAGGCTACTTAAAAATCCTTTAAAAAGTTATCAAACCATAAAAGCTGCTTGTTAACCATACCTTGTCTCTCCTAGAAGATGGTTGATACAGAATGTGATACTTAGCTAATGAAATATATATGTTCTTTTGTAGGCGTCAGCTTCTAAGGTTCTACAGGAGACCTGCAACTACATTAGAAATTTGCACAGAGAGGTGGATGACCTGAGCGACCGACTGTCCCAGCTATTGGCCACTGTAGATTCCGATAGCCCGGAGGCCGCCATTATCAGAAGTTTAATTACTGAATAAGCTCTTAAGAAGTACTATATATGCAAGTGCTTCTTCTTCTTTTAGGGTTTGTTGGGTCAGTAGGCCTATCAATATTAAGTGCTTATCTATTATAATGATGATCAGATGTTCCCTTTGGGCACATGTGCTGTGATTAAGTTGCATAATAAAAGGCTTGTACTTGGCATCCTACTATATATAATGTTTTGCTACTAATATTGATCCAATGATTTCATGTTAAAAACTTCTTGGCATTGATGGGTTTATCATAAGCAGTATTAAGTTAAGGATAATGTCATAAGCAGTCCCCCAATCTGAAATGGGGTGGGTTTATGATTCGGATCATCCAAAATTTCAGCTCCAAATTATAATTCAAACCACAAATAAACTCATGATATATATAAGTAATCTCACATTATAATCTCAACTATAAATCATGACTCTAACTTTTTTATTTCTTTACTTTAGGGTTCTTTAAACTCATATTTTGACAATAATTATTAGAAATATAAAATGATTGTTTGTTTAACTAATATGGATGTATTATTCTATATAAAAATTACAGAACAAATCATGATAAAAAATAGTTTATCAACAAAATCTATTCTCAACGTACCGCGTACTAAAAGACGTATTCATTGACCCATGATCTAGATAATACTGAGTTAGCTGTAGGGCTGTTAGTCGAACGAGCCCGAATAGAGGTTAAAAAGTTGTTTCTTAATCGAGTTTAAAAAATTGTTCAAGTTCGACTCGTTTTAACGAGTCGAGCATATTGAATTTGAGCTGAACTTGTAGGACTTATTTTCTAAACGAGCCTAAAAAACTTATTCAAGTTCGGACTCGTTTAAAAAACGAACCGAGCCTGAACATGCCGAATTCAAACCAAACTTAAATAGCTCAGTTTGATTAACAGCCTAATTGGCTGTCCCAATAGCGGCTCATTGGCAGCTTGATATTTCAGTGGTTACATCCATGGGTCATGATTTTAGCCCATTTCTCGCGGCGAGGTAGTCTAGGTGTCTCATAGTGCACATCTCTATTGATGAACAGATCTTTCTTTGGACAAGGCTAATCAGGAAACGGTACGTGGGCCCATGGGTTGGCCTGTGCTTTTGGCGGCTTGATAGTTCTATGGTTACATTCACGGGTCATGATTTTAGCCCACTACAAGCGCCAAGATAATGGGCCATCAAAATATGACAAATATGAAAATAGGGTTATTAGAACCGGACCGGTCCGATAGCTTGTTCCATTGACAAATCAACTGTGTGTTAGCCCAATTCATTGATTGCCCTTGGCTAGGGTGTTCACCCTACGTTACGGGTAAAAATTATGGTATTTTATTTTTCTATCCGATATTTTATAAAATAATTTTCTTTTTTCCCGACCCTACCCGATCAAGTGTACTATTCCTACCTGAATTCCGTCTAAAACAATCGGGTAGTAAGTCGGATAAGAAATCGAGTGAATACATATTTGTATGTTATTAATTTTTGGATTATTTTAACAATTCAATTAAGTAACCTGCACTAATTAACCAATACAATAAACCAATAACACTAAATAAAACATAATAAATTCGATAAAACATAAACAATTACAATAAAACACAACAAGAAAGCCATAAAATATCAATACATCATAATTATTGCATAAATACAATAACAACTGTTTTAAGTCTAAACCATATCAAACATTATAATTGTTGCAATAGATCACCACAAAACAAGTAACACATATACATGCGAGTAGAGTTGGATAGGAATACGAAATTTTTATGGGTATTTTACATTCCTACCAAATTTTTACAGAATACCAAAAATTCTTGTATTGACCTACCGAATTTTTTGTAATAACCGATCAGTAGAGTTGGATAGGATCAGGTAAGATAAGAATATGCCAATAATTGAAAATTTGGACACCGTTTACCTTGGCCATTGAGAACCAGTTGGGCCATTGAAAGGCAATCATATTTTTTATTTTAATTATTTTTATTTAATTTATAAAAGATTTATCGAATAAATAATTTTTTTGACTTTATGGTTTAGTTAGTTGTGCCATTGACACCGTCCAAACTGCAAAACAAGGGGGTGATGATAATGACGTATAATAGTAATTAAATTTGAGGGTCTCATTATGGTATCAAAAACATTTTTTGGTATTATATATTTACTTTTTCACCAATAATAATGCATCACATGTACAACTTTGTTATTTTATAATTTTTTACTACTTTATTATTAATTTTGTTATTATATATTATTTAATTTAAAATTAATAATTGAAATTAAAAAATTACGATATCTAATACCTAGATGTGATTTTACCTTCACAGTGAAACAGAGCCTTCCACTTAATGATGGCTCTCAATCTCCTTCCTTCGAACTAGCTTTTCCGAAACTTTAATTGCTTATTACTGTAATTGGTCTGCCAACTAACTACATATGGTTATGGATATCAGTATAGTTATTAAGCTTCTACCAACCACCATCGCACTGCAGACCCTTTATTTATTACAGGCATCACAACACAAATCAAAGAGAACATTGTAATTTTACACTTTCTGCTTGTTGGTTATTCGTTTGTCTTAATTTCTTGACCTTTCAGAGGTGATTTTTCACTTCCTTTTTGATATAGAGACAAAATTCTAATCCTAAGAAAAGTGGAAGAAAACCCACTGAGTGGCCTCTGAGGATCAGAGTCAAGTCTTCAATCTGATAAGAGTTATGTATTGATTTCATTGCAGACGCAAGGTTTTTTTTTTTTTTTTTTCTAGCCACCCAAATTTACTAGTGATAATTGGATAATTTTTCAGTTTACCGTCTTACTTTGACCCATGCACACTAAATTACTAAAGCATAAATGCATTTACCTATAAGCAATGCTATTTGAATTTAATTAACTAACTAAATTATTTTCTGTATTTGGATTGACGATAAATAAGAGAGGTAGAACAGGGGATAAAATTAACATAAAAGGAGATGATAAAAAATGATACGATAACTTGTACAAGTAGCTCAGTGGTGTGGAGTTGAACTTGGGACGAACCATAAACTCGAATGTTCTAGGTTTGATCTTCATTGGTAACTTTCAAACATATTTGATACTTATGATTTGTGGGTAATTGTGAGTATCCGAAATTTAATCTGCATGAGTGAGTTCAATATGACCCAGTCTTAGAAAAGTTTCACATTAAAAAAAAATTATACGATAACTTGTCGTTCAATAGAAATATAACCCTTGATAAGATATAAAGACCGATCATAATTCAAAATCAAATACTCAACTCAAAATTATTGAGATAAGACTTTATTCATTTTAATTTAAAAAATTTAGAAGTCATTTATATATATATAAATGATGGAAACCCATTTAATACATAGTTGTTGGCTTCAATTGGCCTTTTAAACCAAGACTTGCAAGAATTGAATGCTGCTGTTATCCTCAAGACAAATGGATCTGGTAAGTGAAGCAATAATGCCACAAATATCTGATAGAAAACGGTTGTTCATTACCTACTACTCCTTCTGCTTGTCACTATTGCTTGTACTTGTGAGCTGTGACCGGCCCGCTCACAAACATAATTTGATTAGATGGCTCGTGTAATGTATCCTGGCCCTGCTGTGATTTTCAGGAATCACACCAATGTAGGTATGAATGCAATTACATGATCTGAGCTGGGCTTGGGGACAAGCAAGCAGATAGAGGTGGACACTTCTTTCACTCTCATTAATTTAGACTTTTTGTGCCCCGTTCCTCAGTGGCACTGGGTCACGAAAAATAACCCCTTCGATGCAAGATAAGGTTGCGTAAATCTTATTTTTTTGAGATACTAAGTTACCTTTTTGTTCATTAGGGACATAATCGAGTACTGAAATGAAGGATAAACAAGTAATCAATTTAGGACCACTCTACTCCCCCGCCCCACCCCCAAAAAAATCAACTCAGAATGGTTGAATTCTCAGATCATCAGTCAATTCAGGCAGCTACAATTGTCTCCGTTGGACCTACAGGTTCACCATTCTTCTTCATATGTTTGACAATTGAATGCTTTTCTCTAGCTAGAGACTGTAGAGAAGTATGAGAGGCAAGTATTTCTTGGGACAATGCCATTAGAATAAGGGAGGGGGGAGTATTTAATGCGTCTTGCTTGACCTGCAATTATCTGTGGAATGGTTGCTTAGTTGAAACTTGAAAACCTTTGAGGGTAACAACACTTTTGTCTCCATTGTTTATTCTTGAATCCCAAAGAAACAGGATTGACCAATCCAAACAACGCAAATATTTCTTTAGTCTCACAACCTTAGCTGACCGGGACCTCTTTAACCTAATCTGCTTAAAGACAACTTCACTGCATCTCTCTCTCTCTCTCTCTCTTCAAGATTGAATATGGATCCTATTAACAGAAAGAAGTGGTTAAGGTTCTAGAGAATGAGTCGGTTTGACCTTTCTCTCGGATAATTGAGCTTAACTACTCTTATATAAAGAAGGCAAGTTAGGTTTGTTTCTGTCTTTTTGGGTAAAATAAAATTTCGGGTAAATTGGGTTTGTTTCTGCCACCAAACTAATCTTTGAAATTTGTTCTCTCTCTCTCTCTCTCTCGTGGGAGTCACCACAATTCAGGATGAAGAATTAAAAAGTAATCTTCCCCAACCCAAGAGACAAGATACTCAAGAAGCTCGTTTCAGAGCAACTGTTTTTTCATTGCAACTTTTAACACATTTGAACCCAATGGGGGCATGGATGGACATTGCCCCACAAATTGATTACCAATGATGACAATAAAAACTTTAAAAATTTTCACTACTGAAAACAACTGTACTGATCATTGCACATAATTCAGGAGTCTTATCAAGACCTATTGAGTGGAGATGCCTCTTAGGTAATGACATAACCATTTCATAGATATAAAGAACCAACCAGGAAACTGTTGCCTGAAACCTTTTATGAGGCATTAGTTTTGTGCCCTGAAGCACACCCCCCACACTCCCAGTGAAATAGGCACCATTATATAGGTTGTGCTATGTTAAAAGCAAGCCGAAAACAGAGTGTACAAGCAAAAACTGCTATAGAATAGCAACAAACAGACTTCAACGGTTCACTTAACATCTCTCTTTATATTACTACACCCTTGAGTTCTGATAGTCAATAAATTCCTCAAAAGACGATTGTGTGATTTCAAGAAGTATATAAGAAGTGAAAGCCAATATTGCACACCACAAGTAGTGATCAAATTCTTTAGATAGTGAAAAAACAATGTATACAACCCTTTAAGTTCACCTGTAAAACATGATATAATTGAAGTATTACAATCCTAGATTAGAACCCATTCGACACCATCTTCTCTTGCAGCTATCTCAAAACTCCTCACTGTACAGTAAACGAACTCACCAAAAAAAACAAAGAGCGAAAAAGAAACATGGAGCTTATGCCATTGAAATCAAATGAAACAAATTGGACATCGTATAAGCCCATTCTCATTGCAATCAGGGCATCGTTGAAATCCATACTCACATTCTTCATCAGATTCTTCATCATAATCACCTTCATAATAAATCTTACAACTCCCTGAACATGTGTCACAGGGCACAAACCTTATATCCCCACATGCCTCACAAACACCCCCACCGCCACCTCCACCACAATCATCCACCATTTCACAACCTTCTACTATCTTCTCAAGCTTTCCTTCTTCGTGCATTCGCCGTATTTCTTCAGCCCCACCAACGTATTTCCTCCCCAAAAACACCCTTGGCAAACCACCACCTTTGAACCCGTCTCCCAATAGCTCTTTCAACTCATCCTTAAACCCCGAATGCATTGATACATCCCTATCATCAACCTTAAAACCCAATCCCTTTAATATCACTCTTACATGGCAACAATCCTCATACGTCTTCCTCACCCCTCTTAAGCTGGTGAAGTAGACAACAACCTTGTCCTTACCAGGTGTCCCACATTTATACTCGGAGACAAAGTCGTTTACTTTCTTCGCATCCGTTACCTCCAATGTTTCAACCTGATCCTTGCCGGCCATGGCCTGTGGCAATTCACTGAACAATGGCTTGATGTGAAAAGGGTTGGCCGGCGGAAGATCCTCTAGTGCTTTTCTGAAGGTTGAAATCACATCTGGATCAAACTCAGACACTATGGATGTTGCATTCGAATTGGAATTCGAGTCATTATCTGCCACCTCTAGCCACCATGGTTTAGGGGAGGCTTCCCCATTTTCTAGCAGTTTCGGTATAGGATGATCAAAATGAGATTGGAATGAACTTGATTTCGGAGGGAAATTGAAGGAAAAACTACGAAGATGATGGGGTGGCCGAACAGGACTAGTATCTTCGAGACCCTCCATCAATTCCCACGCATCGATCGTCTCTGGCTCACCAGGAGGCGTTCGAATTGGGGTTTTTGGGCCAACCTTTGGAATCTTTTCATTGATCATTTTAGACCATGTTTTCGCCTCAATCACTCCCATAGCAAACTCCTCCTTGCTTCTCTGATCGTGCTCATTATCATCATCGTCATTCTTTTCATCATGTCCATTCTCTGTCGGAGAATTGTCTTCATTGACAGGGTGACTTTGAGTTGATGGATCGAGCTTAAGAGACCCTAATGTGGAGGAGGTGAGAGCGACCATATGGTAGCTATCGCCTTTTCGCTGAGGCGGGTGATGGACATGCATTGAGTAGCTCCGTGACATCGGCGAACAGGGTGTCTGGCAGTTCCGGCAGACTGGTGGTTGCTTCGAAGTTGCGCAACCCATAACGAAACGTCAAAGATTAAATTTGGAAAGAATGAAAAAGGGTGTGTGATAGAGGAATTGGGCAATGAATGAAAAGAAACATTCCCAAATGAATGAGCTGGATGGGTGAGGAATTGGGTAGAGATTCCAAGATTAAATATGCAAAATCGAGGAATTAAAAATGGTGAAATTGATGCTATTCGGACAATTGTGCCTGCATTGCATACAATAGGGGGAAAAATTAGAAAAATATAAGAATTGCCAGGATCAGAGAGATGGGTCGAAGTTTCTCTGCAAAATAGAGCACAAAAAGATACGAACATTCGTAGAAAAAGCTCGAATAGTAACCGTTACTTTCTTTCAATGAAAGAAATATAACTGATAACTCACAGTAATTAATAAAAGTACCTCAATTTTCTCCCCACTCTTCTCTCTCTCAAGAAAGACAACCCAACGAGTTCCTCAAAAAGACCGCCGGTGTGAGTGTGACTGAAGGAGTGCTGAGCAACAAACAGAAACTCTCCTTTGAGGGAATGGAACGGTAGATATATACACGAGATTATATATGTATTTTATTTTTTGGAGCTAATAAAGAATTACAAATATGAAGAATTGACAAATGGGAGTGAAAGGATCGGCGAATGCGGAAACTACTGCTTGATGACTCCGGCAGAGTCCCCACGCCCAATCTCACCGACAAAGAAAGGTGGATGATGACTCGTTTTGTCGGTCCTACTTTCCCTTCTGGTCCGTGGACACTACTAAATCTCGTTTTGCGAATGAGATTTATTTCTATCTATATAATAAAGTAGAACGATTTTGAATTTTGGAGACAAATAGTGGTCTAGATCGTTTCGTGACCAAAAAAAGCATCATCTAACGGACGACGTTATCCCAAACTGTTTCGAGCTATTGACGTCTCAGATCGTTTTGATCCGACGTACCACATTAACTCTTTTGAAATATTTTTGCTGCTCAAAATTTATAGTTTCCAAAATTGATATCCCCCAAATCTTTTCCTTAAATTAAGCAAATCTCCCTCTCTCATACTTCTGTATCTTTCTCTTTCACGCTCAATTCACACACAAAATATCAATTTTCCACAATATTTTCCTCTGCATCTCTCTCTGTATCTCACGAAAATATCACGAAAATATTAGATAGTGTCTGATTTAAGTAAATACTACATTTCTCTGTAGATAGATAATATATATCACAGAGAGAAATAGTATATTACGAAAATATTCATCTGTATCTCTCTCTAAAGGAAAATTATGTAATAAATATTAGATAGATAGTATATATCACGAAAAAATTTATCGGTATCTCTGTCTTTCATTCAAGCAATACTACAAACACGAATCATACAAATTCAATAGTCAATTTTGTTTTTTCCATAATCAATAAAAAAAACATAACTTGCAAAAAATCTAATTTAATAAAGAAAATATGCTTAACATGTAAAATATGCAAGATTAAATTCAAGTTATTGGGTAACTCAAATATCAAGAGATATATTAAAGAAAATATCCTTAAAATTTAAAATATACAAGATTAAATTCATATACAAACAAGAATCATACAAATTCAATATTTAGTGAACAACACAAAACAACAATATTTACTAAATAATCCAAATCTAAATACCCGAGAAAAATGATACAAAATTACAAATGAGAGAAACGATACAAAATTATAAGCAATACTATGAACACAAATCATACAAATTCAATATTTAGTAAACAACACGAAACAACAATCTTTACTAAATAATCAAATACTAAATAACGTTTAGTTTAAGAAAATATACTAAGAATATAAATAACCGAGAAGAATGATATAAAATTAAAAGCACTACTATAAATTCGAATCATACAAATTCAATAGTCACTTTTATTTTTTCCATAATCAATAAAAAAGAAGAAGCATAACTTGCAAAAAATCTAATTTAACAAAGAAAATATGCTTAACATGTAAAATATACAAGATTAAATTCAAGTTATTGGGCAACTCAAATATCAACAAATTTGAATTTTTTCAGATGCTTGAATTATTATGTTTCAGTAGTTATAACATAATTTTGGTGGTGTAACAATTTAATGTGGAAATATATGCTATGCATGTTGGTTGATGTTATAAAAAATATTAGCGGACTCATTTTGTTCATCGTTTACTACAATATTGTATTTTACTTTATATTTATGTATGAACAAATATTTGTAACTAATTTACGAGTAACACCGTGCCTTCAGACACGGACAATTGCTAGTATATATATATTTTTTAAAAATTATTGATCGATTTCATATCATGAATTTAAATAAAATTTATTATATATACTTGAATGTTTTAGTCATTAATAATGAGTAATTAGTTAAAAAAGAATTAAAAAAATTAAAAGAGATTTGAATCTGTCTTCATTGGTTTAATTGGCTTAATGTTTGCACGAGAAACTTAGGCGCGTGGGACCGGCCTTCGCCGGTAAAAAGCATAAAGAGTTAAAATTCCTAACGTCATGAACTCTCCGACGCCGTATAAGCATTCGTCCTTGAACCCCCAAAAGTCTTTAGTTGTTAATTCATAAGGTTGAATTATGACTGTAATCAGAATATAGGAAAACCAAAAACTCGGGTGGGGGACAACTAACGATTAAATTTTTTGAACAATGTTACAAAATTCAAATAAAATTCAAAAAGTTATAACCCAAATTCATATCATCATTTGGATGAGTGGATCATATGCATTTTTTCAGTGGGACCCACTCATCTCACACTCATCCAAGGGATGATATTCTTTAGGTTTTAATTTTTGAGTTTCATTTGGGTTATGTAGTATTTTTCTTTTCAGATTGTCCCCTTTGGCATTACCACCTAGACTCCTCCTAGTACTGAATTTTGAAGGAATTGTAATTATAATATAATGTAGGCATACCTTTAACCCGATTATATCAACCCGTCAATAGCATTCGAATACGGAGCTTAATGTGGCGTTGTGATTAAGGGTACAACTTGGACGGGTCAATCCGAATTCAATCCGAACATAATCTAAAAAATTAGTACTTGAATTGAGATTTTTAATATTTGGGTTGAGCTTGGGTAAAAAAAATCAACCCGAATTGAATTCGAACAGTATCTTGGTTGAAGTCTCGAGTTGTGGGGTTTTATCTGAATATATAAATCAGACTCGACCAGAATACTAAATCGGGTCAATTCGAACATATTTAAAATAAATATATAAATCAACTAGGTTAAGTCTTTAGTGGTTGCCTCCCTCACTCAAACCCTCACTCTCTTAGCCTCTCTTAGACGTCTCCCTCACTCAGACCTTCAGTCTCTTAGATGTCTCCCTCTCTCCCTTGGTCTCTCAGCCTTTCTCTTAGTCATTGACACTCAATCATCATCAACGATTGACTGAAGACCTTCATCTGCACGTCACTTAGACTTCCATTCTCAATCTCTCAGATATGTGCCTTTCAACAAAGACCTTCATCAGATTTGCACCTCTTAGATCTCTCAAATTTGTGCCTCTTGGATCTCTCAGATCTGAGCCTCTCAGACCTTCATCGATCTCTCACATTTTGTAAAATTCTATTTTCAGATTTTGCAGTGGGTAATGGGCAATGGTGTGACGTGGTTCATTTTCAAATTTTGTAAAATTTCTTGTGGTAGTAAGTAGTAGCTATGGTGTGGTTCTTGTGGTAGTGACTATGGTGTTTTGGTTTAACTTTCTTATGGTGTGTTAGATGTATTAGATTTAGAAAAAATAGATTGATTTTGGATTTGAACGAATTCAACCTGAATTCTAATTCGAAATCAATCCAAATTAAGTAATTCTAATTCAATCCAAGCCCTCCTGTATTCAACTTGAACAATACTCGGGTTGAATATCTCGAGTTAAAATTGAATTAGAGTTAAAATTATGTATAAAATTAAAAATTATATATCTAAAATTAAACTAAGATTAACCCTTCGATCCGTTGGAGTTGCACCCCGGCCTGGGATTGCTACTCGCTCTTTATTGCAGAACCATGTAAAGTAATCATTTGAGTGGTACGGATCTCCAGTACTCTGATTGTTTGCAACAGAGACAACACCGTTGGATGGTCTGTGCAAGGGGATTGTTTTCCCATAATTATGGGATGTGCATGGATAGACATAACCATCCAGTACTCTGATTGTTTGCAACAGAGACAACACCGTTGGATGGTCTGTGCAAGGGGATTGTTTTCCCATAATTATGGGATGTGCATGGATAGACATAACCATCCACGTGATGGCACGTGGACGCTTCCATACAGTCTCCCAAACATATGTACACTCTTCCTCTATCTCAGCTCATCCACCATCCATGAATACGCCAGAAATCTTCGCGTGATGAGCCCATATAGGGGTGTCAATTTAAGTTACGAATGCAAACCTTGTATGAATCCAACACAATTAAAAATGATTTGATTTAGTTATTATCAGATACAAATAATCAGCTTAGTTATCATTTTAGAAATAGAAGAACATATGATTTTTTTTTATATTTTTGTTATCTTGATTTAAGATTAAATATTTTTTTAAAATTAAATAATTTTTTATGTACTACTTTATTATGATGTGATTGATATTATATTCACGAATATAATATATATTTTCTATACAGAATTTCATGCTCATCAACAGAGTCACGCGACCACGATAAGATCCAAAAAATTATTACACGACTTAATTGATATCCCTATTCCGTGCATCTTCATCTTTAATGGTCTCGGCCGGAGATCCAGTTTAACTAGGGCAGCCTCAGATTAAGTGGGACTCCAATTGACCATTGATGGGGTTCCACCTAATATGGATGGTTCAAGCAGCATGTGTGTACAAGGGTGCCTTTAGCTAGCCGTCTGGATATGCACCACTGAGGTTGTGTGAACTAGAAATTAAAAAATGGCTGCATCAAACGTGCATGCCTATCCAGCTGAATATCAGGAAAAGATGTTTATTTATAGATATTAAACCAGCTGTTTTTAACTAGATTATAACATCACATACTATAAACACAGCTCCCGAGAGAGAGAGAGAACTCTATTTGACCACATTTTTTGGGGTGAGATGGGTGTAGAGAAGGGAGGGAGGGAATGGCTGTTTGGATGGAATGTCTGTCTGCCTATTAATGCTTCTCATGCATGTTCATGGCCTCCACTAACTTACTATGCTTTCAAAAAGAAAATTTTATATGGTCTGCTTCAACAAATTCAATATTCGATTGGATGATGTCATAGTACTCGATATGTAATTACAAAACACTTATTTTACATCTCATTGTCTGGTCTCTTTGTTACACTCCTTCGGTCCGAAGTTGAATTTAGATTAATTTAATATATATATATAGTTTCCTCCTATTGATGATTGATTCTTCCCATATCTTAAATGTGGACTCATTTTGGAATTAAGAAAAGTAAAGGGGTAGAAATTGGAATTAAGGAAAGTAAAGGGGGTAGAAAAACAACCCTATGTTGAAAATATTCAGATTATAAGTGTTTTTTGACTCGTACTTTAGAAATATTCCAATTTATACATATATTTTTAGAGTAATGTTAAACTGATAGCGTACTCATTTAAAATCAAAGAGTAATGTGACACTATATCGTTTTTACTTTTAATCTAGTCTTAGGTCAGTCTAATATTTACTTTTTCTTCCAAATGTTTTAGGAACAGTTGACGTTGAAGATATCGGGATGAATATTTAATCCTACATTTTCAGAATTTAATGAATCTAACCCCACAACCTTATTGGGCCCAAATTAATACAGAAGCCGGCTTTCCAAAACTAGTAGGTGACTTTGATTTTCCGGGACTCTCAGTTTGGGTTTCCATTACAATCCAATCCAGTCTCTTGAGAGCTGATTGTTGGAAAATTTGATGAGATTGGTAAAGGATAGGGCTTTGCATAGAGGGAAGCCCCTGTTACAACATGGAAACTATAACTTGAACGCAGAATTGCAACGGTCAAGTTGTGTCATTTTTCCCAATATCAATCCATATTGTCATATTGATATTGACTCGCCTTGATTAAGTTATATTCGACTTGTGAATTTCAAATCTAAACATAATTTCACGTTCAATTGAAAATTACATGTCTATTAGGATTCAAATTTAGTCAGAGTATCCGACACATTTGGAGTTGATTTAAGAGCAATTCAACTAATAGCCACGAAATCGGCTAATACCATTTCAAAAATTTTGCCAACAATTTATGATGGTTTTTTTAATTTGTCTATTTTTTTTTTGTTGGGGGGGGGGGGGGGGGGGGGAATTCTTTGGCTGGAGGTTACTGTTTGGGTTGTAATGGAAAGGGAAAGGTGTGAATATTATAGGAAGAATACATTCACCCCCCGCTGAGTGTATTTATCTTAGCTCGTCTGTCCAATAGGACTTCAACTTTAATAAACCAGGACGACCAAAGATAACGTCATATTCCTCATAGTGACCAATCATGTTCGACATTCAGGTGTGTTACCTCACCGCCAATGCATTCAATTATATCTCGCTGCCTCTGGTGTCCAATCTCTTCCCTCGCTACTTTTCACGCTAAAAGCACCTCTCTCTCTCTCTCTCTCTCTCTCTCTCTCTCTTGTTTTTACTCACTTGGCTTGGCAAGCTGCCCGAGTACTCGTGTCGTCGTCTCTTTCTTTAAAAACCCTATTCGTTAGGGATCATATTCCGCACTCGATCGGCTCAAACAATTTTGTCTTTGTGTTTTTATGCTCCTAGGTGAG
This sequence comes from Ilex aquifolium, assembly GCA_951799425.1. Lineage (NCBI taxonomy): Eukaryota > Viridiplantae > Streptophyta > Magnoliopsida > Aquifoliales > Aquifoliaceae > Ilex > Ilex aquifolium. The sequence continues at coordinate 2,450,420 of OX637398.1, read as the reverse complement.
TGTGTGGGGGAGAGAGAGAGAGGGAGAGTATAGGACTGATAATTCGGACTACATTCTTGACTCTGATCCCCTTCAGCTTCTGTTATTGAATTTTCTAGGGTTTCCAGAGCTCTGAACCTGTACATTCATTCCAAACCTATGAAAGATTATGATTAGCTCCGGGTCTTTATATTGCATGTCCTTTCTGTGTTCTGTTGAGCCATTTACAGCCTTTTTCACCCGATTTTCTCATCTGGGTTTGAGTGATTTTAGAGTAAAGGCTTACTATTTGTCACGATGGTATCTTTTCATTGGGTTTCCTAGAAATTCAGAATTTTGATCATATAAATTTCAGAAATTGTATTTAAGAAGTTTTTGACGGCTTTTGATTTTTCCTTTTGGTTGGTTTTTGATGTTTGTTATATTTGATAAGTTTGGTGTCTTTGGGTTAGAGCATAGATAAAAGTGGGCATTTGATGGATTGAGTCTATTTCCATCTGTGGGAATTGAAGGTTTGAACGAAAATGGGGTTAAGTCCGGATGCTATAAAGATGGGGAAGCTGAGTGTGGGCAAATCAAAGGAAAGGAAGAAGAAAGATGATGATGCAGAGGAGACTGGGTGTTGGATTAAGATCAGGTTCTTGGGGAGGTGCATGTCTTCAGGGTCGAAAGTAGATAGTTCTGTTAGTAGCTCTAGCACACAATCTGGTACTCTTCAAAGCATCTTTGCATAAGATTGCTCCTTTTTTTTAATGTTCTCTGAGATCATTGGCCCGTATAATTACTATTATTTCTGGTGGCTGTTGGTTATTTTGTGATATATATGTTTCAATTTGTTACGATCCCTGAAACTGTAGCACATTCTTTTATTTACGTTGGTATATTTGTTGGCTACATCATGTCATGATCATACTTATTTGTGCTAATTAAGTGTATGTCTGCTTTGATTCTAAAAGGAATGTCAGGGATGATTTTTCACTATCTTACTGTTTGACTGACCTTGGTCTTGATCATGGATACTCTTTTGTCCAAAAAATAGTTTGTACTATAATATAATCTTTTTCCATTTGTTCATGGTTGTTAAATGTTGATTCCATTGAATTAAAAAATACCGGTAAATATTTTGTCGTTTATGTCCTAATTATGGTTGTTGAATTAAGTTAAAACCAGTCAAGCAGTGCTCGTTTCCTTCTTTACTTCTTTGCCACTCTTCTAAAAAGAGAAGTGAATTGATTATTTCCTGTTATGCTTTTTGTGGTAATAGCAGTATCAGGTACGTCTAACAATTGGGAAAAAAAAGTGATCGGTAGGTTTTTATCTTTATCACTCATGTTGTTGGGTCGCCCTAACTTGCAAAAAGTTAAAACTGTTTCGCCATGGTTCTTACCACGTTTTGCATCAGCTTCGATGTAGCTATAGGATGGTGATGTGCGCATTCCTTAGAAGCATACAAAGATTAACATAGTGTTATCATCATTGGTCAGAGTTTTATTGTACTTCAGTGGTATGCAGCTGGATTGGGAGCTCGAAAAGTGCAGCACCTTCCTTTTTCTGTGATCCCAAGAGATCCAGAAGTTTCCATTGTCACTTTTGGTGTGGCACACATAGCGTGAAGAATTAGAACTATATTAGGAAAATGGCAATAGTTGTTGTGGCTTAAATAAGTAATTTGGATATGCAATAAGTACTTTTTCATTTTTCTGTAAATTAGCTAGAAACAACAATTTGTGCACTAGAGGAGCTGCGAAGTATGCACACATGGTCTACAGATGATGGCGAATCTCTTCCCTTCCACCATGATACACATATAAGACTTAAGCGTGCTGTTTCTTCTTTTACTTTTTTCTTATGCATTCCTGTGACAGCAATCCAGTTATTTTTTTCAATAGCTGGTAGTAGATCACCTGTAGTTCCACTGTCCAAACATGTAAAGCCATCTTTGAAGGCACTTTTATACGGCAAATGCAATCACAAGGAAGCCAAAGTATCTCTGGTCAAATTTCGTTATGAAATTGGGTAGAAAAATGTAGAATTGTAACTAGTGCTTACTTAGCAATACATATCACAGATAACTTTAAATAAGTGATTGATAGAAACAATTTAAGCCTCCCATTATCATACAACATTCCAACATAGGCAGTTTACTTAGAAATCCAGTTGCATATATGATCCACGTTATAGGTTACATCCAGTCCATTCTTGCACAAGACACATTGTGGAATCAACAACTGACTCCACGCTAACCAGGCTGTAAATGTGCATGTAGTGGTTTGTGCGTATTGTACTGAGGTTTTAATGTGATTTTCTCCTGATAATTCATGTACCATCATTTTGATATGTCAAATGAAGACATACCAATGCCTTTATGGATAGGTTTTTCTGATAACTAATGAATAGGCTTATGATGCTATTTTCCTTTTTGATGTGTACAACAGCGGAAAGTAAATCTTCAAATGAGACGGTTACAGACCAACCAGTTGCTCCAGTCGCGTCGTCTTCAACCACTAGCAATGGAGAGAGTACTCCATCCACTCCCAACGTAGGCGAGGAACTTAAAATTTCTTCTCAGCTTCGGAAATTCTCTTTCCCTGAGCTGAAGTCAGCAACGAGGAATTTTAGACCCGAGAGTCTCCTTGGCCAAGGTGGCTTTGGTTGTGTTTTTAAGGGTTGGATCAATGAGAATGGAAATACGCCAGTGAAACCTGGCACAGGGCTCACTGTTGCCGTAAAGACCCTCAATCATGACGGACTTCAGGGTCACAAAGAGTGGCTTGTAAGAAACCACCTGATGCTTGCCCTTTTATTTTGGATTATATCTGCTACTTGTTATTGTTCTTTTTCTTCGCTTATGACTAATGGTTTATTTATTGTTTACCCCATGTGATAGGCTGAAGTGAATTTTCTTGGTGAGCTCCTCCATCCTAATTTGGTTAAATTAATCGGCTATTGCATAGAGGATGATCAAAGGCTACTTGTGTACGAGTTTATGCCTCGGGGAAGCTTGGAGAATCACTTGTTTAGAAGTATGTAGCTGAACTTGTTAATTCTCAAATTTAGCTAGCTTTTGCTCCCATGTGGATTTATCATATTAGGAAGTGGCATTATTCACGTATTTGTGGTTGAGACATCCACAAATTTTACTATACTTGAAACTATCTTATGCTCTAATTGTATGTGGTTGGTTGATCATCATAATGCCACTATTATGCCTACATTTATTTCCATTTGAATTGTACCTGTATTCATGTTCTTCTTAATGCTATACGTGGTTGTGTTATCTTTGCTTGGATTTTTTTTTTCTTGCCTTCATTTTCCACACATGTAAAATTTACTATTTAGTGTTGGGACCTGTACAATGACCATTCGAAATACATTGATACAAGCTATGCTAGTTGGGGAGGGACCTGCAGTTTGGTGATGATCTCTTGAATCATTTTATTTGGCTGGATATTACTCCCTTTCACACCTATAGAGGAAATGCAGCAATGATTTCAACATATGAAATCTAGTCTTTGGGATGCATTAAAAATGAACTTTTTAGCAATATTCAGGAGTTTGCACCATTGATAAAGACCAAAAGTCAGTTGACATGTGTAATTGTGTTATACAGCAATGGCATTATATTATGGGACCCAATACTTTTACCGCAGAAAAGTTTGTTTCTTTTTCCTGTACTTTGGAGAAGAGTATCCTGCTGTTAGTATCTTTTGTGAGTCAACATTCAAGAGTTTGATCAGGCACATCTTTTTTTTGAGTCCTTATTTTGCGTATTTTTAATAGGGTTTCATGTTTACTTTGAAAGCCCTAGGGATGATTAGAATCTGTGAAAATTTCTTTTTCACCCATGCTCTTGGTCTGGCACCAGTCTTAAAGGGCATTTGGCACTGCCTGAATGTGCATGCTAGTAACTCGAGAACTGATGGAACGTGATTGCTGACGTAGCTTCCATCTTTCTTCTGTTGTGGCAACTTTCACATGACAATGCATAAAAATATGGGCACGACAATCCTGTAGTTTTGATGGTTCGATTATGCTTTTTTTAATGACCTAATCAGGTCCATTCCTGCAGCATCCGTGCAATGCATTTGGGATCTTAGTTTGGCAAGCTGGTTACTTTGGTCTGCTCACGTCCTGCCCTCCTATCTAGCTTTTTTTGTTTGTTTTTTCTCTTCATCTTCTTCCATCCATGGTCAGTATCATATAGCCGGATTTTGTTATGTTAGTTTTTAATTGGTATCAACTATAATGAGCTTCTAGACATTTCCGCCTACAGTTTGGTTTGTGTTTTTTTAAGTAATGACCATGTTCTGCATGGTAGGGTCCTTGCCTCTTCCTTGGTCAATCAGAATGAAAATTGCACTTGGTGCTGCAAAGGGTCTTGCCTTTCTTCATGAGGAAGCTGAAAGGCCAGTTATATATCGGGATTTTAAAACATCTAATATCCTTTTGGATGTGGTATGTGGCTTGAACTTCTGAATGAAACTACAATAAGAATTTTGTTATGTCTAGTCTAACCGTCTTTCTCAATGTTGCTATACCAGGACTACAATGCGAAGCTTTCTGATTTTGGACTTGCTAAAGATGGTCCAGAGGGAGATAAGACACATGTATCTACTCGAGTAATGGGAACATATGGCTATGCAGCACCAGAGTATGTGAGGACAGGTGAGCATGACCAAACTGAATTGTCATTTTCCTTCTCTTTTTTGGGGGTCGGGGCAAAGGGAGTGGACCATGTCCCATCTGGGTATCTGTGCTCGTGATAGTTGTGCTAGACATGGACTAAAATTAATTTCCACCTGAGTCATGTCCCTGTCTCTTTCTTTCGCTTGTATCTTCTGTGGGATGGCTCACTCAATTACACCTTTAGTTGTCTTGCATCTATGCTAGGTTATTGGCAGCCAGTTATATCAACTTTTTGTGATTTCGGTCGCTTTAACTTGGTTAATGGGTTGTCAAAGGTGTGAACTTTCTGTTGTCTCGAGTCTTTACATCAGTATATAACTATGTATGTGTTGTGAATATGCATTATGAAGGTCAAATGTATGGGTTGCGCTTCGGAGATTAATGTTGAAAGGAAAATGTACAACTAAAATGAGCTGCTGGCTATGACAATTCCACCCCCATAATTGGTAGAACTTTTTATACTTTAGGAAGGTCGTAGTTTATAATTCTGTTACTGTCACCTCTAGGTTGTGATGTCTTTATAACTACAAAAGAACTTGAATATGGGCCTCTGATATAGACTGTTTTAAGGATGGAATCTTGTGTGATCCATTTGTTGTGCCAGGACATTTAACTTCGAAGAGTGATGTCTACAGTTTTGGGGTGGTTTTACTTGAAATGTTGACCGGCCGAAGGTCCATGGATAAAAGCCGACCAAATGGGGAGCATAATCTGGTGGAATGGGCACGGCCATATCTGGTAGAGAGAAGGAGGTTTTATCGACTAATAGATCCCCGCCTTGAAGGTCGCTTTTCAATCAAAGGTGCACAGAAGGCAGCTCAGCTGGCTGCCCGTTGTCTTAGCCGTGACCCAAAGTCCAGACCTCTTATGAGTGAAGTTGTTGATGCCCTGAAGCCTTTACCCGACCTCAAGGACATGGCCTGCTCCTCGTCCTACTTCCAGGCCCTGCAGGCTGAGCGTTCTGGTAGTAACTCAAATGCTAGAAATAGCAGTAGAATGCACACAGGATTGCTCCCAAAGAATGGACAACCAACCCGGAGCCTCTCCATACCAAATGGTCCAAAGGTCTCTCCATATCACCATAACCATCTTCACAGGTCACCGATACCTAACGTTAGACAATCAGAACATTGAGTCATCCTTAAGTTCTTTTCCTCGCTCACTTGTTCTCTTCCAAGAAAATGAGTTGATTCTGTAAAGCTGAAACATGCCAGGGTGGGTCTTCAAGTTTTTGGTGGTGTGTTGTGTTGCAGAGGTGAGAAAGGTTGCACTTCTCTGTTGCTTAGTTTGCTGGTGATAGATAGTCCTGGAAAGAGCCTCTCTTGTGTGTCATATAGTTGTTTTAGACATGAAAACTTGGCTGCTAATGTTTCCCTTTTTTTTACTAAGCTTCCTTTTTAAAAAATTGGAATACTCTTAACCGATCTTGTAAGCGATATGATTGCTTTATTAATCTGTTAAGATTGAAGTATTTTTCATCCGTGTTTAGTATCTTGTGTTTCCGGACCTTTGGGTGGAGACCTCCATTATGCCTAACTGGTTAATTGTACATGTTTCAGTACAGGGTAATTAAAAAAATTTGCTGAGCAATTATTATATAGCCAAAACCCAGCTATTTTTTTTTTGTTGGTACATTGGAAATAAAACGGGTTATTTGAACCCTCTAGCAAAAGAAATACAAGAAAGATCGTTCAAAAGAAGCTGACCCAACACAGATGGTGCACTTTCAAAAAACACAAAAGGATCTTGTTGGTGGCCTCCCAGGCTTGCCATCTTATCCGCGCAAAAATTCCCTTCTCTCAAAGTATGGAGAATGGGAGTATTAGTCAGGCCCATAATGTGCTTGCAATTAGCAATGATATTCCTTTGGGGATGAACATCTTCCAACCTAGCATTAATTAGGTTGAGTTCTTCCAAATAATCTGTTTCCATGATCACCTTCTTTAGGTTTTGTGATTGAATTATCCTAAGGCCTTGAAAGATAGCCCATAGCTCGGCTTGTAAGCTAGTAGAGTCCTTAAGCTTCCCAAAGAAGCCCAGCTGTCACCTTCCTTGGTCATTCCTTAGCAGCCCTCCTACTGAAGCTGGGCCTGGATTCCCCTTGAAGTTGCCATCAACGTTCATCTTCATCCAACCTGTAGGAGGAAAAACCCAACCAATAAGTTTGGGGGGATTGAAAGTTCCCTGGGATAAGGGTTCATTGAAAACGTCCCATGAGTCCCGAGCCATACTCCAAGCTTTCTTGGCAATAATATGGGGGGGATTCTTTATGTTATCCAAGCATTCTTGGTTTCTATCTTTCTAAATATTCCATAACAGGGAAGCAAAAAGAATAGGCCATTTCACACCTCTCCAAAAACTGTCCTTTCTAGCTTTATAGTTTTCAATGAGCCAATTTTGAAGGTCCAAGGATTGATCCTGTTGGAGGTCATTTCTGTTTAGAAAAGATCTCCAAACACGATCAGCTTTTGGGCAGTCCCTCAAAATATGTATTGTATTTTCATTCACAGCTTTGCATCTCACACATGCAGGGTCATCAGTAAGATTCCTTGCAAGCCTCAGGGAGTTAGAGAGGAGTCTATCACTTTGAGCCAACCACAAAAAAATGCTTAATTTTCTGTGGGACCCTGAGTTTCCAAATCCACTTCCAGTTTAAAACACGATGATGACAACCGTCAGAATCAGAAATCCAATTATAAGCAGATTTAATAGAAAATTTTCCATTACATGTAAGACCCCAAGATGGTGAATCTTGATGGGAGCCTTTCAACGACAGTGGTGAGTGAATGAGATCAGAAATGACATTTGAGGGAAGAAACATACCTGCTTTCTGGATATTCCAGTTACCTGTGGAGGTTATGAAGTCAGCCACTGTGCTATTGGGGTCTGTTGTTCTTGGGATCATCATCCTTCTTTGGAGTGAGCTTTCACCAATCCACCAGTCATTCCACAGCGAAACCTTTGAACCATTACCAATAAGCCATTTTGTGTTCTCTTTCACAGTTTGAGAAGTTTTTAACAAAGCTCTCCATATTGGAGATGCGTTAGATTTATGTGGCCAGTCTTTCGAAGGTGAATTCATATACTTTTTACTAACCACATCAACCCATAATGAATTACTCTCCGTGTGAAATTTCCAACCCAGTTTAGACAGGATAGCTAAATTGTTATCTCTACATTTCCTCAAACCCAAACCCCCTGCCTCATTTGGGGAGCAGACCGTGTCCCAGTTAATCAAATGAACATTTTTCCTCTCCTCAGTGTCCCCCCAAAGGAAGTTTCTATTCAATCTGTCAATTTTCTCACAAGTGGATTGGGGTAACCAAGAGGTTTGCATAATATAGCTTGGAATTGTAGAAGTAACAGCTTGAACAAGAGTATTTCTTCCAGCAAATGAGAGATTTTTAATTTTCCATCCACTCAATTTTGTTTAGATCTTTTCAATCACTGAGATGTAGTGATCCTTACTAACTCTCCTATGGATGATGGGGATGCCTAGATACTTCCCTATGTCATTAGTACATGTGATCCCACTCCTTCTCCCTAAGTGCAGTACTTGGCTCCTACTAATGTTTGGGGAAAAGAAAACTCTGGATTTAGTTAAGCTCACTTTCTGACCTGTAATAGAGCAAAAATCTTTCAAAACTGTTTTAATCATGTCACAATCTCTTTCTGAAGCTCTAGAGAAGAGGACAATATCATCAGCGAAAAGGAGGTGGGTGATGACAGGGCCTTTCCTGGAGGTCTTGATGCCTTTCCATATTCCATTTTCAACTTTGTTTTGAATGATTTGACCTAATTTCTCCATACAAAGAGTGAATAAGTAAGGTGACAATGGGTCTCCCTGTCTAAGGCCTCTTTTAGGATTGATTGGATCCAAAGGGGCACCATTCCATAAGATAGCAAGGGATGTACCTGTCACACAACTCATGATCAAATTAATCCAGGACTGAGGAAAATTGAAGTCAATCAGTGTTTGGTGAAGGAAAACCCAGCTATTTGCTTGTTTGTAGGTCATGCCGTTAAGCTTGTTCTGACATTATATGTTTTAACAATATTCACTTTACTATGTAAATGTACAAATTCCGACAATTTATTATACTGTGTTGGAAGACACCATATGATAATAGAAGCATCGGTACTATTATACATATTGGATTAACTTTAATGAACTAAATGAAGTGGAAACAGTCTCTATGGGTTCCTTAGCTGCCATACAGAAATTGTGTGAAGAGGTTTGGCTAGTGTTGTCCTGTGAGCAAGAAATTCTTGAGACACTCGTTGCATTGTCGGACGGTATTTTGGTTCAGGACATAGGCATGCAAATGCTAGTGTAGCAACCAGAACAATATCCCGTGCAACCAGTGGGTCAGCCGGTGGGGAGAGGCGTGGGTCTAACATCTCATTTAACATTATATTTTGAGTAGATAATGATGATGACAATAGTGATGATAGGAGGTCTCCTGGATGTCGTCCCATAATTGTTTCCAACGCCACCACCCCAAAGCTATAGACGTCACATTTCTCATTCACAACCATGGTGTATGCAAGCTCTGCACGAGAATTGGAGATCATTGAGCAATCGGTTAATGAAGGTTAATTATGAACATTCTATTAGACGAATTACTCCATAAGATTACTAAGAAATACATCCTTGTTTTAGCATATATTGTTAGACTGGCAAAAGGATGAACAATTTACCCGGAGCAATGTATCCATAAGTCCCTGCAGCGAGAGTTTGATTCGAACAATCAGGACATAACAACCTAGCTGTGCCAAAGTCTGCTACAAAAGCCTCCATTTTTGAATTCAACAAAATGTTGTTGCTTGATATATCTCGGTGAACGATTGGTGAGGCACAATCATGATGCATATAAGACACAGCATGTGCGGTGCCTTTGACGATGTTCACTCTCGTAGTCCAACTCAATTCTATAGCCACCTCATCATATCTTAGTGCACAAAATAAGCTTCCTTTTTCCATGTATTTGTAAACCAAGAACATGCAACGTTTGTGTAAGCAAAACCCGTAAAGCTTTACAATGTTTCTGTGTCTTAGATTTGTCAACATTTGCACCTCATTCCTGAAACTCTTGTCAAATGCTGGCTCCTCGGCTTCCAAACGATGAAGTTTCTTCAAAGCGAACACTTGGCCGCCGGGCAGCTGTGCTTTGTAAACTCTACCATACCCGCCAGTTCCAATGCAATGCTTGATGTCAAAGTTGTCTGTTGCTCTGATTATGTCTTTATATGCAATGTGTCCATCGTAATTCCATATTGAGCACATATCACCATTCTTCATTGCCCTTTCCTCACTTGGAACTTTTTTACTCTTACTCCAAAAAAAGTAAATAAATCCGAAAATTAAGAAGGCAAGGAAAATGGTGATGGGAAGGAAAATGACAAGAAAGTATGAGTTTTGTTTCAACTTCTTGTATGGTTTTCTTTGTTCTTGCTGGTTTGTCTTGTTACACTCCAGATTGGTGTTTGATAAATCAAGTGGGCATAATCCGCAAGTACAATAGGGCATCGTGCCAGAGAGATTATTGTGGGAGAGGTTCAAGAATTTTACCCGTACCATGATGTATGCAACTTCAGCAGGTATGCTTCCACTCAAATTGTTTTCACTCAATCCCAAGTGTTGCAACATCCCACATCTGTGTAGTTCTTTCGGGATAGGACCGCTCAACAAATTTTGAGAGAGATCCAAATAAGAAAGGAAACGTAGGTTGCCAAGTTCAGGTGGTATCGAACCGTTGATTCGATTGGCAGATAGGTCAAGTATGCTTATGTCTTTCCAATGCCCAATTGATGGAGGGATTGGACCAGAAAGATTGTTATCATGGAGGTCGAGAACACGCAAACTTGTGAGTTTCTCCATCCCTATTTCTGGAGGAATGGAACCGCTAATTTGATTTGAACCAAAATACAAATAATTGAGGTTGGTTAAATTACCAATAGATGATGGGATTGGACCAGTGAGATAATTTGCTCCAAGATTTAGGTAAGCCAAGTTACTCAGGCCCCCTAAAGCTGAGGGGATCAATCCAGCGAGTCCAATGTTCCAAATGCACAAATCGGTCAGCTTAGTCAAGAGACCTAGAGATGAGGGGATTGGACCTGTGAAATTATTAGAACTGAGATGTAGCTCAACCAAATTACTCAGGTTCCCCAACTCTAAGGGGATGAATCCAACAAGTGCATTGCCTCGAAGGTTCAAATTGGCTAAATTGGTCAAGAGACCAATAGATGAGGGGATTGAACCCATAACACCATTCCAACTATAATCTAGATAAACCAGTTTTTTCAGATTGCCAATCTCAGGGGGGATTGAGCCATTGATGTAATTGTGTGACAAATCAAGGTGGACTAGTTGGGTGAGGTTACCCAAGGAAAGAGGTAGCTCACCTGTCACACTATTGTCATGGAGATCAAGATAAGTGAGTTTTGTAAGCCTCCCAATTTGGTTGGGTATGCTTCCACGGAGACCGCAGTTGCTGAGATTGAGATGCTCAAGTTGTGGAAAGGCAGACAAGTTCAATTTGTCGAGCGGAGCTCCTACAGTGAGGCGGTTAACGGTAACACGTATCGCAGTGACGTTTCCTGCCTCGTTGCAAACGATACCATCCCACTGGCAGTAGTGAATCGTTGCATTAGTGTTCCGCCACCAACCGCTGTTGTGCAGAGCTTCTGCCTCTATCATCCATGATGACAACGGGTATGATGATGATGATATAGAAGTAGATGTGGCCATTATCATAGTAGCTGCCACCCCCACCACCACCACCTTTGCTAATAATACAAGTGTAGAAATAACGAATGGCTCCATTTTTTTGAGGGATATATAGGATAGATTCTGTTGCTCTAATGCATATACACAGAGGCCTATATATAATACATTGCATGCTATTATCAGAAATAAAAAAAAAAAGGGGGGGGGGGGGGGATTTGGAAAAAATATTGGTCTTCAGTCTTGACCCATCTACAGGGAGTCAAGATAGAGTTTGAAGGACCCAAAATTGTGGGTGGGTCTATTCAAAGATGAAGTTGAGGGCAGTACGTTACAAATGTGGAGGGTAAACCACACAAGTCTTGGTTGCCGACAATTAAGTAGTACCCATTGCTAGGAAATGAAGTTGAAAACAAGAGTGATTTGACCTCACCCTCCAAGGCATTGTATGACAAAGAAAATGTAGCTCCAGGATAGGCAGTGAGGCCAGAGAGAGAGAGAGAGCGAGAGAGAGAGAGAGAGAGAGAGAGAGAGAGAATCTGTGATACTGATAGGGATTCAAGATGGAGTAAGTTATGAAATCTTTTTTTTTTTTTGGTCAGACCATCCGGTATCTGAAAGCCACTTTGGGCTCCGACTAATCCGGATTCGAGCCGGGTAGGACCACAAGGGCGGCAAAGCTCTCCCTACCGAGCGCAGCTGCGTTCCCAAGACTCGAACTCGAGACCTTGATTAAGCTAGAACAGTCCCTTACCAACTGATCTAACGCTCGTTGGTAAGTTATGAAATCTTTTGTAACTGCAAGGACTTGCAAAACTTTTGTGTAATGGATAAATTGTGGTATCAAATGCCATGTTGAAGATGAACAATCACTTACTTCACAGTTCGGGTCTTTTACTCTTTTGGCCAAACTCTTTACTGAGGAAATAAAAAATGAAAAATGTTAAAAGTGTACCCACACAAAAAATAAAAATAAAAAATTAAAAAAGTAAAAAGATAAGAGTATCACCGTAGATACCAAAAAACAAACTATTATACTACTCATACTACCATGCTTATTACAATGTGACGTGGTACGATCACAATCATAAAAAAATTACTAGAGTTAACTTGATTTACAAATTCAATGGTCCATAATGAGGTGGTACACTAAAATAGTAAGTGTAGTAATAATGCTGATCAAAATAGGGGCAAAATTGTAAATTTTGCTGCAAATATAAGGATAAAAGTAGAGAAAATCCACACCAACTTGGTAATTGGGTAGTAGAATAACTTGTGTTTAAAGGTGGAAAATTTGCATAATGGACAGACTAGACTTGTTAGTCTTTCACGCCTCCCACGGGTCATTAGTCATACACTTGAATAGTATCACTATAACAGGAAGGCTCCTGGAGGCAGCTGTCGTAATCATATTTACTTTCAAATTTTACTGACACAATGACGTGATTTTATTGGAATCGTTGGATCAACACTGAGTTTCAATATTTGATGGGTCTACAATAAATTAAATCAACAAATTATGTCAGTAAATTTGTAATTACTCATATAAAAAAAATATTATATTATTTTGGTGTATTGACTACCTAGGAGTAAATATATATAAATAAGAAAAAAAATAATTAAAAGAAGACTAATGTGTCTCTAATAAAAATCTTGCCCTAGAAAGACCTATTAGGACTATTTTACATGTGTTTTAAATATGGTAGTATTGTGGAATAGGTCAAACTCTTCATATATATGTATAGATATATATATATTCTCTTCCCATAATCACACCTACACACACGTTAGAATAGAGAAAGGAAAGGAGAGGCTAGGATTTCGAGTAAAGAAAAAGGAAGAGAAAGAAAGAAGGGGATTTAGAGAAGAAGGAAGAAAACTAGAAGATTTGTTCGTCAAGGTTAGTTTTCATATTGAAATTTAAATTGTGTATTTAATCATTATATGTACATATATACAAGTTTGTAGCCTATTATATCTTGCAAGTAATTCATATGGGTAGGTTTATAGGGTTGAAATATGTGAATGCAAATATAATATGGTGGGTATTTGTGTTAAGAAGATATTGCGAAAAAGGGGAAGGAAAAAAAAAAGATGCAGACCAAGCTTCTGGAATTCGTAAGGTTGAAGAAGATGAAAGTTTTGAAATTATGGAAACCTCCCCCTTAGTTTTAAGTAGTTTTATTTTGATCCCTAAACTTTTATAAACTTAATTTTTGACCACCATGGAACTTGGTAATTTATAGAACTGATCCAATATGTTTGAAACAAATATGATCATTTCAAAACAGGCCCCGAGTTTTGAAATTTTTTTGAAATTTTGAAACGTCCCCTAAAAGTTTCGATTAAGTGTTTAAAATCAATGATTATTCTAATAAATCAAATTGAGGTTGTATTTTCGAAAGAATGGGTCTCTAGAACCTTAAATACTATTTTGTAAAATTTATGACAGGCCCGAAAACAGAAAATTCGTTTTTAAGAAAATTACACTTTGACCCCAAAAGTTTCAAAAATTATGATTTGACCCCGAAACTTTAGAAATTTTTTCTAAACAGGCCAGAATACTTCTACATCATATTACCTCGTATTAGAAAGGATATTTATATGTGAAAGATATATTAAGTATATATCAATAGTTAGGAAGTATAAAAATTAAATATAGAATCGCGAAACGACGAAATTAGGAATATAGCTTGATTGTTATATGTTATTTTGGATTAGGTGGTGATTGCATTGAGATTGAGAAAGAGTGCTTTGAATTGGATTTTGAAAATCAAGGTGAGTAGTTTACTACTTCTTTTGGGAGGATTTTCTATATTCAATGTGTGAGTGCGTGCGTGTGGATTTTTCATATATAGGATATATGTATTGATGTTTGGGGTTACAATTAAATGTTTTGAAATTGTGAACTGTTATACATGTAAATTTTGGAAAACTTGTGGGATGATTTTTGTATCATTGCTTTGGGGATGAAAAAGAAATATTGTGTGTGGTGGGACTAAAACTACAATTTTGGTGTATGTGGGAATCATGTTTTGAGACGGGGACTGGGGTTACCAGGTCTGAGTGGTAACAAGAGACTGGGACTGGGGTTACCAGGTCTGAGTGGTAACAAGAGACTGGGCCAGTTATCAGGCTAGTGGTAACAAGAGATGGGGCCAGTCATCAGGCTAGTGATGACAAGAGACGGGGTCAGTTACCAGGCTAGTGGTAACAAACATGATTTGACAAATGTATTTGAGACTGAATATGTGGGTGAGTGTTTTGAGTTATAAATGTCTTTTCATTTATAAAGTGATTTGTGAAAATGAGTGGGTGTTTTGGGTTATAAATGTTTTTTCATTTATAAAATTATTTGTGAACAAGAGATCATTTTGTTTACAGGCTTATGTGGGAGGGATTGGGGTACAATTTGTTGTACTTATGTATATATCAAAGTTTATTTTTGTATATAAACTGTATGATTTATTTTCACACTTCATTAGAGGTGGTTGCTATTCACGGGCCTTTGTGCTCACCCAAACATATAACATTTTTCAGGAGAGGATCAGGGTGAGGAGTAAGTTTGCTGATATACAAGAGATTAGAGGACTTGAAAATTTATTTTATTGTAGGTCTTCAGGAATAAATGTCTTTTATAGTTTAATGTTGCTTATACTTAGAGTAATAAACCTTATGATTTAATTATTGTTTATATGAGTTTAATAATGATGTTGATGATGTTTAGTTTATTTCTCTGGTATTCATTAGGTCAATGAATTGTATCACTTTATTATTTGTCTTCTGCTGTATTTTGTATTTATTATGCACTGGGTTGGTTGGTTAAGACCTTGGTGGTCGGTCCGCTGCCCACCCTATGTGATCCGGAGTGGGGGTGTGACAAAATTAAATTTCAATAACATTACTCTTATTTTTCACTTTATACCGTAGAAGCGGAGCACATATTCAACACTAGATAGGACAAAATTCAACTAAAAAAATAACCAAGAAATACGAAAAAATTTAAAAGTTGAAATGGAAAATTTATTCCAACCTAATACTTCTTAATTTTGCTATTTCAATGAACCAGCTCTTACCAGATAAAGGCGGACATTGAGTTCATTTTCATTCTTTCTCATTTCTTTACATCGGCTCTTTCCTTTTTCAAAAAAGTGAGTGTGATTGCAATGCTCTGCTTTGTTTACTGGTATGATAGATTGGGGAAGAAGCCATGAAAATAGCCAATCTTGTGAGGCGCTCAGTTGTTTTACACATGAAAATTTGGCTGTAATGTTCCTCTTTTTTCTTTTTCTTTTTTGTGTGTTGAAATCACCTTTTTAAAAATTAAATAACCTTAGTGGACAGTTTAATCGATATAGGTTGCATTTATGATCACTTATGAAATCTAAAAATTACTTTTTCAACAAATACTTCTAATTAGTCATCTCAAACACTACTTTTTTTATTTATTTATATAAAAGTACTTAGTATATTCATCTAAGTTCCATGTCTTTTGTTTCATGAGCTCTTGGTAGAGAATGTCATTATGCCGACAAGTAAATTTAGCACTTTTTAGTTCAAGTTGAATAAATAATTACCCACTCACCCTAAACTCAGCTACATGATTATTTGCTATGTCATTAAGCTTTCTGTATTATCTTATTTTTATCACTTGACGTGCCACCTTAAAATACTAATAAATCAATGAAACAAACCATTATACTCTTTACACCACCTTTGTGCATTATCCTATTTTTATCACTTGATGTGGTACAATCTCAACCATTAAACATTTAATAGATTTAATGCGACCCGGAGAAAGAAAAAAGAAAGTGACACCAACGTTTTCCAACGCCACCATCATCTACTTCAATTCCAGAGTCAAGACACCATCTTCTGGGTTATGAATGGGAAATAGAAACAAAATTGGGGGCAAAATTATAAATTAATGCAAGCAGGAGAGAATATCAACGCCAACACTTTGAGTAACGTAGGTTTGGGGGAAGAGACTTTGCATAAAGATGGACATAATTATTAGTCTTTCACCCCTCTCAGGGGTAGTGGTAGACTTGAATAAGATCCTACGAAGACTCATGAGGTTAAGACTTTTCATAACGGTGATTTGCATTTTGCATCATTAAACTATAGTCCCTATCTTACTTTTCTCCTTTATTAGTTTCAAATCACTCCAAAACTAAACATCTTTTATATTTTTGGATAGAAAATATCCACGTGCCATTGGATTGTGGAATAAAATGAAGTAAAATCAAATAATTCGAGGAACAAAATTGTCACAACTTTTTAGCCAAATTATAACGAACATTTGTAATTAAGGCAATATAAAACTAATAAACATATAAAGTTGGAAGTGTAATATGAAAAACATAAAAGTTGAGAGATAATGTAAGATAGAGATAGTTGATGGGATCAAAGTGTAATTTTTAGCATTGGTAATCTCTTTCTATGTTCCAGATGAAATGAAATGTTGTATTACTTCATTAAAGGATTTATTTACCCAAATATGGGAATAAATTGTCAATTCCATTACAACAATTAACATTAGTTGTTAGCAAATATCGATATTTGTGGGGGGTGGAGATAGCCCACCCATTGTGTTTAGAATATACTTACATATTTTCTTTAATTTGTTTCCTTTTACCTATTTCTTTTTTGTTCCCTTCAAACACACGCAAGAAAATATTCAATTTAACGATAACACCACATCATCAACGTCCCGTAGTATCGCCAACTACTTATAGAATATCATGTAGACTTTGTAAGTCCCACTATTTTAATAACTATTGCTAACCACTCCATCTAATCATTATCATGTTGAAATAATAGGATTCACCAATCTTATTTTGGTATTTTATTATTGGTCGTTTATATTATTGGTGTTTTAATAGAATGCACACAGGATTGCTCACAAAGAATGGACAACCAACCGGGAGCCTCTCCATACCAAATGGTCCAAAGGTCTCTCCATATCACCATAACCATCTTCACAGGTCACCGATACCTAACGTTAGACAATCAGAACACTGAGTCATCCTTAAGTTCTTTTCCTCGCTCACTTGTTCTCTTCCAAGAAAATGAGTTGATTCTGTAAAGCTGAAACAGGCCAGGGTGGGTCTTCAAGTTTTTGGTGGTGTGTTCTGTTGCAGAGGTGAGAAAGGTTGCACTGCTCTGTTGCTTAGTTTGCTGGTGATAGATAGTCCTGGAAAGAGCCTCTCTTGTGTGTCATATAGTTGTTTTAGACATGAAAACTTGGCTGCTAATGTTTCCTTTTTTTTTTTTATTAAGCTTCCTTTTTAAAAAATTGGAATACCCTTAACCGATCTTGTAAGCGATATGATTGCTTTATTAATCTGTTAAGATTGAAGTATTTTTCATCCGTGTTTAGTATCTTGTGTTTCCTGAGCTCTGGGTGGAGACTTCCATTATGCCTAACAGGTTAATTGTACATGTTTCAGTACAGGGTAATTAAAAAAATTTGCTGAGCGATTATTATATAGCCAAAACCCAGCTATTTGCTTGTTTGTAGGTCATGCCGTTAAGCTTGTTCTGCCATTATCTGTTTTAACAATATTCACTTTACTATGTAAATGTACAAATTCCGACAATTTATTATTATGTGTTGGAAGACACCATACGATAATAGAAGCATCGGTACTATTATACAGATTGGATTAACTTGAACTAAATGAAGTGGAAACAGTCTCTATGGGTTCCTTAGCTGCCATACAGAAATTGTGTGAAGAGGTTTGGCTAGTGTGGTCCTACGAACAAGAAATTCTTGAGACACTCGTTGCATTGTCGGACGGTATTTTGGTTCAGGACACAGGCATGCAAATGCTAGTGTAGCAAGCAGAACAATATCCCGTGCAACCAGTGGGTCAACCGGTGGGGAGAGGCGTGGGTCTAACATCTCATTTAACATTATATTTTGAGTAGATAATGATGATGACGATAGTGATGATAGGAGGTCTCCTGGATGCCGTCCCATAATTGTTTCCAATGCCACCACCCCAAAGCTATAGACGTCACATTTCTCAGTCACAACCATGGTGTATGCAAGCTCTGCACGTGAATTGGAGACCATTGAGCAATCGGTTAATGAAGGTTAATTATGAACATTCTATTAGAGGAATTACCCCAAAAGATTACTAAGAAATACATCCTTGTTTTTGCATATATTGTTAGACTGGCAAAAAGGATGAACAATTTACCTGGAGCAATGTATCCATAAGTCCCTGCAACGAGAGTTTGATTCGAAGAATCAGGATATAGCAGCCTAGCTGTGCCAAAGTCTGCTACAAAAGCCTGCATTTTCGAATTCAACAAAACGTTGTTGCTTGATATATCTCGGTGAACGATTGGTGAGGCACAATCATGATGCATATAAGACAGAGCATGTGCCGTGCCTTTGACGATGTTCACTCTCGTAGTCCAACTCAATTCTACAGCCACCTCATCATATCTTAGTGCACAAAATAAGCTTCCCTTTTCCATGTACTCGTAAACCAAGAACATACAACGTTTGTGTAAACAGAACCCGTAAAGCTTCACAATGTTTCTGTGTCTTAGATTTGTCAACATTTGCACCTCATTCCTAAAACTCTTGTCAAATGTTGGCTCCTCAGCTTCCAAACGATGAAGTTTCTTCAAAGCAAACACTTGGCCGCCGGGCAGCTGTGCTTTGTAAACGCTACCATACCCTCCAGTTCCAATGCAATGCCTGATGTCAAAGTCGTCTGTTGCTCTGATTATGTCTTCATATGCAATGTGTCCATCGTAATTCCATATTGAGCACATATCACCATTCTTCATTGCCCTTACCTCACTTGGAATTTTTTTACTATTACTCCAAAAAAAGTAAATAAATCCGAAAATTAAGAAGGCAATGAAAATGGTAATGGGAAGGAAAATGACAAGAAGGTGTGAGTTTTGTTTCAACTTCTTGTATGGTTTTTTTGGTTCTTGTTGGTTTGTCTTGTTATACGACGAATTGTTATATGACGAATCAAGCGGAGAACACTCCAGATAGGTGTTTGATAAATCAAGTGAGCATAATCCGCAAGTAGAACAGGGCATCGTGCCAGAGAGATTATTGTGGGAGAGGTCCACGATATTTAACCGTAACATGAAGGATGCAACTTCAGCAGGTATGCTTCCACTCAAATTGTTTTCACTCAATCCCAAGTGTTGCAACATCCGACATCCGCATAGTTCTTTCGGGATAGGACCGCTCAACAAATTTTGGGAGAGACCCAAATAAAAAAGGGAAGATAAGTTGCCAAATTCAGGTGGTATTGAACCGCTGATTCGATTGGCAGATAGGTCAAGTATGCGTATGTCTTTCCAATGCCCAATTGATAGAGGAATTGGACCAGAAAGATTGTTATCATGGAGGTCGAGAACACTCAAATTCGTGAGTTTCCCCATTTCTGGAGGGATCACATGGTGGAGTAGATTGACAGATAGGTCTAAAAATTGCATGTTTATCAATTTATCAATGCCTGGTGGTATGAAATCATTGATAGAATTTGAATCAAGGGACAAATAATTGAGGCTGGTCAAATTATTTATAGATGAAGGGATTGGGCCTGTGAGGATGTTATTCCTTAAAAATAAATTAAATAAATGCGCCAAGTTCCCTATTTCTGGAGGAATGGAACCGCTAATTTTATTTGAATCAAGATACAAATAATTGAGGTTGGTCAAATTACCAATAAATGATGGGATTGGACCAGTGAGACAATTTGCTCCGAGATCTAGGTCAACCAAGTTACTCAGGCCCCCTAAAGCTGAGGGGATCAATCCAGCGAGTCCATTGTTCGACATGATCAAATCGGTCAAATTGGTCAAGAGACCTAGAAATGAGGGGATTGGACCTATGAAATTATTAGAACCGAGATTTAGCTCAACCAAATTACTCAGGTTCCCTAACTCAAAGGGGATGAATCCAACAAGTGCATTCCAACTAAAATCTAGATACACCAGTTGTTTTAGATTGCCAATCTCAGGGGGAATTGAGCCATTGATGTAATTGTGTGACAAATCAAGGTGGACTAGTTGGGTTAGGTTACCTAAGGAAAGAGGTAGCTCACCTGTCACACTATTGTCATGGAGATCAAGATGAGTGAGTTTTGTAAGCCTACCAATTTGGCTGGGTATGCTTCCACGGAGACCGCAGTAGCTGAGATCCAGATACTCAAGGTGTGGAAAGGCAGACATGTTCAATTTCTCGACCGGAGCTCCTATAGTGAGGCTGTTAGCGGCACCCTGTATCGCAATGACGTTTCCTGCTTCGTTGCAAACGATACCTTGCCACTGACAGTGAGTTGTTACATTAGTGTTCTGCCACCAACCGCTATTGTGCAAAGCTTCTCCCTCTATCATCCATGATGGCGGGTATGGTGATAATGGTGATGATGATATAGAAGTAGATGTGGCCATTACCATAGTAGCTGCCACCACCACCAGGACCCATGCTAATACCGCAACTGCAGAATTAACGAATGGCTTCATTTTTTTATGAGGCATAGATAGGATTGATTCTGTTGCTCTAAAGCATATACACAGGTCTATATATAATGTATTGCATGCTCTGATGAGAACTAAAACAAAAAAAAAAAATAGACTTTGGAAAGTGTATTGGTATTCAGTGTTGACCCATTGGTAGAATTTGAAGGACCCAAAAATGTAGGTGGGTGGGTCTACTCAAAGATGAAGTAGACGGCTGTGATTCAAATGTGGTGGAGGGTAAACCACACAAGTCTTGGTCGCCGACAAATTAATTAAGTAGTGCCCATTGCTAGGAAATAAAGTTGAAAAAAACAGTCTAACAAATAGGGACAAAATTGTAAATTTAACGGCTAATATAAGGAGAAAAGTAGAGAAAATCCACACCAACTTGGTATTTTTTTATTTTTTTTAGGACAAAGACTCCAACTTGGTAATTGGGTAGTAGAATAACGTGTTTTTTATCAACTAAAGTCCAAACAATCACATGGTTTGCTGGACTTTATTATTCCATGGAGTGAGTGAGTTGTCTGCCGTTTTTAAAAATTGAAAGCCATATTGAATGCGTCAAATCATTTGACGCTTATAAGTTAAAAGAATTTGACATTTTCTTTGAACACGTCAGTCCGTTTGACGTTTCTTTTAAACGCGTCAGTCGGGCTGACGTTTTCTAAGGATTAAATTTGCCACTCTGTTCCATTAAAGGTGTCAGTCCGTTTGACGTTTTTAGCTTAAAAACGTCAGTTGGTCTGACACGTTTAAGCTAAAAACGTCAAACAGATTGACGTTTTTAAAAACAACATGGGTTTGAAAATTATTTTCAAACCAACCTTTAATTGAGACTTTTTTTTTCAAAACCGCTTGACATGGGTCAAAAGCTCCTATGATAAGGCATGACATGCACATTTTGCATCACAGGATGCCTCTTGATGTGAGATAAGGTGGTTACATTTTGAATGCTATCATGTCGACATGTTGATCGTCACCGAAGAATCTTGGTTTGTGCCTTAATTATTATAATTGTGGATTTAAGGATAGTTTTAATAGTAGCTTAAACGAGCTATAAATAGAGACGTTTTAAATTTGAATTTTGATAATTATAGGTGGTGACTTTTTGAATGCTATCATGTCGACATGTTGATCTTCAATGCTATCATGTCGACATGTTGATCTTCACTGAAGAATCTTGGTTTGTGCCTTAATTATTATAATTGTGGATTTAAGGGTAGTTCTAATGGTAGCATGAACGAGCTGTAAATACAGATGTTTTGAGTTTGAATCTTGATAATTTTTGGGGGTCAGATCATGAGGAATTTATCTCTCATGAATACCCTAGTCGCGACATGGATGGTCTTCTTTTGACAGAACAGGAGAGAGGTGCACGTAAGTTAGGGATTAATCGAAATACGCATAAGCTGGTCCGTACACCCTTGACTATTAAACCTTAAAAATAATAATATTATAATTGTTATTGTTATTCTTGACTTATTCTCAAATCATTCATAAACTCAGATGATTGGACTTCAATGATTAGTTTTTTTGAGTCTAATATTTGTGTTTCACAAGAAATATCGTAGTTGAAACAAATCTAAACACATTTCGAATTCAATTAACAATCACATGAATAAGTTATTGGGACGATTCTCGATTACTATAAGAAACCTTCGAAAGGCCAAATATAATGGTGCTCAAATAATTTGAATGTCAGATTTGGTTTGTCTGTGCTCTTTGTTTCATAGTGATCACTATTTTGCCATAAAGATGCCCATCTAACCTATCAGGGACCATCTGATACTTATTTTAATACATCCACTGTTATGATAAAAAAAAAATGCATGTTTCTTGACTTCCCACACAGATTATTCACAACTTTCCTCATGATCATAAAGATATATTTTTAAACAGGTTCAAAGTCATCAAAGTAACATATTTTATATCATCACTCCTTGGTTGTTTATGGTATTATTTTCTAGGTTGGGCTAGAGTGGCTATAGGTTTATCTTACATTTTTGCCCAAGAAACAATCATGTGCAAGCCACACAGAATAACATTTGGCAGCAGCATAACTGATAATGGTAAGTTTTCGGTTTGGACCGCCCATCCAAAAACTCATAACGTCTAATGGGCCCACTTGATTACATGACAGCCAAACGGCCCATCCGTAGTCTGCCCACCCCGTAACAAGAATGAGCCACAATCCAAAAAGGAGGGTCCAATGACATCCAGGTCGGTAGACTCCTGCTCGGCCATGTCCAGCTTGAGAACAAGGAACTCGATACTCTTTAAATCCTGAACATCTCCCGTCACGCCACGTTTCTAGGGGACAATTTCTGGAGCCACTAACGAACACGTACTCTCTGATAAAGGGAATATTGGTGCACATTCTGTTTAAGGATTGTGGGCATGATTTGCGTCAGGGTGGTAGGTACCACTACAAAACAAATGAAAGGGGGAGACCACATAATCAACAAAAGGAAAGAGAAAATCACAAAAAACCCTAGATCAATGACTTGTATAAATAGGATACGATCACGCTGTGTAAATGGTTCGAACAAATCTATATTCACAAGCCATTGTAAGTAAAGACTCTAAGTTTAGAAAACCTACTGTAATCTTCTTTTCCAAGTAATATAAGTCTCAAGGAGTAAGAGTCTTCATTACAGTGGATGTAGCCTTGGTCATTCGGCAAAGGTGAACCACTTATATGCTATTTTGATCCTACTTCATCCCTGTTAATCTAAAATATCTATATTACCCCCATCATTGAGTTTCAAATCCATGGTTCCGCGCTTGGGCCAGGTATTTTTGAGCACCATCAATAATGGAAGTTAGTATTTTGGCCATATTGTTACACTCATATGTCTTTTATGTAAATTTTTTTTTTGATATCTTAACTGTTTCAGTATATCATTACAGTATTTTCTGCTCACATACTAAACTAATATTGGACCTTATACAAAACTACCTCTTCACATAAGATATTTGAACGCTTGATCTATCACTAATGAGAGGTTTATCAGGTGATTGAACTACTAAGTTGTCTTTTATGTAATGTTAGAATTTGATGTATTTCGAATGTATCAAAAAAAAGAAGAGGATTTGAGGTATTAGTTTAGCTTGGTTCTCATATTCCAGCATGAATTTTCTTGAAAAATTAGGGTTGTTTGGTAAGGGAGTATGGGGGGACTTGGTAAGATGGATTTGGGAAAAATAGTCCAAAGGACCACCAAACCTCATGTTTGGATTGAAAATTGTGAAAACTGGGGTTGAGTCATCATGGATGGACTTATAATGACTTGAGTCTGTCAAAGAAATTTATTTGGTGATAAGTTCTTTTTTTTATCTTACTAATAAATACTTAAGTCCACTATTTTTTTAAATCTTAAAAATACCCTTAACAGTGTTATTTTACTCAATTATAAAAACCTTAAAGACCTTGAAAGTAACTTTAAATTAATTTCTTAAATTAGAAATTATTATCCCTTAATTCATTTCTAAATTAAAATTGAAATTTATATTATCTCTTTCTCTCTATCTCTCTCGTTAGAAGAAGATCATCACTCCAGTACAACAAATCTTTCTCCTTAGATATCATTTCTTCCTCTATAGCATCAAAATCAGTAAGGTTTGAAAAATTATTAACAACTACTATATCTTCTACTGCGTTCTGATCATCATGAACTTCTATGTCGTTGGTTTTCTGAAAAAAATGTTGAAAAACTTGCTCAATGTGTTATTAATTTGATCCCTAAATTTATTTTTATTTTTATTTTTTTGATAAATAATCTCCAAATTTTTTCAATGTTTCATGTTACTGTGTTTTTTTGGTTGACCATGTTACTATTTTTTCTAATTGACAAAGTTACTATTTTTTTCATGTTACTATTTTTTATTGAGCATGTTATTACTTTTTCAGTGTTACTTTTTTGGATGCTAAAGAATTGGAGGCTTCTCCCTCTGGTTATGAGTTTGAATGCTACTATTTTTATTTTCAATTTTATTCAATGTTCTATATTGCTATTTTTTTTTTGTTGAGCATGTTACTCTTTTTGTTAAACATGTTACTATTTTTGTTAAACATGTTACTATTGTTATGTTTTTTAAATATTAATATTGAATGTTACTATTTTTTTATGTTTAAATGTTATTATTTTTTGTGTTTAAATGATATTATTTTTTGTGTTTAAATAATAACTTTTTGTTTTTGTTTTTGAATGTTACTATTTTTTATTTTTAATGTTACTATATATATATATATGTGTGTGTGTGTGTGTGTGTGTGTGTGTGTGTGTGTGTGTGTGTGTGAAACTCCTAAAATTTAGGAGTTTTTAATTTTTAGTTTTACTTCAATTCTAAAGGGAAATGATAGTCTGGTAAAATTGACAAAAAAAGACTTCATAACAAATAAGTTTTCTTGGCGGACTTAAGTTTAAATAAATCCATATAGGGGGACCGACCTCCAAATTTCTCTTGAAAATTCAATCATGAGTTTCCAAACCCGGTCCGTAATTGACCCGAAGATTAAACCCATGATCATAGATTTTCATCAAACCTAGGGAAAGAGTGGGTTTGAGAACATTGGTTAAGGGGTTAAAAATACAAAAAATAATTATATCCCTTAACAATAACATGGATATGGATATGAATTAGATTGATTAAGGGTAAAATAATCATTTACATGACAAATACTTGTTAATAACTAGTTATTGCACATGTGCGTTGCACGTGAATTATTTTAAGTTAATTTTGAGTTATAATTTGTATATTGATATATATATTAATACTTTATTTTGATTAATCACCTGTGCTACTATAAACTTCCTGTAGAGAGAATGCATTAGATCATTCCTTCATAATCTTGCTCACATGAAGTTTAGAATATAGCACATGTGAACTCTCAAATTTTGATAGCACTTGAACTATCAAGTTGACTCTAAACCTCCTGTGTTATTCTAAGCTAATAACTTAGGTTAGAATATGAAATTAGACATGATGAACTCACAAAAATGCTGGTGCCAATATTGAGTTTATTCAAACTGGACATTATCTTGGTTCATGAAATCTGGTAGGCGACCTTTAAGAGGTTCATGATGGTCAGCAATCATTCATATAATGGTAAGAAAGAGGTTAGTAGAGCTATAATAGACTTTACTTTAACGACCTTTAAGACCATCTCTTTTTCTACATCCATTCATCAAAGCTTAATAACAATGGAACATACAGGAGCTTCCAAAAAAGGGTTTTGCAACACAACACTCTTTTATTATGTCTTTGGTTGAGTTTTTTTTTTTCGGTAAGTAATTAATTTCATTAACCAAAAGAAATATATGTATACCGTATATCATCCGAATACTTACAAAATGATACATACAATTCAAAACACAAAAAATTTGTGAGATGACAAATCATCTATTTTAATTGTAGATGAAGTTTCATCCACTAAATCAAAACAGGACATCTGGACATGACTAAACACAATATACAATATACTTATAAGGATGTTGGGACAGTTTTTAGAGACATTGTGGATTGCATCATATTCACACTAAGTTTGAATAGGAGATAGAAAAAAACAACTCCTAACTTGTGGCTCCAGAAACAATGGGGACTCCCTTGACCATTTATTTGACCACCCTTAAAACAAGTTGCTATCTTGATATATCAAGGGTGGTTGATTGTAGTATACTCTACTTTACTTGCTGCTAGTTTTTTATTTGCTTGGGTTGTTGTTTGTTGCTACTGTTCTGGCATATTTTTATGAGCTGAGTGACTACTCTTCCTCAATGTGGTTGCTGCTCTTATGTGGATACTGCTTGTTGGTTAAGTTACCAGTCCCATTGGGATCAACATTTAAGTTGCTTAATTATACTCTATTTTCATCACTTTTCACTCTGCTCAAAACACTCAAATTTGTATACTACAATATTTAGGTGTATATGTCCCTCTAGTTTCATCCATAAAATTTGAATGATACAAAGAACATTATTGTGGCCTCTGTGCAAGGATGGCGTGTGCAAATCCAAAATAATTTTTAGCTATGTCACCATTCCATAAAAGACATTAGAGTCTCCGCAGGAATCCAAAAATTGATACCCCATTTGTGTTGCACTATGTTCTCTTAACATTCTAATAACCTAGATGGAGAGTCCTATCTACAGTTAAAAACCTAAATCAATTAAAAAATTAAGAATGGAAGTTTGCTGCAACCAAGAGGAGAAGTTGGCCACCAATCTTTTTATATCCTGTAAATCATTAAACTATGGACAAAGAGATAAAAAGATAAACCAAAGAACATAGAAGAAAGATTATGGAGAGATTATGACCCTCACAATTTTTTTAGTAGATCATTGAGAAGCCTTTCAAGAATCTTGGGAAGAAAGAGACCACAAAATCTAGTTGCCCAAGTCTTGAAATAGTTGAAGCTAGTGATGATTTAAAACCATTCAAGCCAAACCATTAAAAATAATTCAGAGAGCTAGCTGCTAACAAGTACCAAACCAGAAACAAGGCAATAGATCACAGCGGCCAAAACATCACAAACCCATCTGGGTTGAAATTGAAGATATGAAACATTAACAGCAGCCCAAAAGTACAGGTGAAGAACAAATTTGTAATGGCACTAATATCATTGAACTTCTTGTTATTGTGTCTTGAGATTTCTGTTAGTAGCATCCCAACATAACTGACACATAGAGTAATATTAATGAACTTATTAACTGAAAAGACTATTGGCATCTTTTTTTCTTTGTTAAGCCTAATTTAGTCTCGGAAAATAGAAAGACTTGAAAACGTCCATGAGGAATTGTAGTTATACCTCCATTATTGATTATATGGGGAAGAAGAAAAGATAATTCTTAAAAAGACAGCCCTTAATTTCCACTCACACATCAGTTTTTTTATTGCAGATCATTTAAATGGAGATGGATAGTGACGGAATTAGATGTTTTATTAGGGTTATTAAAGTCAATTAAAAGTTTTTCACTTTTGTTGACATTTTATACTAGTACTAGTTATTGTCTGTGCCTGAAGGCACAGAGTAATAAAAAATGGTAAACAATAAACATATTTGTATTCATATCCAAAATCAAATCACAAACATAGAGAAGAGATAAAAGAATTTAAGTATCGATTTGTAGTGGGGGTGAGAGGTGGTGGGTAGCAGTGGTGGTGGTAGGAGACGGTGATAGTTTGTGGTGGGTGGCAATGACGGTGGTGGTGGCGGCGGCAGCGATGGCGATGACGGTGGTGGTGGCAGCGACGACGATGATGATGGCGGTGGCGGCGATGGTGGTGGTGGCAGCGGTGGCGGCGACGGTGGTGGTGACGGTGGCGGTGACGGTGGTGGTGGCAGTGGCAGTGGCAGTGGCGGCGATGGTGGTGGTAGAGGTAGTGGTGGTGGGGGTGATGGTAGTAGAGGTAGTGGTGGGACATTTTCACACACTATTTTTTTTTTAAAGTATTTATGAGGAATAATTTTTAGAAGTACTTTTAAAAAATCACTTCAAACACACCTTTAGAGACCTATTTTTCCTATTAAATTTAGGATGTTAATATTAGCCGTTAGATTACATTTAAAGTAAAATTTAAAGTGATCTCAACCGCGAATAGCAGAAGTCATTTTGTTTATCTTTTGAGATTTGAATTGTAAGCTATTTTATTATATAGATAGACTAGTTATTGCCTGTGCCTGAAGGCACAATGTAATAAAAAATGGTAAACAATAAACATATTTGTATTCTTATCTAAAATCAAATTACAAACATAGAGAAGAGATAAAATGATTTAAGTATCGGTTTGTAGTGGGGGTGAGAGGTGGTGGGCGGCAGTGGTGGTGGTAGGAGATGGTGATGGTTGTTGTGGGTGGCAATGACCGTAGTGGCGGCGATGGTGGCGGCGGTGATGGTGGCCACGGCGGTGGTGGTGGTGGCGGCGACGACGGTGGTGGCAATGGTGGTTGTGGGGGTGGTGGTGGCAGCGACGGTGATGGCAATGGTGGTTGTGGGGGTGGTGGTGGCAGCGACGGCTGCAGTGGCGGCGACGGTGGTGGTGGTGGGGGTGGTGGTGGGGCGGTTTCAAACACTATTATTTTTTTTAAAATACTGATGAAAAATAATTTCTAGAAGTACTTTTAAAAAATCACTCCACACACACCTTTAGGGACCTATTTTTCCTATTAAATTTAGGGTGTTAATATTAGCCGTTAGATTAACTTTAAAGTAAAAATTTAAAGCGATCTCAACCGCGAATAGCAAAAGTCATTTTGTTTATCTTTTGAGATTTGAATTGTAAGCTACTTTATTATATAGATTTATATATTTTTTTTTGAGCTATTACTAGACACTTAAAATTTAGAGATAATGGGATGTGAATACCTTTTTCAAAACTTATTTGGCTTTAAGTACCACCTCCAAACTTATCCTCCTTTAAGTCCTCTTTTTTATCAAATAGTTGTCAATAAGTACACATTTTAAAACATTTTCAAATTCTTTCTAAATTGTATTTCATAATTACCCCTACCATAAATAGTGCATACCTAATTGAATGTGAGACTTTCAAGATTCCTTTTGATATTTGTGTATTATTTGAATTTTGAAATTTCATATATATATATATATATATATCGTGTCTCTCTTTGGTGATACTGTTTGCATGACAATTTTTCGACTCCCTCTTTAAGTGCAACTCTTTGAGTGGGCAAAATATATATTGTCATCATTTAGGTACAATCTACTGTTGTTACTCTTTACTGACACTATTTGGGCACTATGAAGGGGGCATTACATGATGTCACTGATTAGACCCCCATTGTCATTATATCGTGTCTCTCTTTGGTGACATTGTTTGCATGACAATTTATATCGTGTCTCTCTTTTGTGACACTGTTTGCATGACAATTTTTCGACTCCCTCTTTGTACATATATATGTGTGTGTGTGTGTGTATATATATATATATGAAATTTCAAAATTCAAATGATACATAAATATCAAAAGGAATCTTGAAAGTCTCACATTCTAATCTTGAAAATCTCACATTCTAATCTTGAAAGTTTCACATTCAATTAGGTATGCACTATTTATAGTAGGGGTAAAAGGGCTTTTATAACTTTTTTTTAGCACATGTACTTCTATCCCAATTATTTTAAAAAGTGTACTTTTATCCTATTAAAATTTTGGGGAGGTACCGGCCTCCCTAACCCCTAAAATTTATGGGACCTTGGTTAAAGAGGGACTGAAGCCCAAACTTTATTGACTTAATGATTGGGCTGGCCCTGACCACGGCCGGGAGAGACAAACGCTCCTGGTTGGTCATTCAGTAGAAGAATGTCGTGAGGAGCTTCATCAGCTGAATCTATCTGCAATAACTCAACTTGTATAAAATGGATCCCGAAAATGATTGTAAGCAAAACCAATCACAACCTCGTCGGTTACTCAATTCCAAAGAAATACAATCCGGATCTGAAATCACCAACCAGTATTCGACCCAATCACATTCAATAACATAATTTAGAACATTGTTCATGAAGTATTTTGAGTATTGCGGCTTCGGATTCTAACCCACTGCGAAAAATTAAACAGATAAATTTTTCAGTGGCAACTCAAATATATATAAAGACTATTTGAACATAGAAATATTTTTAGTTTGATCAAAAAGTGCATAAGGTGCTCAAACTGGATCCGAAAAAGGGCAAATGGTTTGTTTTTGTAGAATATGCAAACGGTGTCGGATTTTTCTCCATAATCCCTTTTCGGAAGATTCTCAGTTGAAATCGGATTCCCCAATTTGCTCCTAATTCGGGTTTGTAATTTGGCTCAACAAACAATAATTCTAAATTTAAGTGTAAACTTTTGCATAATGTTGGACTATTACATAGACCTACATGATCCACTAAGATAAAATTCATCAACACAACTTATTAAGGGTATAAGGGTGAGCTTTCTTTTATATAGGAGAAATGAGAGAGGTTATTTGAGTTATGTATCCGATTTGGGATAACAACTCCTTGTCTTTTTTTTACCTTTTTTACTTATCCTATATCGGTTGTGTAAATTTCTTTCACCATCTATAGTCCTTATAAATCATGTTTCACTCCCACTTTAAATAATAATAATTACAAAATATGTATTTATATTTTATTTTTATATTGTTTATATAAATATAATACATGAATTCGGGTTGAATTTGAATTGAATCTGATTTCATCAACTCGGATTGGGTTCAAGTTGAACCTGTGAACCCGAGCTCTTAGCCCGAGCCTTGCCAAATTCAATTCGGGTTGATGAAAAGTTTCAACCCTAACCCTAACTCTAACCTTAAAAACTTCAATTCTAACACTGCATTTTTCGAGTTGAGTTGGGATTTAAATCGGGTTGGCCCACCAAATTTGCACCCCCAGGACCCAACTTCTTTCCCCTATGTCATCAAGCTTGTTCTGGCACCAACTGTTTGATAATATTCACTGCGATATGTCGCATTTTAGTAAACTATGCTGGAAGGACTTCAATCGCAGAGACAGCATTGCATGCATGGTGAGATTTTTCGATTTTGTTTAAAATGTTGCCAATGACAGTGGATTAGGGCTAATTATTCTTAATTAAGTTTGACATTTTTAGGATATTCTGATTTATTACCTAATTTAATTTTGGAAATAGTTTCATTTTATTTCCTATATTGATCAGGATTTTATTTTATTTCCTAGTTTCACTAAGATTCTGCTATTATAAATAGCCAACTCTGTAGCTTTTGAGGTGAATTAATAAAATGCAGAGAGATTTCTCTTTCCCAATTTTTCAGGTATCTATAGGAATCGACAAATTAGTTAGTGCTAATTGACATTCTGAGTGAATCACTAATCCTAAAGAATGATTTTTAACCAGTATTTATGTGCAAATCAATGGGTTGGTTTCATTCTATTTTTCAACCTCTTCTTATTCATTATATTCCTATTTTTTACACATTTCTCTATATCAGTTGGTATGTGGTCTTTTCTACACCATGTTGCTCAGAAGAATTGACAGTAGTTGTAATGCATCTTTTGGGAACGTGTCTATACGAAACAAAATAGGGAGTGAGGAAGTGGGAATCGAAACAAAATAGGGGCAAAACTTACAGCAAACAAGAGAAAAAAAGAAAAGAAAAGAAAAAGGGATACCACTGATTTCCACCGCGACCATCATCTCCTTCATTCCAAAGTTGTGATGCCAGCTTCAAAAATAGAAACAAAAAAAGAGGCAAATTTGTAAATTAATGCAAGTAGGAGAGAAAATTGACACCAACACTTTTATAAAAGGTAGAGTAACATATGTTTGAATGTCGAGACTTCACATAAATTGACAGAATTAATACTCTTTCACATTATCATGGGTAATAGACTTGCATAAGATCATAGGAAGACTTTTCAGGAAGCTGTCATAATCATATTTGCTTTTGGACCATTGAACTTATATTGTTTTTTGATTTACAAAACCACATCAAAATTTCATAACGAGGTTATTGACTTGTAAAAAAATGCTTGACATGAATACACAATAATCAAAGAGAAGTTCAATATAAATCCTAACTTGAATTCTTAAATTCTCAATAGTAATTAAAGGTGGGTTGTTGCATGGTTCTTGTGTTTAGCTTACATAAAATTTATCTTTTTATGGGTATCTTACAATATGGTTCTGATCTCACTTAATCCTTTTTATTGTTGAGTTTTCTATATTGCGCCCTTTACTATTTAATTGGTTTCACATAATCGCAAAGCTAAACATATCCACGTGTCTTCAAGATATCATGAAACAAAAGTTGTAATATCGCAATAATTTTTTTTAAAGAAATATATATCTCATGTTGTGATCTTGCTCATCTGAACACAGTGTCTGTGGTTATTAAATAGCAAGCCAATTTTTCAATACATGTAATCCTTTTATTTCCATTAATTATCACTTTATGATGTATTTTTCTTAGGGTTTTTATAAGCTTTCCAAGGAATTTAAACCTACAAGTACTTGTACCAGTCTACCAAAGGATGACTTTTATCTTTCTGATACTTTATTTCACAAATTATTTTTCAGATAATAGTATAAGAATAATCCATACTTCCTTTCTTTGATTGTTGAATTTAAGTAGGTGGAAAATTACCCTATGGATTCCTTAGCTGCCATAGAGAAATTGAGTGAAAGGGTTTGGCTGGTGGTGTCCTACGAGCAAGAAATTCTTGAGATACTCGTTGCATTGTTGGACGGGATTCTGGTTCAGAACGCAGGCATGCAAAAGCCAATGTAGAAACAAGAACAACATCTCTGGCAACCAATGGATTAGTTGGTGGTGAGAGGCGTGGGTCTAACACCTCATTTAGCATTATATTTTGAGCAGACGATGATGATAGTGATGAGAGCAGCTCTCTTGGATGCCTACCCATAATTGTTTCCAATGCCACCACTCCAAAGCTATAGACATCACATTTCTCTGTCACAACCATGGTGTATGCAAGCTCTACACGAGGAATGAAGATCAATAAAAAATTGGTTAAAAAAAATTAATAATGAATAATCTCTTAGACAGATTACCCCAAAGCTTATTAAGAGAGACTTTATTGTTTTAACAAATATTGTTAGCCTAGAAAAAAGAAGAAAAGTTTACCTGGAGCAACATAAGTCCCTACAATGAGAGTTCGATTCGAAGAATCAGGACATAGCAATTTGGCACAACCAAAGTCAGCTACAAAAGCCTCTAGATTCGAGTTCAACAAAATGTTGTTGCTTGATATGTCTCGGTGAACAACTGGTGAGGCGCAATCATGATGCATATAAGATAGAGCATGTGCAATGCTCTGAACGATGTTCACCCTTGTAGTCCAATTCAATTCTACTGCCTCATCATCATATGAGAGTGCACAAAATAAGCTTCCCTTTTCCATGTACTCATAGACCAAGAACATGCAACGTTTATGTAAACAAAACCAGTAAAGCTTCACAATGTTTTTGTGGCGAAGATTTGTCAACATTTGCACCTCATTCCTGAAACTCTTGTCAAATGTTGGTTCTTCAGCCTCTAAATGGTGAAGTTTCTTCAAGGCAAATACTTGGCCGCTAGGCAACTGGGCTTTGTAAACATTGCCATAACCACTGGTTCCAATGCAATTTGCGATGTCAAAGTCATTTGTTGCTTGAATGATGTCTTCATACGCAATACATCCATCGTAATTCTATATTGAGCACATGTTGCCATTCTTCATTGCCCTTGCCTCACAAGGGGTTTTCTTAATCTTACTCCAACAAAAGTAAATAAAACCAGAAACTAAGAAGGCGAGGAAAATAGACATGGCAAGGAAAATGGCAAGGAAATGGGAATTTCCCTTTGCCTTATTGTGTGGTGGATGAGTCAAGGTACACTCTAGATAAGTGTCTAACAAATCAAGTGGGCATGACCAGCAAGGACAATTAGGGACGGTGCCAGAGAGATTATTATGGGAGAGACTCAAGTGTTCTAACCTTGACATGAGGAATACAAGTTTAGAAGGTATGTTTCCACTCAAATTATTGTTGCTCATTCCCAAGTATCGCAAACTGTGGCATCTGTTTAGTTCTTTTGGGATAGGTCCACTCAGAAAATTCTAAGAGAGATCTAAATAATCTAGGGTGGAAAGATTGCCAAGTTCAGGTGGTATTGAGTCGTTGATTTGATTCGCAGACAATTCAATACTTTCTAAGTTTGCCAAATGGCCAACAGATGAAGGAATTGGACCAAAAAGACGGTTATGACAAAGGTTCAAATCAATCAAATTCCGAGTTCCCCTATCTCTATAGGGATCACATTGTTGATTAGATTTACAGACAAGTTTAAATACTTCAGATTTTTCAATTTACCAATGCTGGGTGGAATAGAATCATTGATATAATTTGAATCAAGGCACAAAGAATCGAGCTTAGTCAAATTACCAATGGATGAAGGAATTAAGCCAATGAGGTTGTTCCAACTCATCTCCAAATGTAACAACTGCATCAGGTTCCCTATTTTTGGAAGGAGGAAACCGTTGATATGATTTGAAGCAAAGTTCAAATAGTTGAGCTTGGTCAAATTAGCTACAAATAAAGGAATTGGACCAATGACGTCGTTATTGGCCATCTCCCATCCAAATAATTGCACCAAGTTACCGATTTCTGAAGGGATGGAACCGTTGATTTGATTTGAATCAAGGTACAAATAGTTGAGCTTGTTCAAATTAACTATAGATAATGGGATTGGACCAATGAGATGATTACTTCTGAGACTTAGAAAAACTAAATTACTCAGGCTCCCCAGTGTTATGGGGATGAATCCAGCGAGTCGATTGCGATCAAGGACCAAATGAGTCAAATGAATCAAGAGACCTATAGATGAGGGGATTGAACGTATGAGATTGTTATAACTGAGATCAAGGTTAACCAAATTACTCAGATTCCCTAATTCTGAAGGGATGAATCGATCTAGTCGATTGCGAGCAAGGTTCAAATGGGTCAAATTGGTCAAGAGACTAATAGACGAGGGGATTAAACCGGTAATCAAGTTGTTACTCAAGTCCAGAGAAACCAAATTTGTAAGTGTACCAATTTGGCTGGGAAGACTTCCATGGAGATGACAGTTGCTGAGATCGAGAAGCTCAAGGTTTGGAAAGGATGACAAATTCAATTTCTCGAGCGCAGCTCCGGCAGTGAGGATGTAATCAGTGGCGTGTATCTGAATCACGCTTCCTGTCTTATTGCAACTGATACCGACCCACTCGCAATGATTTGTTGTGGTAGTATTCCTCTGCCACCAACCGCTATTGAGTAGAGCTTCTGCCTCTCTTGACGGCAGCGATGATAGAGTTGAGGTGGCCATTATCATATTAACTGCTGCTGCCACCACCACCACCCATGCTACTAATACAACCGCAGGATTAGTGATCAATGACTTCATTCTTATATATATGAGGGATAGAATAGATTCTGTTGCTCCAATGACTTCATGCTATGCTATGATGAAAAAATACAAAGACTTTGAAATGCATATTGCCATATTAGTCTACGGGGAGTAAAAGATGAAATTAGCAACAAGGAAAAACACACAAGTCTTGGTTGTCTATAGCTATCATGGGGTGGGCTTAGTTGCTAATGAGATGGGTATAGAAATGGTGGATCTAGTAATTTGATAATGAGAAATTAAATGAGGTGGAAATGGAGATTTGTGGAGTAGGAATAACTCCACCTAAAAAATAAAATCAAAGCAAACAGGAGAGAAAATCGACATAAACTTATTAGATTATCATTATCACATCATTATGTTAACAAATTAAGTTAATTTTTTAAGTCTTAATAACGTTACTCTTAAAATAACTGTGTTTAAAGGTAAAGACTTTTCATAAATGGACAGACTTGTTAGTCTTCCACCCTCCCAGTCCTACTTGAATAGTATCACAGGATGGTTCTTGAGGAACCTATCACAATCATATTTACAATTGGACCATTGAATCCCTATTGTTTTGATTTAGGAAAGTACATTAAAATTTCATAACAAGGTAATTTCACATGTACCCTATTTCACGAGCAAATATTCATGATAATGGTGACACTACGGTATCATAGTTGTATAGTGTCCTGACTTAATAAAAAGTGTACAAGTGGACAATGTGAATACTATTTTTTTATATGGGGTAGTTATTTTTTTATGTAGATATGGTAGTTACTAAATCATGTCGGGTTCAGTGGCTAACATATTGGTTTATTATTGAATGATGATAACACGTGACCGTTACATTGAATATTTTCTCATATTTAACTTATAAAAAAAATGCTCGAAATAAATACAAATTAATCAAAGAGAAGTTTATTGCATACCTTAGGGGCGGAGCACGGATTCAACACTAGATAGGGCAAAATTCAAATAAAAAAATCACCAATAAATACGAAAAAATGTAAAAGTTAAAATGGACAATTTATTCCAGCCTAATACTTCTTATGAACTAGCTCTTACCAGATATAGACGGACATTGGGTTGATTTTCATTATTTCTCATTTATTTTCCTCGGCTCGTTTGTTTTCTGCCAAGGGAAAGAGTTGATTTGTAATGCTAAACATGCCAGGGTGGCTCTTACCTGTTTCAAAAAAGTGAGTGGGACTCTATACTCTGTTCTGTTTACTGGTGATAGATTGGGGAAGAAGCCATGGAAATAGCCAACCTTGTGAGGCGCTCAGTTGTTTTACACATGAAAACTTGGCCGTAATCTTCCTTTTTTTTTTTTTTTGGTGTTTAAATCACTTATTTAAAATGAAATAATCTTAGAGGACGATTTAATCGATATAGGTTGCGTTTAAGATGATTTATGAAATCTAAAAGTTACTTTTTCAACAAGTACTTCTAATTAGTCATCTCAAACAATACTTTTTTTTTTTTATGTAAGTACTTACGATATTCATCTTTTAAGATTGAAAGTAATTTTCATCTAAGTTTCATGTCTTTTGTTTCATGAGCTCTTGGTAGAGAATGTCATTAAACTCAGCTACATGATTATTTGTTATGTCATTAAGCTTTCTGCATTATCTTATTTTTATCACCTGATGTGATGCAATCTCAATCATTAAACATTTAATAGATTTAATAAACTTTTTAGCCAAATTATAATGAACATTTGAAATTAAGGCAATATAAAACTAATAAACATATAAAGTTGGAAGTGTAATATGAAAAACATAAAAGTTGAGAGATAATGTAAGATAGAGATAGTTGATGGGCCCAAAGTGTAATTTTTAGCATTGGTAATTTCTTTCTATGTTCCAGATGAAATGAAATGTTGTATTACTTCATTAAAAGATTTATTTACCCAAATATGGGAATAAATTGTCAATTCCATTACAACAATTAACATTAGTTGTTAGCAAATATTGATATTTGTGGGGGGTGGAGATAGCCCACCCATTGTGTTTAGAATATCTATATAATAAAGTAACTTACAATTCAAATCTCAAAAGATAAACAAAATGACTTTTGTTATTCGCGGTTGAGATCGCTTTAAATTTTACTTTAAAGTTAATCTAACGGCTAATATTAACACCCTAAATTTAATAAGAAAAATAGGCCGCTAAGGGTGTGTTTGGAGTGATTTTTTAAAAGTACTTCTAAAAATTATTTCTCACAAGTATTTAAAAAAAAATAATAGTATTTGAAACCGCCCTACCACTACCTCTACCACCACCACCCCCACCACCCCCACCGCCGTCGCCGCCGCCACTGCCACCGCCACTATGGTCATTGTCACCCACCACAACCATCAACGTCTCCTACAACCACCACTGCCGCCCACCACCTCTCACCTCCACTACAAACCGATGCTTAAATTCATTTATTTCTTCTCTATGTTTGTGATTTAATTTTGGATATGAAAATAAATATGTTTATTGGTTACCAATTTTTATTACATTGTGCCTTCAGGCACAGACAATAACTAGTATTTATATATTTTCTTTAATTTGTTTCCTTTTACCTATTTCTTTTTTGTTCCCTTCAAACACACGCAAGAAAATATTCAATTTAACGATAACACCACATCATCAACGTCCCGTAGTATCGCCAACTACTTACAGAATATCATGTAGACTTTGTAAGTCCCACTATTTTAATAACTATTGCCAACCACTCCATCTAATCATTATCATGTTGAAATAATAGGATTCACCAATCGTATTTTGGTGTTTTATTATTAGTCGTTGATCTTATTGGTGTTTTAATAGAATGCACACAGGATTGCTCCCGAAGAATGGACAACCAACCCGGAGCCTCTCCATACCAAATGGTCCAATGGTCTCTCCATATCACCATAACCATCTTCACAGGTCACCGATACCTAACGTTAGACAATCAGAACATTGAGTCATCCTTAAGTTCTTTTCCTCGCTCACTTGTTCTCTTCCAAGAAAATGAGTTGATTCTGTAAAGCTGAAACAGGCCTGGGTGGGTCTTCAAGTTTTTGGTGGTGTGTTCTGTTGCAGAGGTGAGAAAGGTTGCGCTGCTCTGTTGCTTAGTTTGCTGGTGATAGATAGTCCTGGAAAGAGCCTCTCTTGTGTGTCATATAGTTGTTTTAGACATGAAAACTTGGCTGCTAATGTTTCCCTTTTTTTTTTTACTAAGATTCCTTTTTAAAAAATTGGAATACCCTTAACCGATCTTGTAAGCGATATGATTGCTTTATTAATCTGTTAAGATTGAAGTATTTTTCATCCCTGTTTAGTATCTTGTGTTTCCTGAGCTCTGGGTGGAGACTTCCATTATGCCTAAATAGCCAAAACCCAGCTATTTGCTTGTTTGTAGGTCATGCCGTTAAGCTTGTTCTGACATTATTTGTTTTAACAATATTCAGTTTACTATGTAAATGTACAAATTTCGACAATTTAGTATACTGTGTTGGAAGACACCATATGATATTAGAAGCATCGGTACTATTATACATATTGGATTAACTTGAACTAAATGAAGTGGAAACATTCTCTATGGGTTCCTTTTCCTTAGCTGCCATACATAAATTGTGTGAAGAGGTTTGGCTAGTGTTGTCCTGCGAGCAAGAAATTCTTGAGACACTCGTTGCATTGTCGGACGGTATTTTGGTTCAGGACATAGGCATGCAAACGCTAGTGTAGCAACCAGAACAATATCCCGTGCAACCAGTGGGTCAGCCGGTGGGGAGAGGCGTGGGTCTAACATCTCATTTAACATTATATTTTGAGCAGATAATGATGATGACGATAGTGATGATAGGAGGTCTCCTGGATGCCGTCCCATAATTGTTTCCAATGCCACTACCCCAAAGCTATAGACGTCACATTTCTCAGTCACAACCATGGTGTATGCAAGCTCTGCACGAGAATTGGAGATCATTGAGTAATCGGTTAATGAAGGTTAATTATGAACATTCTATTAGACGAATTACCCCAAAAGATTACTAAGAAATACATCCTTGTTTTAGCATATATTGTTAGACTGGCAAAAAGGATGAACAATTTACCTGGAGCAATGTATCCATAAGTCCCTGCAACGAGAGTTTGATTCGAAGAATCAGGAGATAGCAGCCTAGCTGTGCCAAAGTCTGCTACAAAAGCCTCCATTTTAGAATTCAACAAAATGTTGTTGCTTGATATATCTCGGTGAACGATTGGTGAGGCACAATCATGATGCATATAAGACAGAGCATGTGCGGTGCCTTTGACGATGTTCACTCTCGTAGTCCAACTCAATTCTACAGCCACCTCATCATATCTTAGTGCACAAAATAAGCTTCCCTTTTCCATGTACTCGTAGACCAAAAACATGCAGCGACTGTGTAAACAGAACCCGTAAAGCTTCACAATGTTTCTGTGTCTTAGATTTGTCAACATTTGCACATCATTCCTGAAACTCTTGTCAAATGCTGGCTCCTCAGCTTCCAAACGATGAAGTTTCTTCAAAGCAAACACTTGGCCGCCGGGCAGCTGCGCTTTGTAAACGCTACCATACCCGCCAGTTCCAATGCAATGCCTGATGTCAAAGTCGTCTGTTGCTCTGATTATGTCTTCATATGCAATGTGCCCATCGTAATTCCATATTGAGCACATATCACCATTCTTCATTGTTCTTTCCTCACTTCGAATTTTTTTACTCTTACTCCAAAAAAAGTAAATAAATCCAAAAATTAAGAATTCAAGGAAAATGACAAGAAAGTATGAGTTTTGTTTCAACTTCTTGTATGATTTTCTTTGTTCCTGCTGGGTTGTTTTGCTACACTCCAGATAGGTGTTTGATAAATCAAGTGGGCATAATCCGCAAGTGCAATAGGGCATCGTGCCAGAGAGATTATTGTGGGAGAGGTTCAAGAATTTTAACCCTGACTTGATGTCTGCAACATTAGCTAAAAAGATGCATGCAACTTCAGCAGGTATGCTTCCACTCAAATTGTTTTCACTCAATCCCAAGTGTTGCAACGTATCACATCTGTGTAGTTCTTTCGGGATAGGACCGCTCAACAAATTTTGAGAGAGATCCAAATAAGAAAGCAAAGGTAGGTTGCCAAGTTCAGGTGGTATTGAACCGTTAATTCGATTGGCAGATAGGTCAAGTTTGGTCATGAATTCCCAACGCCCAATTAATGGAGGGATTGGACCAGAAAGATTGTTATCATGGAGGTCGAGAACACTCAAACTCGTGAGTTTCCCCATTTCTGGAGGGATCACATGGTGGAGTAGATTGGCTGATAGGTTTAAAACTTGCACATTTATCAATTCAACAATGCCTGGTGGTATGAAATCATTGATATAATTTGAATCAAGGGACAAATAATTGAGGCTGGTCAAATTATTTATAGATGATGGGATTGGGCCAGTGAAATTGTTATTACTTAAAAATAAATTAGATAAATGGGCCAAGTTTCCTATTTCTGGAGGAATGGAACCGCTAATTTGATTTGAACCTAGATACAAATAATTGAGGTTGGTCAAATTACCAATAGATGATGGGATTGGACCAGTGAGATAATTTGCTCCGAGATTTAGGTAAGCCAAGTTACTCAGGCCCCCTAAAGCTGAGGGGATCAATCCAGCGAGTCCACTGTTCCAAATGGACAAATCGGTCAGCTTAGTCAAGAGACCTAGAGATGAGGGGATTGGACCTGTGAAATTATTAGAACTGAGATGTAGCTCAACCAAATTACTCAGGTTCCCAAACTCTAAGGGGATGAATCCAGCAAGTGCATTGCCTTGAAGGTTCAAATTGGCCAAATTGGTCAAGAGACCAATAGATGAGGGGATTGAACGTGTAACACCATTCCAACTAAAGTCTAGATAAACCAGTTTTTTCAGATTGCCAATCTCAGGGGGTATTGAGCCATTGATGTAATTTTCTGACAAATCAAGGTGGACTAGTTGGGTGAGGTTAGCCAAGGAAAGAGGTAGCTCACCTGTCACACTATTGTAATGGAGATCAAGATGAGTGAGTTTTGTAAGCCTCCCAATTTGGTTGGGTATGCTTCCACGGAGACCGCAGTAGCTGAGATCGAGATGCTCAAGGTGTGGAAAGGCAGACACGTTCAATTTCTCGACCGGAGCTCCAAAAGTGAGGCTGTTAACGGTAACCTTTATCGCAATGACGTTTCCTGCTTCGTTGCAAACGATACCTTGCCACTGGCAGTGATTTGTTACATTAGTGTTCCACCACCAACCGCTATTGTGCAAAGCTTCTCCCTCTATCATCCATGATGGCGGGTATGGTGATAATGGTGATGATGATATAGAAGTAGATGTGGCCATTACCATAGTAGCTGCCACCACCACCAGGACCCATGCTAATACCGCAACTGCAGAATTAACGAATAGCTTCATTTTTTATGAGGCATAGATAGGATTGATTCTGTTGCTCTAAAGCATATACACAGGTCTATATATAATGTATTGCATGCTCTGATTAGAACTAAAAAAAAAAAAAGACTTTGGAAAGTGTATTGGTCTTCGGTGTTGACGGCTGTGATTCAAATGTGGTGGAGGTTAAACCACACCTGTCTTGGTCGCCGACAATTAAGTAGTGCCCATTGCTAGGAAATGAAGTTGAAAACAACAGTGATTTGACCTCAATAATCTTTTGAAATCTTTTGAAAACAACACTGATAGGGATTGAAGATGATGGAGTAAGTTATGAAATCTTTTGTAACTGCAAGGACATGCAAAACTTCTGTGTAATGGATAAATTGTGGTATCAAATGCCATGTAGGGGTGGCTTAAGTTAAATTGATGCCTAAAGCGGTAATACTAAATGAATTTTTTTTTTTTTAATATTATGGATTGAATTTTTGAGTTTCTAATATTATGGATTGAATTTTAGGCATAAATTATTGAAATTATAATTTTTTGATTGAGTTTAAATTTTTCGGGGCCTTTTTATAAGGCCTAAAATTTTCATGAATTTAAAAATTACTAGAGTTAAACTGATTCACAAATCTAATGGTCCATAATGAGGTGGTGCACAAAGATAGTATGTGTAGTAATAATGCTGATCAAAATAGGGGCAAAATTATAAATTTTGCTACAAATATAAGGAGAAAAGTAGAGAAAATCCACACCAACTTGGTATTATTCATTTTTTTTAGGACAAAGACTCCAACTTGGTAATTGGGTAGTAGAATAATGTGTGTGTTTTGTTTTTTTGCTGAAAAGGAATAACGTGTGTTTAAAGGTGAAAAATTTGCATAAATGGACAGACTTGACTTGTTATTCTTTCACGCCTCCCACGCGTCATACACTTGAATAGGGGGAAATACTATCTAACTCAAATCTATAACCTAAATT
The DNA here is from genome assembly GCA_951799425.1 of Ilex aquifolium. Classification (NCBI taxonomy): domain Eukaryota; kingdom Viridiplantae; phylum Streptophyta; class Magnoliopsida; order Aquifoliales; family Aquifoliaceae; genus Ilex; species Ilex aquifolium. The sequence continues at coordinate 2,407,218 of OX637398.1, read as the reverse complement.
TGTATCCTAAATGAAATAGGACCATTAGATGAGTGAATCCCATCAATTTTTTTAAATGAGATCAACTGATTCAATGATCTCCTTTCATTTAAAATGTAAATTTGAGTTACATAGCATTGCTCTTTGAATAGTATCACCAGAGGAAGCTGTCATAGTCATATTTACTTTTGGACCAATGAATCCCCATTGTTTTGATTTAGGAAAGTACATCAAAATTTCATAACAATGTTATTGCACATGAATATTTACTCCTCACCATGGTCATATAGTGTCACCATTTTTCGGATGGTACGTAGATATATTAGTTACTAAATCATGTTGGGTTAAGTTTGTTTCATGTTAGTTTATTATTAAATGATGACATCATGTCACTATTACATTGATTATTTTCTCATATTTAACTTTAAAAAAATGCTTAACATAAATACAAATTAATCAAAGAGAAGTTTATTGCATACTTAGGGGCGGAGCACAGATTCAACACTAGATAGGGCAAAATTCAAATAAAAAAAATAACCAAGAAATACGAAAAAAATTTAAAAGTTGAAATGGAAAATTTATTCCAACCTAATACTTCTTAATTTTGCTATTTCAATGAACTAGCTCTTACCAGATATAGACGGACATTGACTTCATTTTCATTCTTTCTCATTTCTTTACCTCGGCTCATTTGTTTTCTGCCAAGGGAATGGGTTGATTTGTAATGCTATACATGCCAGGGTTGTGATAGATTGCTATGCTCTGTTCTGTTTACTGGTGATAGATTGGGGAAGAAGCCATGGAAATAGCCAATCTTGTGAGGCGCTCAGTGTGTTGAAATCACCTTTCTAAAAATGAAATAACCTTAGTGGACGTTTTAATCGATATAGGTTACGTTTATGATGACTTATGAAATCTAAAAATTACTTTTTCAATAAGTACTTTTAATTAGTCATCTCAAACACTAATTTTTATTTTTTATTTTTTATGAAAGTACTTAGGATATTCATCTTTTAAGATTAAAAGTAATTTTCATCCAAGTTTCATGTCTTTTGTTTCAGGAGCTCTTGGTAGAGAATGCCATTATGTCCCAGCAGATAAATTGAACACTTTTCAGTTCAGGTTGAGTGAATAATTACCCACTCACCCTGTGAAACCCGGGAAATTTAAATTTTTTCCAAAAAGGGTAAAATAGTAATTTGCCACTATAATGCGTATTTAAAATACTCATGTTTTAGACCTCGGATGAGGAAACGAAGTTCGCTGTTGAATTCGTATCGCGAAAACGAGTCATCTTGTCAAATTTCGTCGAATTCCGAGATAGTCGGATTTTGCACGTAGATCGAGACGACTGCGTGGCGATTGACCTTTTAAAGGTCCCCAAAAACGAGAAATATTAAAATTCCTTATAATTGGATTAATGTGCCAATAAAATTTATTTGGACTTAATCCGGGACTTAATGAGTCGTTTCGGGACGAAAAACGGACCCGAAAGTAATAAACGAGCGGTGCGATGTAGATCACACATTTAAAACTATAAATAGGGCTAAAATATCTGAAAACTCAGATTTTCTAAGCCACTTGAGTCTTGTTTGGCCGGCCAAGAGAGAGAGAAGAGAGAAAAGAGAGAAAACCTAAAACTCCAAGCTTCCTCCGTCGATTCCCGGAGTTCCGTCGCTCGGATTCCGTCGAACAAAGAGCTAAAGTCGATCACATCGACGAGGGCTACGCAACCACACTAAGAACGGGGGATTTCACCGAAGATCCAAAAGAGGAGAATTGGAGGAAATCAATTCTTGGGCTAGGAAAGAATTCTTGAAGCTTCCTTCGGGTGTTTTACGCTTCAAGAGGTAGGGTTTCTCCTACTTGGGACTATTTTTCACCTATGGTGTCATATGGGTGGGTAAGTGTGTATAGAACTATAGGGTTTACTTACCTATGGTTATGGAAAGGAAGGTAAAAATGTTTGATTCAAGTTCTAGTTTGAACTCGATATATAGAGATTCCTTGTGTCATTCTTGGAAGTCTGACATATAGTAACATGCTATGTGTTTATATGATGAGGTGCTAGTTGTGTACATTGAGTCTTGTCATAGGAATGAAATGATTATGTGATAACATGATGGTTGCCTTGAAGGTGTTGTTAAATGCCTTTTGTATGTTAAAGTGTGTGACACATGACTATGTATAGCATGCTTAAATCTTGTGTTGATTGGATATGTTGCTAATGTGTTAGCTTCATGGGAATATGGTATTTATATGCTTTGATATGATTTGCCATGGATATATATATTGAGCATTATGTTGTATGCAATGGAATATGACATTGCATATGCATCTCATTACATGGGTGTGTGTGCATGGTTGATGTCAATACCACACTTGGGAATTGACAGTATGACTTGGGAAAAGTTGGGTCGAAGACCTAGCTAAGCCGCTTGATTGCATGATAAATTGGGTCGGGATGAGCAAGAAGAGGCATGACGACCTCTCGGGTGAAAGACCCGGTGTTTGGGGGGTGCACTCCGTTGGTATAAGAGCCCATAAAGTGTACGGGTGTGGAAGACCATTGGTTAAGTCCATAAAGAAGTCCGATCCCAAGAAAGACCCTAGTTTTCAAAATATCATTTGATGTAAACATAAATGATGAAATGAAACACTTTGGCATTGCATCGTGTTGTATGAGTCGGTGAGAACTCGGGTTACAATGCATGAGTGAGTGACATCTCATTTCATGGCATGGTGTGTTGCATTCCAACTTAGAATGCATGTCCTTTTGATAAATGAATGTTGCATGAGCATGAGCATCTAGGGGGAGAGTAGCCCTGGTAGGGTTTACTTTACTTGGTGTTGGCTCACCCTATACGGGAAACATTTCAGGTGTGGGGTTTACACCGGCGGATGGCTCACTTGGAGAGCATCAAGAATGAAGGGGGCCGGCTTGTGGCCTTAGTTTGAGTTTTTGTAAAACTTTTGTATAAATTCCATTTTGATATGTAAATTATGGAATTAAATGTAATGGAACTTGTATAAGTTGTGTATTATATGAAAAATCGTATTATACATGTGTTGGATGAGTTAGGAATGTATTAGAATGGATTGGAAGTGAAAAACAAAGGAAAAAGACAAAACTGGCAAAAATCGTACCGGTACGCGTACCGGTACGTAGACAGACAGAAGGCAGAGCGTACCAGTACGCGTACCGGTACGCCGTTGTCCAGTGGGTTCAGTGTACCGGTACGCCCACCAAAACTCAGAATTTTTTTTTATTTTTGTTTTCTTTGCCAAGCCTTTGGGCTATGTTTTTCCTTCCCTCCAATGATCAAATTTGACCCTAATGGGGTATGAATCATGGGGAGTTGGACTGGGGTTGGATCGAATGAATGTTGAACCAAATTTTCATTGTGGATTATAACCTCGGTTTAAGGATGTTATTGATGTGGTGTCGGGTTAAGCGACATCCACGGGTATTTCCGCGGGTTGACGGGTTGTCAATGGTTAATACAGGACCCCCGGAAAATGGGGCGTCACACACCCTAAACCCAACTAAATAATTGCTTGCTATATTATTAAGCTTGCTTAGGCATTATTTGTTTTAATGATATTTGGGACATTATGCTACAAATGTACATATTCTAATGATTTAGTAGACTATGTTTTGAAAGAACTTTAGTTGCAGACACCATATAGTAATAGAATAACCGACATTGATACATATATCTGATTCACTTGGATTTAATCAAATCGAAAAACTCTCTCTTGAATAATTTTTTAGACTTGTTTAGAAAACGAGCTTAAAAGCTTAGCTCGAGCTCATAAAATTCAGTTCGTTTATATGTAAAATAATCGAGTTACTCGGACTTGGCTCGGAGCCGAATTTCAACAATTTTTTAGATTTATTTAAAAAAAATGAGCTCGATAAACTCGGCTCAAATATGATTGAGTTAGTTATGTGATTGCCAGTCCGGATTTTTACTCTTTTGATCAAGAACTTTGCCGAGGAAATAAAAATGAAAAGTGTACCCAAAAAATAAATGATAATAAAAAGTAAAAGTAAAATTCGTAAAAATATAAGAATACGTACCACCATATTTACGAATAGATCTATAAAACAAACTATAATACTAATACTTTCTGTCAAATCTATTTAATATTACAATTATAAAGTTGAATTCTCAACAACGATTAAGATTGATCTAATTTTTATTTGCTTTGATCCAATGATACAACATTCATTCCAATTTTATTTTTTTCACTCAAACATCAACTCAACCAACGCACTCCTCAATATTAGATCAATTAGTCCTTAATTTAGGTGCTTAGTGTCACACCCCCGACCCCAACTCTCGCACCGATCAGAAATCCAACTAGATTACTTATTAAATTTCAGTTAACTTAGCATTTTAAACCTCAACTTCAGCAAATACAACAATTTTTTTTTTTTGGAAGACTTGAACCTTTAACCTCAAAAAATCTTTTTAAGGTAAGAAGTACCACTGGACCAAAGACTCGTTGGTGAGCAAATACAACACTTAATACTCTTATTATTACAACACAAAAACAACACTCTCAAGCTCTAAACTCTTTCAGGCCTCCCACGGGTCATACACTTGAATAGTATCACAGGAAGGCTCCTGGAGGAAGCTGTCATAATCATATTTACTTTTGGACCATTGAATTCCTTTTGTTTTGATTTAGGAAAGTAAATCAAAATTTCATAACAATGTTATTGCACATTTATCCTATTTTTTGAATAGTAAATATTCACTTTAAGGGTGACACTATGTTTCACTCAAAAACATCGACTCAACCAACACACTCCTCAATGTCAGATAACTTAACTAATTCACACCTACTTCTTTCTTCTCTCTCCCTTACCTCTCTATTATTTTTTCTTTGTTCCCTTTAATTTTAAAATTGTTGTACGATCAATACTCAATTTTTAAAATTGTTGCATAAAAAAATAATAATAGAAAAACAGATTTCTATTTATAACATAAATGTTGTACTATCAATACTCAATTTTTTGGTATTACAAAATATTTTCAAACATGCGATTATTGCTAATATATTTATATGAAAAACAGAATTAGCAATAAAATCTGGAATTGAAATAAATATTTTCTGGTTTGTTCAGGAATTGAAGGTAGCTCCGCAGCCGCCACACATAAACAAAACAAAAAAAAAAGTAATAGTATTTTTGGTCCCTAAAATATATCTGTTTTATCAATTTGATCATCATTATATTAATTCTTTCAATTTGATCCCTAAAATTTTAATTTAAATTACTTTGGTATCTGATCAGAGAATTTGTTAAGTTTTATAACGGAAGTGACCACGTGTCATTCTTTCAGACAATATTATGTGACTAACACGTGATCATTCCGACAAAAAATTTAACGGTTCGTCTGTGTAAGGATTATTTAAACACAAATTGAATACTTTAGAGATTAAATTAATAAAATTAATATTTTGGAGATCAAACTGACAAAACCTATATATTTTAGAGATTAAAACTACTATTAATCCAAAAAAACATCAATATAACAAACATAGACCATGACTCAATTAGTCAATTACGTCCTTAATTTAGGTGCTTAGTGTCACACCCCCGACCCCAACTCTCGCACCGATCAGGAATCCAACTAGATTACTTATTAAATTTCAGTTAACTTAGCATTTTAAACCTCAACTTGAGCAAATACAACACTTAAATACTCTTATTATTACAACACAAAAACAACACTCTCAAGCTCTAAATTCAACATAAATAAAACAGTTTGGATCCATGCCCCATCAGTAGTTCCCATCCCGAACCTCTAAACTCTGAAAGGAAAATGATAACCTAGGGTGAGTGACAACTAGTTTGGTAGTTTAATCAATTCTGAAATAAATAGTTTGCTGTGATTGAGATTTAAAGCACATTTACCGATACATAATCATAAACAAAAAATAACTAAGTATTGAAAAACTGAGTTATAATCAAGAGCAGATACCATACCACTCAGGGTCTACATTATATCATACAATTCAATAAATTTTTTAAGGAATTTTCACTTCAAAAAAGATACGTTATCTCAATTCAAATTCAGTACCTAAGTCTGAAGACCACTAGGCCACCAAAGCACTTACGAACTCAATAAAACCCTAAGCCCTCTAAGGCTCAATCTTGTTTGCATATACTTTCATAAAATGGATCCCGAAAATGATTGTAAGCAAAACCAATCACAACCACAACCTAGTCGGTTACTCAATTCCAAAGAAATACAATCCGGATCTGAAATCACCAACCAATATTAGACCCAATCACATTCAATAAAATAATTTAGAACATTGTTCATGAAGTATTTTTAAGTATTAAAGATGAATTTGAAAATCAAATCCATTTCAGAACCGAAATAACCTACCGCAATCTCTGCTTCGGATTCTAACCCACTGTGAAAAATTAAACAGATGAATTTTTCAGTGGCAACTCAAATATATATAAAGACTATTTGAACATAGAAATATTTTTAGTTTGACCAAAAAGTGCATAAGGTGCCCAAACTGGATCCGAAAAAGGGCAAATGGTTAGTTTTGGTAGAATATGCAAACGGTGTCGGATTTTTCTCCATAATCCCTTTTCGGAAGATTCTCAGTTGAAATCGGATTCCTCCCTCAATTTGCGCCTAATTCGGGTTTGTAATTTGGGCTCAATAAACAATAATTCTAAATTTAAGTGTGAATTTTTGCATAATGTTAAACTATTACATAGGCTTACATGACTTACTAAGATAAAACTCATCGACACAACTTATTAACTGTATAAGGGTGAGCTTTTTTTATATAGGAGAAAGGAGAGAGGTTATTTGAGTTGTGTCTTCGATGTGGAATGATAACTCCTTGTCTTTCTTTTGCCTTTTTTACTTATCCCATATCGGTTGTGTAAATTTCTTTCACAATCTATAGTCCTCATAAATCATGTTTCACTCCCACTTTAAATAATAATAATTACAAAATATGTATTTATATTTTATTTTTATATTGTTTATATAAATATAATACATGAATTCGGGTTGAATTTAAATTGAATCTGATTTCATCAACTCGGATTGGGTTCAAGTTGAACCCGAGCTCTTAGCCCGAGCTTTACCCAAATTCAATTCGGGTTGAAACTTTTCAACCCTAACCCTAACTCTAACCTTAAAAACCTCAACTTAACACTGTATTTTTCGAGTTGAGTTCGGATTTAATTCGGGT